>OZ005742.1:116848233-116935203 GCA_963930735.1 Dioctria linearis | reverse complement strand
AGTAGACACTCCCATATCCTGTCCACAACCTCTCTATGATTTACGAGCCTACTAGCTCTGGCCATAATGATAGTTGTGACAGTCAAGTACATCTACCCTGTTGTCATCAGGATGAGACAACAGGCTTGTCAACCACAAAGTAACCCCGAAATTTCATCAGAGGGAATTCCTTTAAAAGAGCAACCTCACGCTCCTCCACACACTTTAAAATGAGCTCGATCGCTCCCCAGAACCAGATCAGTTCAATTAGTTTAAAGTAAGTAAAATTTATAGAAAACAGTAGACCTGGTAAAATATATATAAAAGTACATAGAAATGAAAAAGTACCCAAAGAAATAAAAAAAATAGTGTATTGGAAGTAAATAAAAGGATAAGTTAGAATAAATAAGTATATATAACGAGAATAGCATATATGGAAAATATTATAAAATACATACATAAAGAAGATAAACAGTAGCACTAATTAAAATTATAATTAGGAAATGATGATGATGATTATAAAAAAAACGGGGGGGGGGCGTACAAAAAATATATTGAACAAATTAAAAAAAAACAAAAAATCTAATATTGTATAAACTATCAGCATGACAGGAAACAAGGCCTAAAATATTATAATTACATATATAAAAAATCAGATAAAACGGAAACAAAAAAAAATAATAATAAAAGTAAAGGAAAATGTCCTAGAATTAAAAATAAATCTAAATAGAAAATAAAAATGAGAAGGGTACCTACTCAAACAGTAGAAGAAACTAAAAAATGGAAGAACCTATAATACAAATTAACAAAAATGAAGTACAGTAGTAAAATTAAAGAAAACATGTCTTAAACGTTGACATAACGAAGAAATAAATAAGTAGAGAACAAAAACAAACACAAGAGGTTTACCAGGCTACTAACAGTAAAAAAAAATTATTTTTTAACGAAACTTAATATTAGACAATAAAATAATAAATACTAATTAATATTAGGGTAACAAATCTAACCTAGCCAATAAAATAAAATAAAAACGAAACTAACACTAGCATAAAAAAGAAAATAGTTTCAAACTGGGGTAAAATTAAACAATCATTAAAAAAAAAAAAACAAAAAAACCCCAAAATAATTTTGTAAGCTCAACCGAAAGTCGATCGAGACCCGAACCGCCCAGTTAGCGCCTACAACAACTTCCCCTGAGAATTATTCCTCTTCAAAGAATAATTCTCTTTTTCTCAGGGGGAAGAATTGTTATATATCTAAAATCGGCCTGAAAAGTATATCTGAAAAAATTCATAAATTTTCACATAAGCTAATCATGCTTAAAAACGTGACTAGCTTATCTATTCAATCAGTGAAGAAAATTGCATCAGCAATTTTCTTCACATTCCATAAATTACAACAAAATTATTCCAATGGCAATATTTAGTTTAAAAAATATAACAAAAGGCAAATCGTACCTTCTGGTGGATTCTTGCATTTTTCGGTTCTGCGCGGTCTCGGTAAAGAAAGATAAGAAAAGTAGAGTTATTAATTACCGAATGAAAATAGTGAGATTGTAAATTCTAAAAAAAACAAACTTGTTAGAATAAATCAGAATAGTGAGTTTGAAAAAGAATAAGGAAAAATTGTCTGGTAAAATAAAAAGAGTGAAAATTTAACAAAGGGTGTTTGAGTTCAAAACAAAAAGAAAAGTGGTTTTTAGTTTCGAGCACTAAGGTGTAAGGGAGAACTACAAACGACCCCTGCAGAGTACACGAAAAGATAAAATATATAACACTTCTATAGATATCTCGTCGGTATTGGAATTTGTATCGCTAGGACATGGTGACACATATCGAGACTTATCAAGCATATACCTTCGTTTGAAATTACAACTGGTTAAAATCAAGGATGGAAAAGAGGAAATATATACAGGCGAAGATATCGAAATAACTAAACCGGATAAAACCAAAGACACTGTTCGTGATGAAGGCCCTTGCCTTGCAAATAATGTAGTCCATTCACTTTTCTGTCAATGTACACTTTACTTAAATGGAAAAGCAGTTGCTCAAACTGATAACAATTACAACTATAGAGCCTATATTGAGAATTTATTAAATTACGGAAAAGATGCCGCTTCAACGCACTTGGAATCGGTTGGCTGGTATCTCGATCAAAATGATATGGAGGTAGCTCAAAATCCTGAACTAAGTGAAGTAAAGTTGTTGAGTTAATGGGAAAGATTCACGGCGATATGTTTAATCAAGATGAATGATTAATGAACGGTGTTGATTTACGGATAGTCTTATCACTCGAAACCCCCGAGTTTTACCTTTGATCAAAATATGATGACAAATTCCCCACGAGTTAAGATAGTAGAAGCAACTATGTACATGAATCATGTAACTATCAACCCTAACATCGTGCTGGCTCATGAAGCTGTTCTGCAACGCTCCAACGCTATATATCCGTATAAGCAAGTTGAAGTTAACACTTATACAATACCCGCGAATACATTTACATTATCATAGGACAATGTGGTTATAGGACAATTGCCAAATCTACTAGTCTTTGGCATGGTTGACAACGATGCATATACTGGAAATGAACAAAAAATGCATACGACTTCAAGCACAACAATATTACCAGGTTTAACTTATCAGTGAGCAGGGTACAGGTGCCAAATCAACATCTAGAATTTGATTATTCAAAAGAAAATCCTGCTAGCACTCGAGGGTATATAACATTGTTTAAAGGAACCGGTATACATTATTTCGATAAAGGACACCAAATTTCAAAAAAATTCTTTGACAACGGATGTTTTCTACTTGCTTTTGATTTTACAACAGATCTCTCATATAATTCAACATGTGGAAATCTATTGAATCCGGGAACGGTTAGAATTGAAGGTTTAAAGAAGCACTAAAAAAACCGTGACTTGTATTGTATATGCAGAATATGACAGCAGCCTTGATATATCTAAAGATAAAAATGTGTACACCAGCTTCTAAAAACCTATATATGGCAGATTAACTGATCTTTGTGCTTAATTTTACTTTAATACGTTACCTATAATGAGCTACTGTTTGGTAAATGTGGAGTACTTCTCCGGAGGTCACTTAACCTTCTTAAAAAGAGTTGCTTTTGCTGGATTCGCTGCCCAAAATAAGTCTTTTGTGAAAGAAATAATTTTCAGGTATCCTACATCTAGTACAGAATGTACCGAACAATTAAATAAATTTGGCAATCTCGATCTTATAAAAACTCTATCAAAATTTAACATCGTAATTTTTCGTGGAGATACAACCAAAGAATTTATAAATAACTACGTTACATCTCACACCAAAGTCCGTGCCGTGGAAGCCGTCATTTATACTGAACAGGAATGAACACGATTGAGGTTGCAAATGCGTTAACAAATAACCGCACGACAAACAGGTTTTTTAGACGTGTTTTTCCATGCAGTCATCTACCACAAAAAATAAAAAAAAAACCTGCATGTGTTATAGCCAACACTGATCCTGCAAATAAAGGAGGAACTCATTGGCTCGCCTTTTATTTCCGAAAACAAAGCCCTGCACTGTACTTTGACTCTTTTTGAAAGTATCCCACGAACAGGTTTTTTCGAAAATTTTTATTAGCTAATTCAGGCTCTTTTTGTAGTAATAAAAAACGACTGCAAAGCCAGTTTTCAGCAACCTGTGGACAATATTGTTGTATATTTCTATATTCTCGATGCAAAGGACGGAGCTTTAAGACTTTTTTAAAACCGTTTGATTCGTATCGTCTAAGTTTAAATGGTAACAAAATTGTTAATTTATACCGCAACATATATATAAAAAAAAAATTATCCACAATCTGGACGGGATTTTTGTAGCCAGTCTTGCAAGGCTGAGATCAAAACTATAAAAACCTAAACCATAGCTGTTTGTATTCAGTGTAAGGGTGTGATATGATTAAAATGGAACCTTCACGTAAAAAACAAAGGACTCCCGCAAAAGGTAAAAAAAGTTGTCCAAATGAGCAGACGTAAAAAAAAGGAAGTTATCTAAATATGCTGCAGAAGTAGCCGGTGAAAATCTCTTGTTAAACTACACGTACCATTTGGACGATTGCGATAACCGGAAAGTAATAATTGGGTTTGACTCATTATCATTCGAAGCGAAAAAAGTGATTCATCGACACGGCCTCTTTCCGATATCAACACCTTTTTCCGGCTGGGTAGCAGTTTACGAGAATCTCAACGATTTAAAAACCAAAATGGAAAATATAAGGAAATTTTATTAATAATTAGAGAATTCCATATTATTGTGAAAAGTGCTTACCTGGCTGGACTTTTACGTTGAACATATTTCCTGCGGAAAATATAAGGAAATTTTATTAATAATCAGAAAATTCCACATTATTGTGAAAAGTGCTTACCTGGCTGGATTTTTACGTGTTAGTGAACATGTTTCCTGCGGAAAATATAAGGAAATTTTATTAGTAATTAGAAAATTCCGTATTATTGTGAAGAGTGCTTACCTGGCTAGATTTTTACGTGTAAGTGAACATATTTTCTGCGGAAAATATAAGGAAATTTTATAAATAATTAGAAAATTCCGTATTATTGTTAAAAGCACTTACCTGGCTGGATGTTTACGTGTTAGTGAACATACTTCCTGCGGAAAATATAAGGAAATTTTATTAATAATCAGAAAATTCCGTATTATTGTGAAAAGTGCTTACTTGGCTGGATTTTTACGTGTTGGTGAACATATTTCCTCCGGAAAATATAAGGAAATTTTATTAGATATTATTTAGAGGATTTTATTGGATATTATTTAGAGGATTCTATATCTTTTAGTGCAAAGCGCTCACCTGATTGAATTAAAAGTGCCAGTGAACTCTTTCCTGCTGAAAATATAAAGAAATTTTAGTATTATTCAGAAGATTCTATATCTTTTAGTGCAAAGCGGTCACCTGATTGAATTAAAAGTGTCAGTGAACTTTTTCCTGCTAGAAATATAAAGAAATTTTATTATTATTCAGAAGATTATATCTCTTTTAGTGCAAAGCGCTCACCGGATTGAATTACAAGCGTCAGTGAATTTTTTCATGCTAAAAATATAAAGAAATTTTATTATTATTCAGAAGATCATATCTCTTTAAGTGCAAAGCACTCACTCGATTGAATTAAAGGTGTCAATGAACTTTTTCCTGCTGGAAATATCAAGTCATTTTATTATTATTCAGAAGATTATATCTCTTTTAGTGCAAAGCGCTCACCTGATTGAAATGAAAGTGGCAGTGAACTCTTTGCTGCTGAAAATATAAAGAAATTTTAGTAGTATTCAGAAGATTCTATATCTTTTAGTGCAAAGCGCTCACGTCATGCCATTCAAAGTGTCAGTGAACATTTTGTTTTTTTTTCCTGCTGAAAATATACGAAAATTTTAGTATTATTCAGAAGATTCTATATCTTTTAGTGCAAAGCGCTCACGTGATTCCATTGAAAGTGCCAGTGAACATTTTGTTTTTTTTCCTGCGGAAAATATACGAAAATTTTATTATTGTTTTTCTTTCGTGAAGAGTGCTCACCTGGCTGGATTTGAATTGTCGGTGAAAAGTGTTTTTTTCTCTTGCTGTAAATCTAAAGAACTAAGACACTAAGTTCTATGATAATTTGTGATTTCTCAACCCGAGTGTCAAATCAAGCCCTAGGCGTCTATGATCTTTCTAGGTGTGAACTCGCGGTGGTTGAAAGAGGATACTTTGAAGTCTAATTCAGTTAAAAGCAATGATTAATAATCACCTTTTGAACGTTTACACTCTTGCGGATGCGGAATAGACAAACAGATTGCAGCGTTAGGTACACGAAGAAGGGAAAAGTGTTTAATGTAATATAAGAATGAAAAAAAAGAAAAAAAGAAAGAAAAAAAGGGAAAAAAAGGGCCAAAGAGGCCAATGAGCCCAATCGACTCAGCGGAATGAAATATCCAGGCCATAGTGATAATAGCGGCAATCACGCAGTACAAAGGGTGCAACCTCAACATTTTCTACGCAGCCAGCGAAGGATTCCTCTTCGATAACCAGGATTCGACAATGCTGCGCATGGTTAAGTAAGTCTAGAGTTTTTTTCTCTCTGCTGTCAGGTTACTCATTTAGGTTCCATTTGTGTTTTTTTTTGTATATATTCAAGTTTTCTTTCCTTGCTAACTACGACCATAACTGTTCCCCAGTTTTCGTAAGTAGTCTCGTACTCACGATCTTTGTTTCATTGATTTATGTCCTGGTTATCAGTGATGGTCATAGTTGAGTAAGCTCTAGTTAGAATATCCTCTTTAATATTAAGCCAGCTAGTAGGGAGTTATCCTAGCTTTATTATATACGTTAAGTAAGTAAGCTTCATATGTTTCAAAGATTAATTAAGTAAACATTTGCAAAGGTGAGGGCTCAAAAGGTAATTAAAGAAGATGATGATCTAATGGAATGCGTATCCGTCTTTTGATGCATCCCCGAACCTGTTCCGCATTTTTTTTCTTTCTTTCGCCGTTCGGCAAAATAATTGGTATACATATGGTGCGTAAAGAGGAAATGATGGAGATGAGCCACTGGTATAAAGCTAGTGGTTTTTTAAATGTTTATTCACTGCACTAAATGTTTCAAGTTCAATAAATACTCAAACTTGAGAACTGCAAGATATATATATATATATATATATATATATATATATATATATATATATATTGTAATATAAAAAGCTGAAATCAATGTTTATTAAATGATTAATATATAAATTTGATTTACACAACTGTAGCAATTGACTTGTACTCACCTGATCGATATATAGCAGCTGATTTACTTGACCTTTTATTTGACTGAGGTGTGGGATGAGGATATTCTTTATTGCAGTCGATACCCGCAATAAAGTGGATTTGTTAGGAATTGTCTTATTACAGTCGAAACCCGCAATAAGACTCTTTATTACAGTCGATACCCGCAATAAAGTGTTTTGTGTTAGTGATTTTCTTACTACAGTCGAGACCCGCAGCAAGAATCTTTATTACAGTCGAGACCCGCAATAAAGTGTTTGTGTTAGTAATTGTCTTACTACAGTCGATACCCGCAGTAATACTGTTTATTACAGTCGATACCCGTAATAAAGTGGTGTTGTTAGTAGATTTCTTATTACAGTCGATACCCGCAATAAGAAACTTTATTACAGTCGAGACCCGCAATAAAGTTATTTGTTAGTAATATATTATCTCAGTCGATACCCGAGATAATATTCTTTAAGTCAGTCGAGACCCGACTTAAAGTTAATGTTAGTATATATCTTAACTTCAGTCGATACCCGAAGAAAGATTCTTTATTTCCGTCGAGACCAGAAATAAAGTGTATTGTTAGTAATATTTTTTATTGCAGTCGCTACCCACAATAAAAAACCTTTAATTTAATTGCTATCTAAAACAAACTCCTTAATCCAGTCGGTACCCAGAATAAGAATATTTTATTTTAGCTGTCAATTAAGCCAAGTATTTAATTTAGTAATAAATTACACACTAGGAAAAATTACTAGGAAAGAACACAAAGGAATAAAATCGCCAAGTTAATCACTGCACTGCTAAATCACAAAAGAGAACGAATCAAGTCAAACTGCTGTTTATATAGCCCTTGCTTGCACATGACACCAACGATGGAGTAGCAGAGGCGCATTATCACAAGAATTGGCCGTGATTCTGTAATTTTACGGTACTAGAGATAAAATATGCATAGCAACGAACAAAAATGCATAGTAACAAGAAATTTAAAGCAACCCATGCTGCTGTGTTAAATTTAATTCTGTATATTTGCAAAAAATGTTATCTGTATCACGTAGAGAAGAAATTCCCCTTCGATAGTACTTATAATGATGATAGAGTTTCAAATTGATCTGCTTGATTTGATTGTATTTGTGCCATGCATTGTATGCTACATGACAACACATGCTTTGGTTAGATGCTGTACCTATTTTTGGGAAAATTTGTAATTAGATTGAATTTGTTTTGCATTTAGAACTCAATTTTAGCATGGTATTTTGCATATGTTCTTTTTCAGAAATTGCTTTTAGCACGAATCTAATTGCTTCAATCATATGATAAGAATTTTAATTTGATATGCTCAATGAGGCTATATTGTTGTATTGTATTTGTGCAATGTGTTTTATGTAGATGACAAATACATGGCTTTGTTAGGTTGTGTACCTGTTTTTTGATTAAGAGTAATCAAATTAGAATTAGATTTAATTTTCCTAAAACTTTGACGCTTTGTTTTCAGGATGTTTTCCTTTTAAAGTAATCGGTAAAACCAAAATATATTCGAACCGATTTGGTTCGAACACCCTGTTTCATGAGGGGTGGAGGTTGTCAGCTTGCGTGATGGGCAGTATAACGGAACACACACACACTCTTCAATGGGGCTAAGATTCTTTTGTACTGCGACGTCTTAGCCAGGGTGGGTGGGGGGCGATGGGCCCGTCCACATCCAGTCAGGACTCCATTATCACCGGGAGTCCACTCTCTTTCTCTCTCTCAATCTCTGCGTTTACCTGCCTCCGGGTGTTAATCACTCGTTCGGCGTTGCTGAGGTCTTCTGTTCTCCTTTTCTTTCCAGCATTCAATCGTATAAATTTTGGTTTTTTTTTCAGCCTTTCAGGTACCCCCAGAAGGAGGAAGCCCATATAGATTTTTTTTTGTCTGTCCGTCCGTCTGCAGTCACACATACCAGCTCTTTTCTTTACTGTCCGTCCGTCTGTCTGGTCTATCTTCGTATTTGTGCACAGATTAATAAGCATCAAAGGATGTGGGTGGCAAAAACCACCCAAAGCCGGCTGATCGCTAGCGGCATATTTGCTGTGCATCCACCCACGCTAATCCCGCGATGATTTTGTAAAAAAGGGGTGTCGGATGTGGAATCTATCTACATTCAGGTACAAGTGGATGTAGGTAGATCTGTCGGCGGACAAGCTTTGTTGTTACAAGTAATAGAAGAATTCGATTCTATGATTCGGGGGAATGCCCAGCCCCTCAACCAGAAGACGAAACAGGTCGGTTTGGGGAGACCTCACAAATAAACTAAGAGTCCACACGTTAAATATCTCTCTCACTATTTTCATAAAAGCGTATGTAGATAAGTGTAGTTCAGTATGCACATTTATAGTCGACATAGGAGCAGACATATCAATTTTTAAAAGAGGCAAAATAAGCGCCGACCAACAATACTATCCTAAAAATACTTGTGTCATACAAGGTGTCACAGATAATACAAGAAAATCTATAGGAGCAACCTACGCTACTCTCACTTTCAACGATCAATATTCGATCGAACATTTGTTCCAAATAGTAGACAACGATCTAGCCATCGACGCAGATTCAATTTTAGGGCTTCACTTCCTAACTAAATTCAAAGCCTCCATTGATTACGACACTTGGATACTTATTAGCCGAGGAGTCAATCGAAATACCCATAATGAGTGGTCCATCCTCAAACGTTATCGTGATACCACCCCGATGCGAATTTAGAAAAATCAAAAGTATAAAATCAGAAGCTAACGATATTGTCGTAATTGGCGAAGATTTCAAACCAGGAGTTTTCGTAGGAGGAACAATTACCTCAGCGAAAGACCCATTTGTTAGAATATTGAATACGACAACTAAAACAGTAACTATCAAAGAACCCAAATTTCAAACCAAACATTTGGCACATTTTAACATTCAGAATAAAAATATTCCCAACAAGATAAAGCAAATCGAGTAATTTCGGCTTTAAATCTAAAGCCCATACCAAATTATGCTAGACCTCAATTTGAAAAATTATGTCAGAAATATCAAGACATATTTTCCCTCGAAAATGAACCACTTTCAACTAATAATTTCTATGAACAACAAATAGAGCTATCAGATAAAGTACTGGTATACACAAAAAACTATAGAATCCCAGAGGCACATAAATCCGAAATCGATAATCAAGTGAAGAAAATGCTGGATAATAAAATAATAGAAAACTCTGTTTCCCAATTCAACTCTCCAAATATATTAGTACCGAAAAAATAAAGTACTCAAAACAAAAAGTGGCGACTAGTGGTAGATTTCAGAAAATTAAACAAGAAAGTACTTTCATATAAATTCCACTGCCACGAATAGAAGATATATTAGATCAAATGGGCCGTGCAAAATATTTCTCAACACTAGACTTTATGTCTGGGTTTCACCAAATTTCCTTAGACCCAGCTTCCAGAGAGTACACAGCTTTTTCAACCAACCAGGAACACTTCCATTTTACTCGACTTCCTTTCGGACTTAATATAAGTCCAAACGGTATTCAGTGAATGATGACAATCGCTATGGCAGGTGTAACACCAGAAGTTGCATTTTTATATATTAATGACATAATAGTCATCGGATTCTCACAAGCACATCACTTAAAAAATTTGTCATCCATATTCAAGAGATTACGATAGAGAAATCTCAAAGTAAATCCAGAAAAATGCAAATTTTTTCAAACGGAAGTTACATACCTTGGTCACAAAATTTCAGTACAAGGTATAAGCCCATATAGCTCAAAATATGATGTTATAAAAAATTATCCTATACACCAAGAGCGCAGATGAAGTCAGGCGTTTCGTAGAATTTTGTAACTACTACCGTCGTTTTGTTCCTAACTTCACGGATACTGCACTACCTTTAAATAGACTGCTCCGGAAAAAGGCAATATTTGAATGGTCTGAAACTCACCAGAAAGCATCTGATATTTTAAAATCAGCGCTTATGTCGCCCATAACATTACAACACCCTGATTTTAATAATAATAATAATTATATCTACAGACGCATCAAACACTGCCTTTGGGGAAATTCTATCCCAAAATTTTGATGGACAAGAACTACCTATCGCATACGTAAGTAAAACATTCACACAAGGAGAGAGCAACAAATCAACAATTGAAAAATAACTAATAGCCATACATTGGGCTATAACATATTTTAAACCATATGTTTATGGACGAACATTTATAGTAAGAACGGACCGTAGACCATTAGCATATTTGTTCGGAATGAAAAATCCGACATCGAAATTAACTCGACTGCGATCAGATTTGGAAGAGTTTGATTTCGAAAACCAATATATCAAAGGAACCGAAAATTCTGGACCTGATGCTTTGTCTAGAATAAAGCATGATAGCAGATCTAAAAGAGATCAAAATATTACAAACGTCAAAAACACAACAAAGAAGCAATGGTTGTAACAACCACGCCAATAAAGGTTTTTGACATAGTGTCAATAGACACAGGTATGCCGTAACTATCCAGTGCGATTTAAGTAAATACAGCGTGATTATCCCAACAAAAGATAAAGAGGCAAACACAATAGCAAAAGCAGTAGTCAACGGATTCATACTAACCTATGGTCCAATGAACAAGTTGAAAACTGACCTAGGAACAGAATATAAGAATCAGGTCTTCACAGAAATCTGCGAAATTTTAAAAATAAAACAACTATTTGCCACCACAGCGAACCCAGAAACAATAGCAGCGCTCGAGAGAAATCACAAATATCTCAACGAATACTTAAGAGAGGGAATAATGATGAGAATAGAGAAGACTGGAACAACTGGATACCTTACTTACTATACATTTTACTACAATACCACACCTAACACGGTACACACATACCCCATTCGAGCTCGTATCTGCTAAAAGAATAAGCCTACCATCTGAACTCAATATCGACCGTCCAGACCCCGTCTATAATCACGAGTTGTATAGTAAAGAAATAATATATAGATTGCAACAAACGATAAATAAAGTAAAAGAGCACCTTAACACATCAAAAGCAAAACGAAAACAAACAAGTGAAATAAATAGCTACCCAATATTGTTAAAAATTGGCGATAAAGTCTTAATAAATTCAAAAAATAGAAAGAAACTGGACCCACTATATAATGGTCCATACACAGTTAAATCTATAGATAATGTAAACTGTACAGTAGAAGATGAGAATAAAAATACAATTACAGAAATACACAAAAATAGGCAAAGGAAAATAGAAAATCAAACTCATATCAATAGCACAAACATAAACATAAGAACATAAATTAGTGTATATAGAGTATGTAAACAAAACCATAGCAATGTAATAAAATCGAATTGGATTACTCATTAATAAGCATGTAAAAAAATAATAATAATAATAACAAAGATTGTTATTATAATTTTTTTTCGTAAAGGGAAAGGAGTAATGTGAATTTGCACAACAATTTCCTAATCAATTGAAAATACAAGAATGCACATTCTGCATTCTTGCATTATTCAATTGACCCAAAAAACATCGCTCAATTAATCAATCATTGATTAATTGCAATTAAGCAAAACATACTCTAAACAAAATATATGTCACAACCTTAAGAAGTGACTGTAATTGTTTACATGCGTTTGTTTACATTTTTGCAACCAGCGTAATACGGGTCAATTACATTGCGTCACATCTTTCTGCCGGAGTTAAGCACATAAGTGCAAATAAGCGGTTTAGTTTTAACGTGTTTAATAAACATTAATATTAATTTAGTGTAGGCTAGCAAATTCAGGTTTGTATAAATTAAGTAGCGATACTCCAATAAACAATCAATTGATTTAGTTAAT
Organism: Dioctria linearis; assembly: GCA_963930735.1. Classification (NCBI taxonomy): domain Eukaryota; kingdom Metazoa; phylum Arthropoda; class Insecta; order Diptera; family Asilidae; genus Dioctria; species Dioctria linearis. Next base: position 116,922,587 of record OZ005742.1, on the reverse strand, counting down.
CACAAACAACAAGTAGTCTTTTATTTCACTTGGCATCTGCTGTTTACAGCTGCACCCATCATACCTACTAACGGACATCTGCTGTTTACAGCTGCGCCCGGCTTAGTAGCGGAGGTCTGCTTTTTACAAAGCTTCTCCTAACTTCTCTACGGTCATCTTGGTGATACAAAACAACGAGCTTTCTTCATCATCATTTACTATCACATGGCGGCCGTACATGTATATATATATATATACAAAAATCAATTAAAACTCCACGAGTGATACCTGCACCAAAGGTTGGCGGCTAGCTTACGTTCCTCATCCCGTTGTTTGCTGGGCTTTCCACATTGGGAGCACTATAGAGAGTTGCAGCAGGCATATCTAAGGCAGTAAATGATACCAGTGCGGCATAGGAAATTATAGCGGTTGGTAAAGCTGGAAACGGGCTGTTCTTGACGCCGTACAGAAAAGGACTTGGACTCTATCTACAACCGCAACCAAAAACTACTAAAGACGCTACCCAAAAGACCGCTAAACGAGTTGGATCTTCACAAGTATACCACGCACTTGCCGCATTTCAGAGGAGTATTTATGCGTGATAATCCACCTAAAATGCCATGGAAGTAAAAAAGCAAAATTATTAATTTGGACATCCCAACTGGAACTGGTCCACACTGGGTAACGTTCTACAAGTAAGGTGATAACATCGAATAATTTGATAGCTTTGGCAATCTCCAACTGCCAAGGGAGCTCATAAACTACTTCGGTAGTAATATTACGTACAACTACAGATCTTATCAGAATTATGATGCAGTAATTTGCGGTCACTTATGTTTAGAGTTTTTATATCATTGTTATAGCCATTAATTATTATCTATAAATAAATGTATCTAACTTGAAATTGTGACAGTTCGTTATAAACCGCCCTGTCATTAACACTTACTCTCACGGGAAATTCATCTCTATTCACTGCTGATTACTTTCCTCCCCTGGAGCTAGCAACGGATTATGTTTGTGGATTAATTGATTTTCAAACATTCAACTATATACCAAATTTTGATGTGAGCAATAATCTGGTTAATGTAGGGAATGAGGTTGTTGAGATACCTGTTGGATCCGATGAGATTGCTGATATAGCAAAATATGTACAGGGATTCTTGAATAAATAAGGGAGAAGAATAAAGGTTGCGCTAAAGGCTAACAATAATACACTGAAGAGTGAAGTTAAGGCAACTGAAGAAATACATTTTGAAAAACAGAGATCCATAGCTTCTCTGCTAGGATTCAGTAAAGGAAACTTATCAGCTAATATAGTGCATACATCAGAGTTGCCAGTCAACATCATTAAAGTAAATACTATACGCATCGAATGTAATATTATATCAGGATCATTCTTCAACAACACACAAGTACACACTCTCCACGAGTTTTCACCGAACTTGGGGCCTGGGTATAAAATAGTGGAGGTACCCAAAAATGTAATCTATTTGCCTGTGAACACCAAACGTATAAGTTCTCTAACATTGAAGCTCCTTAAGCAAGACGGTGACTTAATCAACTTCAGAGAAGAACTATAATCATCAGGTTCCATTTCAAGCCACAGCATGTTGATATACAATAATGATAAATACGAGTTCGGAGCAAACAAGATCATTAGTCAGCGGACAACCTTGAAGCGGTCAAGACCTAAGTTAACACCTGCAAATATAGCGTATTTACAAAATCGATAGGCTTAACGCTGAAGCAATAAATAAAGGAATACTAGATATTGCACCAGACGCTTGCCTTGATAACAGTGTTACTAAATTTGAACATCACTCCTATTCACCATTTCTAACATCATTTAAAAACAGCGATGAAATCCGTACGTCTGTGCAACATCAGGACTTAAATCTTCTACCCAGCAGGAGTTTTCTTTACATTGAGGGGTCACTAACGAACTGGATGGAACCGTTTCTGCAACCATACAATTAGCTAACAACGCTCTACCATTTCTTTCTGAGGAAATACGCTATGAATTGAATGCAGTGGAAATCGTTCGTACAAGAAATCTTGGGATTGCGACAACATTAAAAACTACGTATCTACTCAACGGCTCACAAGATTCATCCGTTATACCAGCCAATGGACTGATTAACTATTGTGCACCTCTGAAATATTTATTGGGATTCGCTGAAGATTACAAGAAAATTCTGATAAATTCCAAAATGAACTCATATTGATCCGGAGCAGGACAGACGATAAATCCATTATATCACCCACAGATGTAGTGAAAATTGATATTACCCAACTTCAATGGAGCAATCCGCATGATACAGTATCCGATGATGAAAAGCTGCAACTATTTAAAATTATCGGGATGGGACGCCCGATACAAATACCATTCCGCAGCTAGGACATATATGAGTATTCAGTACTACCGGAATCTACGAATCAAACCTGGTCAGTTAAGACTTCCACTCAATTGGAGAAACCTCGATTTATCATCTTAGCATTACAAACGGATCTAAGGAACGATAAAACCAAAGGTGCAAGCAAGTTTGATCACTGGCCAACTTACCAATAATACATTTCATTTGAACTCAGAATTATATCCCTATGATGATTTGAATTTAAAATTTGATCTGTATAGATACGCATTGCTATATGACATGTATATAAAGTTTACGCAATCATACTATGGTCATCAGTATAAGTCGTTCCTCACATGGGAGAAGTTCAAAACCGATGCCCCAATCGCTGTCATTGATTGCTCACATCAAAATGAAACAATAAAAACTGGACCTGTTGACATAAGGCTAGAATTCAAGACATCTGAAAATATACCGGCGTATACAGCAGCACATTGCCTGCCTCAGTGAATTTATCACTAAAGAACTGGCAATTTTAACCAATGAAAACCAGAGGCAGCACTTTATATTTCAACCCCCTTTCAGATACAGGGATTTGACTTCAGCAAAAAACAGACAAGTAAAATGTCTTAAGCACAATTTTCATGGATCCCGTTGGGATGATGGCTACATACCGTATCACAAGCTGTACACTATAGTTGAACCACTGCTTTGATACAAAACCATATATGTAACGGGAGCTGAAAATGTTCATTGGGAGCAGAAGATAGTTGGGGAGGGTGACATCATTATCAACGTCGAAGATGAACACAACTGTGGAAAACTAACAGAGATTAACACAAATTCGCCATCTTGCCAAGTTCATATTGGGCAATGTGGTATAAGAAATACTTTTGTAATAAGAAATTTTATTGGAAATAAAATCAAATGTTTATAAAACATAAGACTTTTCAATACACATACCCTAGACTCGATTATAATTTGCTAACAAAACATCAAGCCAACCTGTAGAGGATTTCTGATGAGTATTTCATCCCCATCCCACCTTACACCACCAAGAATCCATTGGCATGAACAAAAATATCTTGAATTATTAATGCGCTAATATCGCAAAAACGGGAGCTCGTAGAGGATTTCTGATGAAAATTTCATTCCCCCCCCTATCCTTTATTATATTACCCCCCCCCCCCCCCACCTACCAACCATTTAGAATCCATTTGCATGAACAAAAATGTCCTACTATTAACTTTAATTATTACTAATAATAGTTCAAAACCAAAAGCCTACATTTCGGTGCTGAAGAACAATCATAATAAAAAAGCCTACACCCCCATGAGCAAAAAAAACTTGAATTATTACTAATATTAACTATATCTAAAAAGGTAAAATCGCTTATATTTCGAAAACCATAGCCCGTGGAGGATTTATAACAAAACTTTACCTCCCCCCCCCCTCTAAACCCCTTCCCCTCTAACACCTTGTAGAATATATTGGTATGAACAAAACTATCCTAGGTACCTTGAATTATTAATAATATTAACTATATCTGAAAAGGTAAAATCGCTAATATCTCGAAAACCATAGCCCGTAGAGGATTTCCGATGAAAATTGTATCCCCCTAATAGCCCCACCCCAACCATCTAGAATCCATTGGCATGAACAAAAATTTCCTAGCGTTAACTTTAATTATTACTTATATTAGTTAAAAACCAAACGTCTACATTTAGGCGCACCACATATCTATCCAAGAAAACCGCAGTACCGGAGCATGCTGGTAGTACCGGCTAATGCCGCTAGGGCCGAGTCAAGACCAAATGATACATCCAAGACATAAGCCAGTTAAAGCTCAATGGTGTATCCAAGACATAAGCCAGTGAAGACTCAATGGTGTATCCAAGACATTAACAAGTAAGCCAATACCCAAAACCATGAACCAGTGCCTCCAAGAAACAAACCTACATTTAGTATGGACTCAAACCGCATAGCGACGGTGGCACCATCTGTGACGAAATCCTGGAAGCTAAAACAGTGAGCCAGAACTGTCATAGAACAATTTCTCAGCACCTGAAACGTTCTAACGGAAAGAGATATGATGAGCTAGAGACAAAAATCAGTCTAGCAGAACATGCAGAAGACTCAGTGCATAAACTCTGCATAAATATAACAGACCAAGGAAGCCTGTTCAACTTGCAGCAACTACACAAACACACTATAATAGATAGTGTACACAAGCGCACAAGAGCCATTAAAGAATTAGTCCCACGAAGGTGTAAAGCCAGATCACTATTCGACGGAATAGGCGATGGCATGCACTATTTGTTTGGCACTATGGATAGTAAAAATGAGAAGGAAATCTACAGCAGGTTAGAGGAACTTGAATCGAATGCGCAAGCCCTAGCTGAACTGGAGAAACAACAGAGTAGTGTTGTCAAAATCAACTTGAAAACGATTCAAAAACCGCTAGCTATGTTAATGAACAGACAACAAAAAATAGCCCACCAGATAAAAAATCTGCATATTGTGGCGGAGGATTTAATAAGAAGGCAATTAGGCCCGGAAATCCTATGGGACCTGCTTCTCCAAATACTAGAGGTCGAATACTGACAACAAGCCCTTCTGCACGTAATAATGGCTAGTAGAAGCAATCATATTCACCCGCTCCTCGTGTCTCCGCAAAATCTGTTAAACATATATCGGGGCACAACCTCGAATTGTCCAAATGATTAAAATTGTATGTCTGTCCTATATCAAACAGCAGGAGCTCAGTCTATCCTCATGCAGAACAAGTCGGTGGTTAGAACTACTCTTCCAATTTTTAACTTGCCAAAAATGAGGCTACAACAAGTTCGATGCTATCCTGTACCCAAGTCAGCAAATTATTCATTAATTCCAGACTTGGGTTATTCATACGTTGCAAACAGTGCAAAAACAGAGGAATTCCTCTTAATAAAAGCCGAGGACATGAAAACCTTCAAGAAAGTCAAAAGTAACTTGGAGGAAAATACGTATGTATGTATGTAAGTGACTACGCCCATAATCAAAGCGGTAACATCCAACGAATGTGCCATTAAGTTATTATATAATCCTTTAAATGAAGTGCCCAAATGCAGGTGCAGAGTACAAATCCGCCAAAAAGACATGCTGATAAAATTAAAGAAGCCCAAGCATTGCTATTTTCGATTATCACCTCCACAGTGCTACATACCACTTGTCTAGATCACTTCGTAATCTCCAAATTAGAAGGACAGGGAATAATTGAAATATCCCAACCATGTCAAGCGCAAATAAGTGACAAAGTGCTCAAGTACGAAGTTGAAAATTAACACCCACTCAAAACTATTCAGCCGAAGCAGTTTTCAAAATTAGATCGTTCTCTGCTCAACCGAAGTCTGGCCGAAATTTCACAAGAAGCCCAATAACCACAGTCTGAGACAAATCGAGATTTTAAAAGGGGAAGACATGAGTAAATCAATTTATAAGGGTACGCATTCATTGTAGGAAATCGAAAACAAAATTGCTAAATACCAGGAAAAGGTATCGAGTAGACACTCCCATATCCTGTCCACAACCTCTCTATGATTTACGAGCCTACTAGCTCTGGCCATAATGATAGTTGTGACAGTCAAGTACATCTACCCTGTTGTCATCAGGATGAGACAACAGGCTTGTCAACCACAAAGTAACCCCGAAATTTCATCAGAGGGAATTCCTTTAAAAGAGCAACCTCACGCTCCTCCACACACTTTAAAATGAGCTCGATCGCTCCCCAGAACCAGATCAGTTCAATTAGTTTAAAGTAAGTAAAATTTATAGAAAACAGTAGACCTGGTAAAATATATATAAAAGTACATAGAAATGAAAAAGTACCCAAAGAAATAAAAAAAATAGTGTATTAGAAGTAAATAAAAGGATAAGTTAGAATAAATAAGTATATATAACGAGAATAGAATATATGAAAAATATTATAAAATACATACATAAAGAAGATAAACAGTAGCACTAATTAAAATTGTAATTAGGAAATGATGATGATGATTATAAAAAGAACGAGGGGGGGGGGAGCGTACAAAAAATATATTGAACAAATTAAAAAAAAAAACAAAAAAACTAATATTGTATAAACTACCAGCATGACAGGAAACAAGGCCTAAAATATTAAAATTACAAAAAATCAGATAAAACGGAAACAAAAAAATAATAATAATAAAAGTAAAGGAAAATGTCCTAGAATTAAAAATAAATATAAATAGAAAATAAAAATGAGAAGGGTACCTACTCAAACAGTAGAAGAAACTAAAAAATGGAAGAACCTATAATACAAATTAACAAAAATGAAGTACAGTAGTAAAATTAAAGAAAACATGTCTTAAACGTTGACATAACGAAGAAATAAATAAGTAGAGAACAAAAACAAACACAAGAGGTTTACCAGGCTACTAACAGTAAAAAAAAAATATTTTTTAACGAAACTTAATATTAGACAATAAAATAATAAATACTAATTAATATTAGGGTAACAAATCTAACCTAGCCAATAAAATAAAATAAAAACGAAACTAACACTAGCATATAAAAGAAAATAGTTTCAAACTGGGGTAAAATTAAACAATCATTTAAAAAAAAAAAACAAAAAAACCCCAAAATAATTTTGTAAGCTCAACCGAAAATCGATCGAGACCCGAACCGCCCAGTTAGCGCCTACAACATCTTCCCCTGAGAATTATTCCTCTTCAAAGAATAATTCTCTTTTTCTCAGGGGGAAGAATTGTTATATATCTAAAATCGGCCTGAAAAGTATATCTGAAAAAATTCATAAATTTTCACATAAGCTAATCATGCTTAAAATCGTGACTAGCTTATCTATTCAATCAGTGAAGAAAATTGCATCAGCAATTTTCTTCACATTCCATAAATTACAACAAAATTATTCCAATGGCAATATTTAGTTTAAAAAATATAACAAAAGGCAAATCGTACCTTCTGGTGGATTCTTGCATTTTTCGGTTCTGCGCGGTCTCGGTAAAGAAAGATAAGAAAAGTAGAGTTATTAATTACCGAATGAAAATTGTGAAATTGTAAATTCTAAAAAAGAAAAACAAACTTGTTAGAATAAATCAGAATAGTGAGTTTGAAAAAGAATAAGGAAAAATTGTCTGGTAAAATAAAAAGAGTGAGAATTGAAAAAAGGGTGTTTGAGTTCAAAACAAAAAGAAAAGTGGTTTTTAGTTTCGCAGCACTAAGGTGTAAGGGAGAACTAGAAACGACCCCTGCAGAGCACACGAAAAGATAAAATATATAACACTTCTATAGATATCTCGTCGGTATTGGAATTTGTATCGCTAGGACATGGTGACACATATCTAGACTTATCAAGCATATACCTTCGTTTGAAATTACAACTGGTTAAAATCAAGGATGGAAAAGAGGAAATTTATACAGGCGAAGATATCGAAATAACTAAACCGGATAAAACCAAAGACACTGTTCGTGATGAAGGCCCTTGCCTTGCAAATAATGTAGTCCATTCACTTTTCTGTCAATGTACACTTAACTTAAATGGAAAAGCGGTTGCTCAAACTGATAACAATTACAACTATAGAGCCTATATTGAGAATTTATTAAATTACGGAAAAGATGCCGCTTCAACACATTTGGAATCGGTTGGCTGGTATCTCGATCAAAATAATATGGAGGTAGCTCAAAATCCTGAACTAAGTGAAGTAATGTTGTTGAGTTAATGGGAAAGATTCACGGCGATATGTTTAATCAAGATGAATGATTAATGAACGGTGTTGATTTACGGATAGTCTTATCACTCGAAACCCCCGAGTTTTACCTTTGATCAAAATATGATGACAAATTCCCCACGAGTTAAGATAGTAGAAGCAACTATGTACATGAATCATGTAACTATCAACCCTAACATCGTGCTGGCTCATGAAGATGTTCTCCAACGCTTCAACGCTATATATCCGTATAAGCAAGTTGAAGTTAACACTTATACAATACCCGCGAATACATTTACATTATCATAGGACAATGTGGTTATAGGACAATTGCCAAATCTACTAGTCTTTGGCATGGTTGACAACGATGCATATACTGGAAATGAACAAAAAATGGATACGACTTCAAGCACAACAACATTACCAGGTTTAACTTATCGGTGAGCAGGGTACAGGTGCCAAATCAACCTCTAGAATTTGATTATTCAAAAGAAAATCCTGCTAGCACTCGAGGGTATATAACATTGTTTAAAGGAACCGGTATACATTATTTCGATAAAGGACACCAAATTTCAAAAAAATTCTTTGACAACGGATGTTTTCTACTTGCTTTTGATTTTACAACAGATCTCTCATATAATTCAACATAATATTCATATAACAACACAATATTCATATAATAATTCATCCGGGAAGGTTAGAATTGAAGGAAGGTTTAAAGAAGCACTAAAAAAACCGCGACATGTATTGTATATGCAGAATATGATAGCAGCCTTGATATATCTAAAGATAAAAATGTGTACACCAGCTTCTAAAAACCTATATATGGCAGATTAACTGATCTTTGTGCTTAATTTTACTTTAATACGTTATCTATAATGAGCTACTGTTTCGTAAATGTGGAGTGGAGGTCACTTAACCTTCTTAAAAAGAGTTGCTTTTGCTGGATTCGCTGCCCAAAATAAGTCTTTTGCGAAAGAAATAATTTTCAGGTATCCTACATCTAGTACAGAATGTACCGAACAATTAAATAAATTTGGCAATCTCGAGCTCAAGCGTTTGGATGAAGATCTTATAAAAACTCTATCAAAATTTAACATCGTATTTGAGAGAATTTATAAATAACTACGTTACATCTCACACCAAAGTCCGTGACGTGGAAGCCGTCATTTATACTGAACAGGAATGAACACGATTGAGGTTGCAAATGCGTTAACAAATAACTGCACGACAAACAGGTTTTTTAGAGGTGTTTTTCCATGCAGTCATCTACCACAAAAAACAAAAAAAATCCTGCATGTGGCATAGCCAACACTGATCCTGCACATAAAGGAGGAACTCATTGGCTCGCCTTTTATTTCCGGAAACAAGGCCCTGCACTGTACTTTGACTCTTTTTGAAAGTATCCCACGAACAGGTTTTTTCGAAAATTTTTATTAGCTAATTCAAGCTCTTTTTGTAGTAATAAAAAACGACTGCAAAGCCAGTTTTCAGCAACCTGTGGACAATATTGTTGTATATTTCTATATTCTCGATGCAAAGGACGGAGCTTTAAGACTTTTTTAAACCCGTTTGATTCGAATCATCTAAGTTTAAATGGTAACAAAATTGTTAATTTATACCGCAACATATATATAAAAAAAAATTATCCACAATCTGGAGGGGATTTTTGTAGCCAGTCTTGCAAGGCTGAGATCAAAACTATAAAAACCTAAACCATAGCTGTTTGTATTCAGTGTAAGAGTGTGATATGATTAAAATGGAACCTTCACGTAAAAAACAAAGGACTCCCGCAAAAGGTAAAAAAAGTTGTCCAAATGAGCAGACGTAAAAAAAAGGAAGTTATCTAAATATGCTGCAGAAGTAGCCGGTGAAAATCTCTTGTTAAACTACACGTACCATTTGGACGATTGCGATAACCGGAAAGTAATAATTGGGTTTGACTCATTATCATTCGAAGCGAAAATAGTGTTTCATCGACACGGCCTCTTTCCGATATCAACACCTTATTCCGGCTGGGTAGAAGTTTACGAGAATCTCAACGATTTAGAAACCTGAATGGAGAGATGCTTCCAGGAAATCAGGTCGAACCACAAAACGAACACACGATCCCCGTCAACAGTGGCAACATTATACTATCGCAAGCGGAACTTTATAAAATATTTGAAATGATGAAATTCTTCAATATTGTCATGTTTCAAAATAACAGCAGCTTCTGAAGCTCTTAAAGAATATTATAAAAAGTATGCTGACAAATGTAAGAAATAAATGTATTAAAATTACCATGTGAAGATTTTTTAATTCCCAGTCGAACTTCTTATGTACACTTAAATTATTCCAGACTTTTTTTATGAAATACCTATGTATTGTGTTGCAAATCGAATTTTTTATGCAATGAATCTCTTTTATAAATAAATGAAATAAAATAAATATAAAAAGTATTTTATTCACTAACATATATAAATAAATATTAATACAATTTTTAACAGCACGACGTACATCAGATAATTTTTCCATGAATTTCACAATATACTTGAAATTGTTCAAGTTTGTTTAGTTTTGGTACTTCAAGTTGTTTTATTTTAGCTTGAGGAATGTATTGCTGAATAAATTTTTCTTTTTCAAGTCCTTTTACATAAATTGTTTAATTTGATAATTTCGTCAGTATGTCAGGTAGATTGTTGTAATTAATAGTACCAGCGTTCCATCTTAAACCGTTTATTCGGTTGAATCTAGGCTAAGTACATTCAAAAAGAATTGTATATTCTTGTTTCTACCACAATAAATGAATTGAATTGAACTGAATTGAAATTGTAATCATCCTGCCAACGAGCTTTTGCTGACAATTAATTATACGGGTATGGAGGTTTGAAATAATAGAAGGCCGGATTAAGCGATCCGTGGTGTAAGAACGACAGCTCCTTAACAAATACCTGGCCTTTAACCTCACTGACAAACTCTATGTCTAAAACAACTCTGTCCGAACTCACGACTTTGACTACAGAAAGGAAATACCAAATAGATATACATCTTAAGGCCTTATATATGTAGGTTTCTTAAAAAATAATATAACATTTTCAAACACTATTTAACAAGTACAATTACTATCATAAAATTATGTGCTGTTACGAGCGTGGCCTTAGTTCGGTATTTAAAACACAATATTTCAGATATAATTCCTAAGTTCTTTCTCTATTGAACTTTACAATTTACTCTCACAAATTCACAAATAATTATCAAATCAACTCTTTATAGTTATCGCTAGTACTGTACTTCTAATTATCGCAATCCTAATAGTTTCCTTCGTTCACTTCACTGTCTGAAATAAGACTCGCCTCCTGGATGTGAGAAGCGCCGTATTTATATTCTACGAGTTATCCTAGAATCTTCCTGAATATTCCGTTCTCCGAACCTAAAATTTACTAAGGTGTCACTAACCCAAAGTTGTTTCTATTTCCAACAGATGTCGCATGTGTCGTTTTGTAGCGCGTAACAGCACTTTTTATACCCTAGATGAAATCTATAGTATATACTAAGTTTGTCATTCCGTTTGTAACGCATAGAAAGAATGATGGTAGAGCAAACTCCCCTAATCCTTTCCCTATCTCCTTCCGTCCAAGTCGAGAACGCGTTTACTTAGAAAGCTGAAATTTTGTACACTGACATTAAAAAAAAAAGTAAAATTAAGTTCGAAAATGAGACAAATCGGGCAACTCCTTCGTTGGGTTGCAATACAAAAATTTCGTTTGCCGCTATATATTTGGACACTACCTGAGAACACGTCGGCATATAGAGCTGAAGTTTCGTACATTGTGTTTTCATAGTAATAGCAAATAAAATTTCAAAAATGGACTAAATCGGGCGACGCATTCTTGGTGTTGCCATATAAAAATTTTGATTTTTACATATACTTTGAAAACGATCAGTCCTAGACATTTTTATTGTACTAAAAACTTCTTCAGAATAAGACATGCTATAAAATTGTTTATAATCATTTTTTCTGGCCGACGAGCCGTTCTAGAAATATATGCGAGAAAGCAATGCAAAAAAGCAAAATTGCTCAAATTGGTGACCATAGGAAATTTCATACGGGCGTTCATCTAGGGTATCATAAGAACTGGTTTTACACCAATTCTAGCTGTTTCACTTGTTTTTTATAACAGTTGTCTTATTTATGATTATTGTAATTTTTGCATTTACTAAAATATTTTATTTGCCTAATTACAATAAATTAATCAATTCTTATAAATATTATAATATGGTGCTCTTAAGCCGTAACGATTAGAAAAACCATGTTGTTTAATTACTCTGTTATCAAATGTATATCTAATTCTCTTTGTTTCTGGTTCAGATAAAATCACACCAGGTAGTTTTGGTTTAATTTAACATTTATTTTCTATTTTTACAGGTTCGGTTTCTTCAATAACAATTTTCTTCATTTTATCAAAATTTATCATTTGGAAATTTTTAAAGTTTAACGAAACCCCTTTACATTTGGTGACGTACACAAAACCACTAGTTGTTTTAATTTTCAAACTATAACATTTAGCTCCAATGCTTACAAACTCAGATATGTACGCGATTTTTCCATAACATTCCAGTTCATTTGTGAGTCCGCCCAAAAATTGAGATGTTTCAAACATGTTTTTATTCGTTTTTTCAGTGAAAATTACGCTATCAGTGTCGCAGTATAAAACACGATTTTGGATTTTTTCAAGTACCTCATATAATTTCATACGAGCATAAGATGTCGTATATGCCCCTATAGGAATATTTACGTGACCAACTACATCTAGATCTTGCTGAATATGTCGCTAGTTAATCCGTAATATATCATTATTTATTACGTAAATGGATGATAACTCAATTCACGGACTTTCAATAAAATCAGAAATATGTTTAAAACTAGTTACAACAGTTGTCTGCATTTTGTCCTCTCAAATTTTCCCCACAAAGAATTAAGACATAGTTTTGCTTCGTGTCTTTGCCCAGAATTTTTTTCGATTTTTGTTTTATCTAAAAGAATATTTTCATATTTTTCATACTGCTGAATATACAATTCTCTTTCATCTTCAGTTTTACATCGGCTAGGCTTCTTGTTTTAGCTTTAAAAACGTGTTAACATATTCGGAGAATAGACCTCCCTGTGTCCTGTTTCGCGAGTGAGCGTAGCTATATTGCCAAACTTCAAAAATGTCTCTTATTTCATACCCTCGATTAATTGCTAGTGCAACTTCAGGAATTATCCAAGTACCTAATAACATTCTTTCAGTTTCAGTGTGTGGACATTGATGAAGAATATTCAATTCGCTGCACGTTTTGCAAACAGGAAAATATAATTTGTTATTTATTTTAAGAGGAAGGACAGGAATAGTAATATTTTGTTGGGGCAAAATTCTACATTTAACAAACCCATGCATTTTATCAAATTATCCATGGAAGGCAAATCGTTGTGTTTTAATATTATTGGATGCCCAACAGGATAAGGTGCATATTTATTTACGTAGGGACAAAGACTTGTTAAAGTCCAAATATTCCATTTGCTCGTCAGTCTTTGCAATGATTGATTGGTTTATTTCCGGATTTTCTTTCAAAAACTGTTTGAAACAACACTCCCAATTAGTAATTAATTTAAATCCTTCACGTATAATTAGTTCAATTCTTTTACACGTACCTTCATATCGGTGATCAAGATTCTTGAGTTGAAATTCATTCATAAACTGTATTGGTATCCGGATTAAACCCATCAACTTTGAATCCGCATTTTGGCAGTTTTACTTCACCATCATTTTCTACGTGTTTAATTTCCCCCCAGCCTTGTTGTTTTCTAATGTAAGCCATTTTATGCCAATAAACGACTGAGTCTATTTTCGAATATGTATACCTGTTTTTAGGCATAATACCTAATAAATTTTCTTTTAAAAAGTTTTTTCTATATATCAGCATTACTGTTGATGAAATTGTAAGAGCTTCCGTAAACGGATTTATTTGTGTTATTTTTAAAAAGTCCTTCACAAAAGTTGAACAGCTCTCTCGTAAAATGTTGACGTCGTTTCGACAATAACTTGTGCAGAAGGTTTTCTTTTCATCTGTCTTCATTGCGTCAATGGCATACATTTCCAGTTGTCTAAAGTATTAAAAAAATGGGGGTAATATCCTTTTTTGATGTTTGGAATATTAAAAACTTTGGGTAGTTTTGATAATGCAAACCGTAGAAAATTTAATGAATCAATAACAATTAGCCGCCCACAACTAATTTTCATAATTTTTGACCCATTCAAGTGTCCGTCGTAAGATTGTAAATTGTGCGCAATACAAATAATTTGCGTTGCAAAAGGTCTGTGCAAAAAGCAGTACTCTACAAATTGTTCTACTATATTTTCAGATCCGTTCTGATGTTTAAAAATATATTCGCGTTTGTCGCATAATCAACATTGTCTCTAGTATCCGAAATATACCATTCATTACAATTCTGCTGTGCTATTATTAAGTTTACATTGTGTACAAACGAATCAGATTTGTCTTGATATCGTTTATTTTGAGTGCTTTCACAATAAAAAAATATGAAGAGAAAATTTGTGTTTTTCTTTTTTTTTTGTATACTTTTATGAAACATAAGTTACCTTGTGGCACGTATTTAAAACAATTCCTGCAAAAAACTCACCACAAATGTGAATTTTCTGTCGTTTAGAATAATCGACAAACTTATCACAATCTTTACAAACTTGTAAAGTTTTGCAAATAGTTTCTTTATTCAATGTATTTCTTAAGTGATTATTGTAACACAAGGTAGCCAGCCCTAAAGGATCTTTTACATTTTTCAGAATTTATTACTTCTTGCACAAATAAACACGGGGGATATACAAAGCAATATGTACACTGCATTTCACATTTGTGGTAAAACTTATGATCATAAAAACACAAAGATATTTTTTATTAAAAAACCTCGTCGGAGATTTAATAACGTAAAAATGGTCTTCCGCTTCTGAAAAATAAAGATAAATTTTCTTATTCCGCTCGAATTGTGTTGGCCCCTGAAAAAGTATATTTCTGTTTAACGAATTAAAGACCACAATTTGAAAATATTTTAATTGTTTTTGAAATTTATATAGATCTGATAATAATCATCCTTTATTTTCCGTTACTTGAACTAAAGCATTCTTACACAACGCTTTTGAAAGGCTAAGAAATTTTTTTTCAAACTTTTGTAAACATTTTTTTCGTAGGATTATACCTTTTGATATTTCTACTGAATAACACAAACATTTTGAAAGACACAGAAAACAGCTTTGACTAACATTTGTCACACTTTTTTTGTTTTGCATGAAAATGGCGTTTGACTGATTAATATCAGAGATTAGATTTACGATCAAATTACCGTTAACCTTAGCTACCGGTCTCATTAACCCATATCGGCTTAACTTCTGGATTATTTGGCAATGAAAGTGAGAATGCTGCTTGACTTCCCTCATTGCTGTTTAGAACTAATTCTTTAATCATTTCATAAAATGCTCTTTCCATCCATTCAATTAAATTATCAATATCTTGATGTGAGGAAGCTTTCAGCTGAAAAGTCATCCTTATGCCATCCATTTTAAATTTCCTGAAATGTTTATTTTCTTTAGATAATATGTCAATAAAAGCCCCATCCCCAGACTGCACTATTTCACTGAATTCGATACTAGAAGAAGGTATATCCGCATCACCCATCCACATCACCCATCGTGTTGACAAATAATCACTACACCGGAACTGTGTGGTTTATTTTGACGATATAAAACGCTTACATTTTCTAAGGTAGGAAGAGCTTCTTGAATTGAAGGGTTTTGGAAGTAGTCCGTATTGGAAAATGCATATTTAAAAATATTTTTGTGCACTTTTAAAATATCTTTTGTTGTTAAAGTAACATTATTTTCAAATAATTGGTTTAACCCGGATCTTAAAAAACATGGAAAACTTTCACCCTTTTCTACAACTAGTTCTAAAATATTTAAAAACTTATCTGATAACATGACGCCGTTAGTTTGATGACCTCCTTAGGCTGGTGATCCTGATGAGAAGATGCTGGTAAAAAAACAATATTAAAAACTAACACCTTAATTTACTTCGTAAATTTTGTCTCTTACCTTTAGTTTTGCTTTTTTTCTCTGCGCACTAAACACGATTAATATAACTACATTTTTTTTATTTTAAAATCCGCACAAGTGTTTCTGATCAACACAGTTAAAGTTTACTTTCAATAAAAACGGCGGTATTTTCGTCTGTCTTTTATATATATATAGTCTCCTCTGTTTAAGTGCATGTCTTATTTACAAAGTAGGAAAAATCCGATTTGCTGGTTTTTATTTTTACTTTCAGCGTTGAGAAAGTACTAACTACTGAATGCAACATTGTTGCTATCTTCTGTTTTTGCTTATGTTGAGCAGAAGTATGATAATGAATTCGAGGAAGGATAACTGGAACCATGTGGTTAAGTTAAGTCATTGAAATATTTTATATATTTTAAGATGTAAATACTCTATTTTACGGCTTGTACGGAAAATTGTATAAAAACGGAATTTTTCGTGTATATTTCACAGTTCTATATCAACAGTTGTTGTCTCTTAATAAATATCCGTAAAATCTTAGTTTAAAAATAATATTATTGTCAAATATGGTGAGTCAAAAATAATAGTTTTATACTTTTCACTTCAATAAAATAATATGATTAACTAAGTCAGGCAAACTCTACAATGGAATTGTTGACGACCATCGGAATCCACCGTATAAGCTTTTAAGAGGTGCAGAGAGAAACTGCTAAGGAATACAAATCGATTATTTCAAGTACGTGACGTATGGACAAAAAATAATAGCTTACGTTGATGGTAACTCGTACATATACGTTCCAAATTAGTTCTCGAAAAAAATTAAACGCAAAGCAGATGGATGAAAGCAACTCCATTCCAAATTAGTTTATTGTTTTAACTAGTTGTTTAACTAGACGAGGAGAATTAATTTCTTCAGTTTTCATTCATACAAAAATAAAACATGTTCATCGATTGTAATGAAAGTATTTGGGTGCTATACACCACGTCTTTTATTCTTCGCCTGACCTTTTTTCAGATCATCGCCACCGCATTAATTCGAAATGACGCAAAACTTACCTTACTCAACATTTGTACACCGCTTTTCTATCTCCCTTTCGCTTTCAATACAAAATATTTACAACAACTTGGCCCCCACCTCCCACAGGCTCCCTCGAAGACAGAGTGTAAACATAAAATGTGCTCCCATGGGCCACCACCCCCAAGAGCCCCAACCCCTATGCCGTCCTCCCACACGCCCCTAACGAAGACGTAGTGTAAACAAAAACTTGGCCACTACGCCCCCCCCCCCCCACGAAAACAGAGTGTACACAAAAGCTTGGTTGCGTACGAAAAAGAAGTTCGAATCGCGATCTAAACGCGAAAAATAAGCCGTCTCCTTGAGAAAGTCCACTGCATGAATTCACATGTGTCATCATAGCATGAATAACAAGTTCGATTCGTGATCCAAAGGCAAAAGAAAAGCCCTCCTCTTGAGCGGGCACACTGCATGAATTCACATGTGTCCGAACATAGCAAATCTACTCTAATTTTTCAGATCAACAGTGGCACATGGTATAAGCACGTATCCGTTTTCTGGAAGTTGTTTCCAATTCCGCCATTTACTTTACACACAAGGTCCAAGGGGGTGTTGTCAGCTGTGGGCTGCTGTCTGAGTTTAGCAACACATGCCATGAATGTCGGTATTACGTATTTTGCTATTGTCACGACTGATGCAATTAGCAGCAAGAGACCTGTAACTGAGAGGGATGTAATAGAGAGTACATGAGCAATCGTGACTTCCATACAAAGTGAATGTTGTTGACTTTGTTACGGATTTCGTCCAGAGATCTTGTGTCCAGTTGGATATGTTGGTTTGTATCATCTCCCAGTAGTAATACTGGTTGTTTGTCATAGGTTTTAGGGTGCGATACTTTGGCTATATAATCTGCCAGTTCATTTTGAGCTTCGGTTTGTGCCTGGAAAATAGGTCGGTTGGAAAATTTTCTGCTTCGTAATAAAAAGTGTGAGGCCTTATTTGTAAGGAGCAAATATCGTTGATTGTTATTACTCCTTGCCCTGCTAGGCGATGTGTGAGTAACTGCTGGGTACACGTTATGTGTACTCGGTGGTTTCGGTTAAGGAGCCACGAATTTTATTTATTGAGCTTGATTATTGTATCCTGAGTAGAACATTGTGTCCTCTGTGAAATATCAGGGGTCGTACATCTTTGTCATAGTAGTTTTTTGAGCGTTGTTTAGTCATCAGAAAATTTTTCCTTGCCATGGCGTAAGACTTCTGAAGCTTACACCTGAGAATATGGTAGTACCTCTCGTGGTTATACAGGGGTACAGGGTCTCGCTTTAAGTTGGACGAAACGTCCGCTGTAAAGCTGTAAAGGTAGTCCATGGGGGTTAATTTTGTCATGTCGTGTACACTGTTATTGTTCAGAAAATTATCGTAAGATCTGGGATTTTCGTCCACTATAATTCGCAGATATTCAATCTCTGTATCCTATGGGCACGTTCGAGTGCTTCATTTGATTAGAGATGGTAAGCGGAGGTTTGCAGCTTATTTATCCTCAGGAGTTTGCATACCTTTTTGAATAGGTCACTCAGGAAATTACTTCCTTGATCGGTGATTATTCTTTTGGGGATGCGGCAGCGCGTGACGATTTCGTCGATGAAAATTCGCGCTACCGTTATAGCTTCCCCATTCGGTATGGCATACCAATCTACGAACTTCGTGAGGTTATCCTGGAACGTTGATATATACTTGTTTCCGGATTCAGTTTCCTCTAGTGGGCCGATTATATCTAGATAGATTTTATCAAATGGTTGCTCAGCTGCGTCCGTTATCAACATAGGCATTTTGTACTGTAGTGAGGCTTTCATTGTTTGACATTTAGCACACCGCTGAATATGCCTTTTGATGTCACTAAGAATGTGCCTCCACCAGTACTTTCTTCGAATCCGTTTATGACTCCCTGATGGCCGCCAAAAAGAGAATCACGACAATCTTTTAAAATTAATTAAATCTCTTCGGGGGCTTGTGATTACTTCAGGCGGACGAGTTACGTTTGTAACTACCGGATCTGTACTAGGTGGGATTCCAAGGTTCTCCGTCGCTTCTGGCTGATGAATTTGTTTCTTCTGCTCCAGCTGTTCGGCTTGGCTGTCTGGGTTTAATTCGCTTCACCGAATGTTTCGTGTCTGGGCTCTTGTTACTGCATTGCATTGCAGACATTGCTTAAGGCCCGATGACGGTTTTTTCTCTTCATTTTCCGAGTCCATTTGGTGGTGGACTATTGCTTCTACCGTGAAGGTTGTACTGTCATCGTCTTTGACTTTGTTACATATAAATAAAAGGCTAGGCAAAGCAACAAAGCGACTTTGAGAAAATTAAAGTTTTAAGTTACAGTCCAAGCCGTTTTGATGACGGTATTGCCATGGCAAATTTTGCCATCAACATCATGGCAGCCTATTAAAAATATGAAACAAAAACCCCACGACAAACTTGCGAGAAAACTAACATGCATGTATGTAGGCCACATATATATGTACATACATACCGGCCACTTGAATTAAATGACAAAATATGCGTACCACAATAAAATATTGTATGCATGCGCCCAACAATGTATTCGCGGCAGTAACAGAATGGTGGCCGATGTTTATAAAAATATCAAATTACAGTTTTTCAAGCCACCATCGACAAATATTCTGGACTTCTTTAATCAAGTCCAGAATAAATGAAAAAATTTCTCAGGGTAGAAATGCAAATGCATTTTCTACCCTGAACGACGGGATTTGATCACGAAAAAGTGATCAAGCAGAGAGTTGCTTGCGATATATCGGCGGTATAGACACGCGAAAAACTCGGGCTTACGCTTTCCTCGGTTCGGATTTTGTTTTAACCAGTGCGGAATAGTTAATAGTAATTAGAGGTTTTGCTTGAAAATGATCACCAAACTTGTTGGATTTTGTTTTAACCGTGTGGAATAGTTAATAGTAATTAGAGTTTATAATAAAGATAACCAAAACTGTGGCGAAATCGTACTTAGAGCTTTTTTTTTTAATCATTGTCAAAACTTGTGTGAAGTAATAATAATAGTTTTTGTAAAAGTAAAAAGTATACCTGCCTAGAGTTTTGGTGAAACCCAGAAAGCAAAAGATAAAAGTGTGCAACAAAACGGATGAAAACGGATGAGAAAAGTGCTTTTTCTTCTGGATACCCACCCAACTAAGTAGGAGTGATAACCTGGTAGGAGGTTAGAAACCTTATAAAAAAAAAGTGAGAAATATATATACGACAATTGGCGCAACCGATAGGACAGTGGAAGTCGGGTTTTTAACCTCAAGAAAAACATCTTAGCTTGAAAAGCTGTTATCCTACAAAGAACCAAAAGGGTTAAGTAGATTAGGCCAGCATGGTCTGAGCATCCCCAATTCTCGGGGTCGGTCAGCGTTAACAGGTTCTGTTTGTAAAACATACAGCCAACCCCTCATCAAAGCACACAAGTGCCAACGGTGGAAAGTAACGGGCTTCATCCCAGCGCAAAGTACGAACTCCACATTAAGAAGGAAGTATAAATCAACAGCCCGCAATCTACGATCCAGAGCTGAAAGGGACTTCGAAGTAGGCAATGAGCTCCCCGTTCAACTGTTATCCAGGGGAAGTTAAGGAGGCCACGGCTTCCCCCCCCCCATCGGTTGCACTGAAAATCGCCAACCGCAACCGGAACAACGATCCTGAATTGAGAGGCAACTCGAAGTTGGCAAAAGCCCCCTCTCAATTAAAACCAAGGGAAATAAGACGGAAAAAGCCCCCCTAGTTGCAAATCATCAGTTTGGTGGTAAATGAGCGAAGACAGCTCCCTCCAGACAATACCGCCGCAACTCCAACCAACTCCCCACAATCTTCCTTGCCGGGCGATGCACGGGAAGTTCCGGCCCGGTATATAGGAGGCAACGCGGAAGCAACATCTAAAATGAGGGTATAGCGCAAACACCCCCAACAAAATCAACTGCAGCAGTTACACCTATGAGTGGGACAATCCTTATAGGTCCCCAACAAGTAAGAGTAACTTATTTAAATTTAAAGCAATATTTAAAAGATTTGGAAGAGAAAGCGCGAAATTCCTCTTAAGTCTCTCTACTTCAGTGCGATTCAATAGAAAAACAAATCGAAAAGTCTCGAAAAGATAGACTGAAAACAATCACCAAATTTAAAATAAATACAGAGAAGCTCTAAAAGAGCTTGGAAGAGTTTGGAGAATTTTGGCAGTCTCTCGGAGTAGATATTATTAAAAATACAAGTGTTGATCTAAGAAAAAAGTGCCAATATCGACAGTGTCAGTGTTTCCACTGCGAGTGAGAGCCTAATAAATTGGCTGCGCGGCTCCATTCTGGAGACTATCATAGAGAGATACCAGCTTGCCCATAGCACCAAAACCCCAAATCCAAGCATGGCAGATTACGCGAAAGTTGCAAAGCTAACTGCCCAGTTAGTTCCCATATTCTCGGGAAAACGGATCTAGAATTGAGTCTTGAGCTGCAAACCTTCCTATGATGCTGCAGGGAGGTAATTCAGTGCATTTCGGTGGATGAGCTTTCAGAATTTTTACAAATCTTTCCCAGCAGACTTCGAAGCGATGCTGATCAGGTTTTTGCCTCAAATATGACTACTACTTTCAAAGAAGTAGAAGAACGGTTAAATCGCACATACCTGCCTGTGAAACTTACCAGGAATTGGTAAATAAATTGATAACTACCGGGTAGTATCCTTTGGAAAATCTCATAGCCTTCACGCCACGAGTGAAACAAATGCTGGCACTCCGCAACGAAGCAGCAGAGTCCAAATACGGCACAAGAGTAGGGCCAGCTGTCAAAACACAGCATGAAGACTTTACCAAAAATGCACCGTAAACAGGAGTCAATAACCCGCACATGTACCAATATCTTTTAGCAATGGCCGACGGCAATGTGGATGACTTCGTACAAATCGCACTCGACATGGACCGTCTCCAACAAAGTGTTCTATTCCTGCAACCCCCAGGACAATTTCAAACCAATATAATGCAGAATAAATTGCTAAATTCTGCTAGTGCTATTGTACCAAATTATGTACAATTTAATTAAAGTAGTTCTCTAATAAATCGAAATGTATATAATCCCAGCATCATATCACTGTCACATGATTCCTGGCAAAATAATATGCCCATAGGCCCAAACAGTCACATACCGCCGCCACAGTTCACACAAGCAAACACATCGCCATATATTTAACAGGAGCCTAGATCTCCTAATAAAAATTTTAATGTACAAACTAAAAACGATTATTTAAATAAAATAAGTTGCAGACTGCCTCAAACGTAAAAATACGCCGTACTGTGTGAACTGTAAAATGTATCATGATGACATACGTGACTGTCGAAGGAACAATAATAATCAAAGATCCCACAACAATAATGTACCGCCTATTTAACGTTCTAGAGACCCAAAAGGGCATAGTAACTTAAGAGTCTACAACGTACGTAAGAAGTGTGACTGTTGTGGTCGTACTGGACATGTAGCCAATGCATGAAACCAAAAGCGAAAATGGGAAGCTCGGAGTCAGGGAAACGACGTACAGTCGACCCAAAACTTCCCAGCTCGACTATAAATAACCCATGTAAATAAAACAGGGTCCTCTCAGGAGCCCAATTCCAGTATCGCTACAGTTAAGCTGCCTTTAGATATAGGCCTGAATGGCCCGAACAAACTAGTAGTCGACACAGGCGCTGAGGTAAGTGTAATTAAGAAAAGGTAATTGAAAGACCACAAAGTAATTAACGTCAATGGGGAGGCTATACTGCAGACCCCATGTGGTACCGGACAGACGCCGGGAAATTGCCAGGGAAACTTCGGTTTTAAAAACAAAATTCCCTGCAAGTTTCAAGTCGTAAAGAACTTGCCCGGCCTTTCCGATGATCTCGGAAATGATTTCCTGGCGACCAGCTGTAACGTTGAGGGCCTGATCCTGATGAATTTGTTTTACCGATAGAGTTTGAAACGGACAAGCTACATTCTGAAAAAGCAGTCGAAGTAAGAACACTTGCAGATTAGGTAGAGTCTAAACAGACCGAACTCTCTACCTGCAGTGTCTTCAAGGCTACTCAAACGGGAAACGCTGGCTAAAAAGCTCCAAAAGAGCCCAAGGAATGTGAAATAAGCTGTCTGGGCGAATAAGACATCCACGAAATCAGACAGTGTTTACGAAAGCTTGTGATTCCTGGATGGAGCCAATAAAAAATGTTTACGAAAGCTTGTGATTCCTGGATAGAATCATCAAAAAATGTTTATGCAAGTAGCTTGGTTCCTGTAGGATCACCAAACAATTTGAATGCAGTAATTAGTTCCTGAAACTATAAAAACGATATGGGGAAAGGTCACACCATATGCCTGTATACTAGGCTGATGTAAAATTCCCGTATTATTTATTAATACTGCGATTTCAGCACGTGTGTAACGGAACAGTTGCTGTCGAACCGTTCACAAGCCACATGTGATGATGCTAATTTGGTGGATTATGTTAGTGTAGCGGTATATTAAAGTCAGAACGAGCATAAATAGATTCACATTTCGATTTAATAGAAAAAATTCAAATGCAGGTTATCTTAAGTACTCTAATTCACAGCAAAGCACTTATCTACAGTAAAGTGGGTGTGTTCTTGCAAAATTAAATGTATAAGTTACACCGGGAGCGGCGCGGCACGGTAAAATTGTTGCCTCGCGGCGATTTTGGAGATTACTCAAAAACACAATTTTGCCGCTGCCGCTGGCGGCAAAATTCCTTTTCATTCGAAATAAGTTCGCACAATTCGTTAAATGAGGCTTTTTGCATTCATAAGTATATTTGTAATCGAACCTCATTACCTTTCTCTGTTTTTCTTCAAGCAGAGCTACTAATAATAGAATTTCTTCCTCGGAATTGGAGTACATTTGGATATAATCTGCCGCTCTCGGTGTGAACACTCTATTTTGCCGCGTGCTACCGGGCAGTGTGTGTGACCAGGGCTTATATCTAGAAAATTCTTCAAAATTATTATCTTAATGCTATTTACAATTTACAATTCTCAGCAAACAGGATAATTCGCAGGAATACTCCAGCTAACCCGATTTGGGAAGTATAGGAATAACTGTCTTGAATTTATTCTGTACAAGGCACTTTAATATATTATTAAATTGTTATTAAGAAAGCTAATTATTATCATAGAATAAAATTAATTCACCTTAGCAATAAAAAGAACAAAAATCACTTGACCACAATAATTATTAAATTGTATCTATATACATATTTCACCTTTACAAAAAAAAAAAAAAACAATCGCATATGACCTTACGCTTACCGTAGGCAGATTGTAGCCCAAATTGCACGATTTTACACAAGTCAAAAGCAAACTCAAATAAAATTGCAAAGAAATTGAGCACTTGAAAATATACTTGCTGACACGATCTGGACTATCTGACACTCGAAAAATTAAAAGAGCAATGCATCCAAATGCTCGGCCTTATATGTATAGGGTCTGAAACGCAATTTTTGTGTGTGGAACCCGAAAAATATATAATATCTCATTCGATGAGGACTATTGACATCTATCTTTTTTAATCAAAAGATCTCCATCATAATTTAATTTCACTGAATGAAAATTAAAAATCCAAATTCTTGTCATCCATGTTGAGAAAATTCGATGTGGAACGTATTTTTCTTCACCTCACTTCCACTTGCTATCTCTTTCTTTCTCATTAGTTTTATGAGAAATCATTAATTAGCAAATATCTTTTTACTGAGCTACTTTAGGACTTTTTTAATACCTCCATCAGATTCCTCGTTAAAAAATACCCCAAATTCATGTGCCATATGTTGGCAATACATGAAATTTGGCAGTTCCGCTATGTTTACACTTTTTCGTTCGCGGTATCGCGGTCGCGAGTTTTCCGTTTGTAGTGAACTGATGCAACCAAGGTAAGTTGTGCAAATTCTGTTTTGATCATTGCTTAGTATATATGTACATATGTGTTTATTTTGTAAGAAAATTCGATCTTTGAATAATTATGTTCTCATAACTTGTCTTCAGGTGAGACTTTCTTTGATAGATTTTCGCGGGAAGTTGATTTTTTGTAATAAATGGTTTCAATAGTGTATATTTAATTTGATTGTGTTGGAAACCCTAACTTTTGTGAAAATTCGATATTTGAGTGAAATACTTTCCCTTGCGACAACTGTCAAAGGTGCAAATTTACCTGTGATTTTCCTCCAAATAGTTCGCGGGAAAGTGTTTGGACATAGATAATGTATTCTATGACTCTTTTTCAATGGCTGGTATAAATTTCAAGTGATAGACATTGAAATTTAGCCAATTATTAAATGAGATCTGCCCATCAGCTGTCACGTGGAGCAATACCTGATATCCATCGGGAAGATTTATTGTCTTTGTTTTACGTTTTGCCTTTCGTATGGCATCAAAATCAATACGTTCTAGAATGTGTCGCTGTAGATAGATGTCTATGCCCTCACGAGTGATAAATCGCTGATGTGTGTTCTCTGCGCTCATTCTGAGCTCTTCGATGGTTGTCGTGGGTTTCAGATATTCGAGCGAATTCATCTGGCTCCCATTAATCAATGCTGGTTGAGCTGGAGTCGGCCTTGTATGTGGTATGGTGACATATGTTGCGGAGTGTTGCTAACTGGATTCCTGCTGTTCCTTGGAATGAGCGCCTTGCATCGATACAGATGTGGAAGGAGCTTTGTAGTGAGACGATTTCGGCAATCCAGTCAATACGTCACATCCAGGTTCCATGAACAGATTCACCATCGGACTCCTGGGAGGAGAGAAGCGAATGTCATCAAGAATGTACAGGACATCTCCGTCATAACTCTCGACATTGGACATCTGAAATTGTACTTTATTATTAACTTGATTGTAAGAGGGGAGAATCACCAAACGACATAAATGACAAGTAACATGGAAACAGGAATATATTTTGAATTGTCATCTTAGACCTTTGCCAACTGACTGATTCGTCTCTTCTAGGGGCAGGCGACATACCTTTCTTAAGGGTTGCTGTGAAGCCGTCAGTACCGTGGTAGACTTCTTCGATTCTTACGACATCTCCCTGTTTCATATTCGGTTGTTTTCCGCTCCATTTTGGCCTGTGTCGTTTGACCTTTCGAAGCGATGAGGCATTCAGCGTTACAGGTCCTGTATACACGATGCCGCTCTTTGGAATGGCTTGGTTACATTTACTCGGAGAACAAGAAGATTCCTCATCAGTTTAGTAGTTGTTGCACTCCGTTGTTTGGCACATGTAACACATCTATGTTGTGGCATACCTACATACCTACATATAAACATATCTACATATCTACATATCTACATATAAACATACCTACATACACAAATATCTACCTACCTACCTACATATCTACATACATACCTACCTGCATTCATAATGTAATGACATACTTATTGGCCAAGCACAATGAGTACTCATAACATTAAAATGCTTCCGACACTTGTCATACATAAAGAAATACGAGACTAGGTCACCCTTACCCAATACACAATCGCATCAACATAAGCAAACTAAATCTATTAACGCGACCCACTAAAGTAGCGCGCAAGTAACAAGCTGTGACGAAATATCGATCACTGACCCCGATTCAACATGAGGGCTTCGATGAGGTAATAATAATAAAGTAAGTAATCATAATAGCAATTATTGTTATCCTAAGCTAATTTTAAGTGGTATAAATAAGCTAAGAAAATTAAAGAAAGAACCATTATCAAAAGTTCACTCATCGTGTTTTTTTAAACTTAGGTGGAGTTCTGCTATCTAGCTGCTCCCCATATATATATCACTGGAGTTAACGCTATAATAGCTGCTCCTATTAGATCACGTTAAGAGTAAAGCCCATAGGCTGCTCTTCGTGCATTTAAACTTTATCAATCAGGCAAACGAAATTCAAAGTTTATCGCAATGTAGTCTGCTGGTAATGCTGCGTCTTGCATCTAAAATCCAATATTTCTCACGATTTGTACTTAAGACTTGGGATGGTCTGCCATGCAAAGTTTCTGAATGTATCCTATCAATCAAAAGTCGTGTCACATGATGGTGCTGTGGCAAAATGATTGGATATCTTTGCGTGTATGATAACATTGCATTGGCCAACCTCCCACCTAATCGTATCAAGCCACTACAGTCTATGAAGGGATTTAGTTTAAGCCACCTACAATTACGAGACTATGGTTCATTGTTCATTAGATGACTGTATGATTCAAATTAATTTTCTGAAGCATCAAAGGCATGTCGATATCACCCTTCACAAGTTGAAATATAAAGCTAATGTCACAAATTTTTCTACGAGTCTCAAGAGTAGGAAGGTGTATTAAATTTAATCTTTCGTTATGAGGAGGAAGATGAAGTCTATCCCTCCATTCAAGACATCCTGCCCTCCTGCCCTATTGCCCTATTAACTATGCGATCTATGTGAAAGTTAAAGGTGAGTTTCGAGTCAAACAATATCCCCAAGTCACATATTTTATCAACCTGTGAAAGTAATGACCCTTTCATAGCATAGTCAACATTCGAAGGGACTCGCTTACAGGAGAAAATGGTTACCTCACATTTATCAACGTTTAAAATGAGAGAACTCTTTTCACACCATTCAACAAGTCTGTCCAGATCATCCTGCAAATCGAGACAGTCGCAATGCGAGTCGATAGATTTATATTGATTTAGATCATCTGCGTATATTAGCAAATCAGATTTGGTAACTACATAGGAAACATCATTTATGAATAATATGGAGAAAAGGGGCCCTAAGTGACTACACTGTGGAACACCGGAGTAAGCCGTTATATCTTCAGACAGAGCAGAACGGAACTGAATCGCGATCCTTAAGGTAGGATGATAACCAGTTCAACAGCCAAATTGGTAAACCTAAAGATATCAGTTTAAATAACAAAACAGAGTGAGGAAGCTTCTCAAAAGCCTTGCTGAAGTCTGTATAAATACAATGAGTTTCGCAACCACGCTCAAACGATTCGATACAGGTAGAGTTAAACTGAAGTAGGTTTGTTGTTATGGACCTTCCCTTCATAAAACCATACTGACGAGCATTAGGAACTCCACTACAATTAAAATACAAAAATTCATATAAAGAAGCTTCAAACAGTTTGGGAATACAAGACAGTTTAACAATAGGACTATAGTTAGTAACAAGCTCCCTTTTACTCGACTTAAAGATTGGGACAATAAACGACTCTTTCCATAACTTACGAAATTTACCAAGCAGCAGTGATAAATTAAACAAACATGTTAACGGGTAAGAAAGCATTCCACTGCAGTTCTTTAAGACAATAGGGGGTATCCCATCAGGCCCAGCAGAACAACCAGAGTCCAGCTTGCACATGGAATCTTCAACAGATCAATAGTGAAGAATGGAATATCAACTTTAGGAAGCGTCGTTAAGTTATTAAAATAAGCAAAATCTATTTCAGCGTCATATGTTAAAAATTATTCACTCAAGTAATCAGCAAAGAGATTAGAAATCACAGACGGATCATGACTGGAATTATTATTAAATACTAACACAGGAGGAAAATTATTAGATTCCTTTTTGGTATTTACAAAACGCCAAAATTGCTTAGGATCCGATCTTATTACATTTCTCATCCTAAACAGGTACGTATCATAGGCATGCAAAAGAGCATTACGGAATTCGCTCCTCAAAAACAAAAATTGTGTTAAGTCATCATTAGACTGAGAGAGGTGAAACTTTCGCCAAGCCTTATTTCTTAAGTTGCACAAGCGTTGAAGCTTAGCATCGTACCAAGGAGGACAAGAAGAGCCATTCTTGATACAAGACAATGGAATACAATCATTGATACAATTAAACAAAACATTATAAAATTTTGCTGTAAGTTCATCTACATCATTATTGCTAAACAGAAAGGACCAGTTAGTAGAAGATAAATTAAAGTTAAGTAGATCAAAATTAGCTTTTTTAAAATTAAAGGGAGAGAGTTTTCAATAAACATACCAGTACCCTCGGAATCAATGCCCACTATCTCGTCCAAATTTGAGTGGTATGAGTCTATGGGAACCAAGGACATGTCACTCGGACGAACCATACATTTCGAAGCATCCGAGGTAAAGATCAAATCCACGCATTTACTACGTTTGTTCTTAACATCATTTACCTGAGGAAGACACATTGCGGCACTAGCATCCAGGAAGATATGCGCATTTGCAGAAGATGTACTGGGGACCAAGGAGTCCTCATCATCATAAACCTGTCATTGAACAGTAGTAAGATTGAAATCACAAAGGAATAAATTTTAATCCGAGTCCCGCGCCAGCTCGAACACATTTTCCACAGCATTAAGCAGACGGACTGCCAGGAGGAATGTATACAGCTAGAATATACAATATTTTTGTCCCAATTGTTATACTGATGCATAGGAATTCAGACAGGGATGGATTGGGAATATCTATCTAGGAACATCCGTAAGAAATCTTTACTGCGATAAGAATACCTCCTCCGAGCACAGAAATGTCATCAGGATTTCGATCACATCGAAAAACTTGGAAGTCGTTGTCCAGTAATTCAGCATCCGAAAAGGATTTGTTAAGCCATGTCTCCGTTAAAATAATAACATCATGAGGAATATTAAAAGAGTGTAAGTAGAGGGGACGTGTTTTTGACCGTAGATCACGAAAATTTTGGTAATAAACTACCAAGTCTTTAATCTGCGATTTTTCCATCCGTCTAATTCATTCGGGCTTTTGATACATCCCGGATCGGACGAGATACGAAACGTTTTACCAATAAACAATGTGGCCAGAATTTTGAGTCCAGTAGAAACGTCTCGAGGTCATTGGGAACTAGCAGTTTGAAAGACGACACTACACGACTGGGAAAGCCCTCTGGGTTTAAGGTTAGGTTTCAATAGTGTATATTTGATTTGATTGTGTTGTGAAACAGTAACTATCGTGAAAATTCGATATTTGAGCGAAATACTTTCCCTTGCGACAACTGTCAAAGGTGACAATTTACGTCTGATTTTCCTCCAAATAGTTCGCGGGAAAGTGTTTGGACATAGATAATGTATTCTATGACTCTTTTTCAATGACTGGTATAAATTTCAAGTGATAGACATTGAAATTTAGCCAATTATTAACAACTTTCAATTTCCCATAGTGCTGTTGTTGTGTTTGCATGTATGTATTTATATTCACATTTTACATGGAAACGTTTGAAAATTTGTCTTTTTTATGTATAAATTTGTTAGCGTTTCTTATTCTAAGTAATTCATTGCTTACTTAATTTAATTAATTCATTTTCTTTTTATTTCAGACAATTCTCTATGGACGTAGGTACGTAGGTAGCATTTCTACGTGGGAGGAAAGTATGCCAGTCAATTTCCCAGGCTTGTATTTAAGATAAGTACATTAAGTTGGTTTAACCTTTTTTAATTCTTTTCTTTTTATTTTCTGTTTCGTTCATCGCTCAACATTCTCCCCCTCGTTGAATGCCTGCATTCAACCGATTCTTTAACTTTTGTATGCCGCGTTTGTGATAGCGATTAAATGAGATCTGCCCATCAGCTGTCACGTGAAGGAATACCTGATATCCATCGGGAAGATTTACTGTCTTTGTTTTACGTTTTGCCTTTCGTATGGCATCAAAATCAATACGTTCTAGAATGTGTCGCTGTAGATAGATGTCTATGCCCTCACGAGTGATAAATCGCTGATGTGTGTTCTCTGCGCTCATTCTGAGCTCTTCGATGGTTGTCGTGGGTTGAGCTGGAGTCGGCCTTGTATGTGGTATGGTGACATATGTTGCGGAGTGTTGCTATCTGGATCCTTGCTGTTCCTTGGAGTGAGCGCCTTGCATCGATACAGATGTGGAAGGAGCTTTGTAGTGAGACGATTTCGGCAATCCAGTCAATACGTCACAGCCAGGTTCCATGAACAGATTCACAATCGGGATCCTGGGAGGAGAGAAGCGAATGTCAACCAGGATGTACAGGACATCTCCGTCATGACTCTCGATATTGTATCTCGACATTGGACATCTGAAATTGTACTTTATTATTAACTTGAATGTAAGAGGGTAGAATCACCAAACGACATAAATGACAAGTAACATGGAAACATGAATATATTTTGAATTGTCATCTTAGACCTTTGCCAACTGACAGATTCGTCTCTTCTAGGGGCAGGCGACATATCTTTGTTAAGGGTTGCTGCAAAGTGCTGTCCCGTATTCGCACTTGAACAACTCGTACCAAGCCGTCAGTACCTTGGTAGACTTCTTGGATTCTTACGACATCTCCCTGTTTCATGTTGGGTTGTTTTCCGTTCCATTTTGGCCTGTGTCGTTTGACCTTTCGAAGCGATGAGGCATTCAGCGTTACAGGTCCTGTATACACGATGCCGTTTGACACATGTAACACATCTATGTTGTGGCATACCTACATACCTACATATAAACATATCTACATATCTACAGATAAACATACCTACATACATAAATATCTACCTACCTACCTACATATCTACATACATACCTACCTGCATTCATAATGTAATGACATACTTATTGGCCAAGCACAATGAGTACTCATAACATTAAAATGCTTCCGACACTTGTCATACATAAAGAAATACGAGACTAGGTCACCCTTACCCAATACATAATCGCATCAACATAAACAAACTAAATCTATTAACGCGACCCACTAAAGTAGCGCGCAAGTAACAAGCAGTGACGAAATATCGATCACTGACCCCGATTCAACATGAGGGCTTCGATGAGGTAATAATAATAAAGTAAGTAATCATAATACCAATTATTGTTATCCTAAGCTAATTTTAAGTTGTATAAATAAGCTAAGAAAATTAAAGAAGGAACCATTATCAAAAGTTCACTCATCGTGTTTTTTTAAACTTAGGTGGAGTTCTGCTATCTAGCAGCTCCCCATATATATATCACTGGAGTTAACGCTATAATAGCTGCTCCTATTAGATCACGTTAAGAGTAAAGCCCATAGGCTGCTCTTCGTTCATTTAAACTTGATAAACTAGGCGAACGAAATTCAAAGTTTATCGCAATGTAGTCTGCTGGTAAAGCTGCGTCTTGCATCTAAAATCCAATATTTCTCACGATTTGTACTTAAGACTTGGGATGGTCTGCCATGCAAAGTTTCTGAATGTATCTTATCAATCAAAAGTCGTGTCATATGATGGTGCTGTGGCAAAATGATTGGATGTCTTTGCATGTATGATAACATTGCATTGGCCAACCTCCCACCTAATCGTATCAAGCCACTAGAGTCTATGAATGGATTTAGTTTAAGCCACCTACTATTACGAGACTATGGTTCATTGTTCATTAGATGACTGTAGTCTCCTTTGATAGCTGTTTGTTGTACTAGCTTTAAAATTGTCGTTTCAGCAGTATTCCATTCAATGCTGTTAAGAAAGTTCAATCGTCTGTTCTGTGGATTTTGACAATTGTTTATAAATCATTGAACTGTTGCCATTACTCGAATCAAGCGTGAAAGAGAGGAATATCTTAGAAGAATGTCATCGGTGAACTTAGTTAGAAAACGTTCTTTAATATGATTCGCACTTGGCCAGTTCTCTTGCTTGTGTTTTGACCATGTAGGCCCCGATTGTCCTGGTATAGGAACTTCATTGTTTATGGACGGTAAGTTGACTTGCGACTTTGCGTTGCTCAATCGTTGATGTATATTTTGATATGTTTTTCTACACTCTTCTACCTCTTGGTTGAGAATAGTTGGTGTTGGGTGCTCTTCTGGCTCCCAAAATTGCTTGAGTCGTGTATCGGGATTGACGTTAGTAATCGATGTTTATTTATTTATTTCGCTAAATGCTAGCTACAATGGTCCCAGTAAACAATACTTAAATTAAGCTAAATTACAGAGCAATTATTGATGATTTTCTTAATTGAGTCTTATTAATGTTAAAATCTATCGAATGAAAATTCAAATTAAAAGTTCAGCACATTCTAGTCATAGGCTCATAGTTGGTGCGGTGAGAACAGAAATAAATGAAGTCATTAGATCGCTAGTGTCGAGATCGTGAATTCAAATTAATTTTCTGAAGCATCAAAGGCATATCGATATCACCCTTCACAATTTGAAATATAAGGCTAATGTCACAAATTTTTCTACGAGTCTCAAGAGTAGGAAGGTGTATTAAATTTAATCTTTCGTTATAAGGAGGAAGATGAAGTCTATCCCTCCATTCAAGACCTCCTGCCCTCCTGCCCTATTAACGATGCGATCTATGTGAAAGTTAAAGGTGAGTTTCGAGTCAAACAATATCCCCAAGTAACATATTTTATCAAGCTGTGAAAGTAATAACCCTTTCATAGCATAGTCAACATTCGAAGGGACTCGCTTACCATTCAACAAGTCTGTCCAGGTCATCCTGCAAATTGAGACAGTCGCAATGCGAGTCGATAGATTTATATTGATTTAGATCATCTGCGTATATTAGCAAATCAGATTTGGTAACTACATAGGAAACATCATTTACGTATAATATGGAGAAAAGGGGCCCTAAGTGACTACCCTGTGGAACACCGGAGTAAGCCGTTATTTCTTCAGACAGAGCAGAACGGAACTGAATCGCGATCCCTAAGGTAGGATGATAACCAGTTCAACAGCCAAATTGGTAAACCTATAGATATCAGTTTAAATAACAAAACAGAGTGAGGAAGCTTATCAAAAGCCTTGCTGAATTCTGTATAAATACAGTAAGTTTCGCAACCACGCTCAAACGATTCGATATAGGTAGAGTTATACTGAAGTAGGTTTGTTGTTGTGGACCTTCCCTTCATAAAACCATACTGACGAGCATTAGGAACTCCACTACAATGAAAATACAAAAATTCATAAAAAAGAAGCTTCAAACAGTTTTGGGAATACAAGACAGTTTAACAATAGGACTATAGTTAGTAACAAGCTCCCTTTTACTCGACTAAAGATTGGGACAATAAACGACTCTTTCCATAACTTACGAAATTTACCAAGCAGCAGTGATAAATTAAACAAACATGTTAACGGGTAACAATGCATTCCACTGCAGTTCTTTAAGACAATAGGGGGTATCCCATCAGGCCCAGCAGAACAACCAGAGTCCAGCTTGCACATGGAATCTTCAACAGATTTCTGATCAATAGTGAAGAATGGAATATCAACTTTCGGAAGCGTCGTTAAGTAATTAAAATAAGCAAAATCTATTTCAGCGTCATATGTTAAAAATTATTCACTCAAGTAATCAGCAAAGAGATTAGAAATCACAGACGGATCATGACTGGAATTATTATTAAATACTAACACAGGAGGAAAATTATTAGATTCCTTTTTGGTATTTACAAAACGCCAAAATTGCTTAGTATCCGATCTTATTACATTTCTCATCCTAAACAGGTACGTATCATAGGCATGCAAAGAGCATTACGGAATTCGCTCCTCAAAAACAAAAATTGTGTTAAGTCATCATTAGACTGAGAGAGGTGAAACTTTCGCCAAGCCTTAAGTTGCGCAAGCGTTTAAGCTTAGCGTCGTACCAAGGAGGACAGGAAGAGCCATTATTGATACAAGACAATGGAATACAATCATTGATACAATTAAACATAACTTTATAAAATTTTGCTGTAAGTTCATCTACATCATTATTGCTAAACAGAAAGGACCAGTTAGTAGAAGATAAATTAAAGTTAAGTAGATCAAAATTAGCTTTTTTAAAATTAAAGGGGGAGAGTTTTCAATCAACATACCAGTACCTTCGCAATCAATGCCCACTATCACGTCCAAATGTGGATGGTATGAGTCTATGGGAACCAATGGCACGTCACACGGACGAACCATACATTTCGAAGCATTCGAGGTAAAGATCAAATCCAAGCATTTACAACGTTTGTTCTTAACATCATTTACCTGAGGAAGACCCATTGCGGCACTAGCATCCAGGAAGATATGCGCATTTGCAGAAGATGTACTGGGGACCAAGGAGTCCTCATCATCATAAACCTGTCATTGAACAGTAGTAAGATTGAAATCACAAAGGAATAAATTTTAATCCGAGTCCCGCGCCAGCTCGAAAACATTTTCCACAGCATGAAGCAGACGGACTGCCAGGAGGAATGTATACAGCTAGAATATACAATATTTTTGTCCCAATTGTTATACTGATGCATAGGAATTCAGACAGAGATGGATTGGGAATATCTCTCTTGGAACACCCGTAAGAAATCTTTACTGCGATAAGAATACCTCCTCCGAGCACAGAAATGTCATCAGGATTTCGATCACATCGATAAACTTGGAAGTCGTTGTCCAGTAATTTAGCATCCGAAAAGGATTTGATAAGCCATGTCTCCGTTAAAATAATAACATCATGAGGAATATTAAAAGAGTTTAATTAGAGGCGACGTGTTTTTGACCGTAGATCACGAACATTTAGGTAATAAACTACCAAGTCTTTAATCTGCGATTTTTCCATCGCCCCGTGTAACTCATTCGGGCTTTCGATACATCCCGGATCGGACGAGCTACGAAACGTTTTACCAATAAACCATGAGGCCAGAATTTTGAGTCCAATAAAAACGTCTCGAGGTCATTGGGAACTAGCAGTTTGAAAGACGACACTACACGACTGGGAAGGCCCTCTGGGTTCAAGGTTAGGTTAGGTTAGGTAAGAGGGTTGCCGCTAGACAACCAGCCAGCCTCACTTAGACCTCCAACGGGTCCATTGTGCCCCTAGACCTCCTGGGATAACCCTTCAAGCCGCGGATTTATCCTGCTTTCCTTTGGAAACTCGGGATATATCCTGCCTCCCTCAGAAAACTCAGGATGTCTCTGAACTTTATACTTTGAAGCTACCCCAGACTTGAAAACAAGTAGCTACCTAGTAGCCTACCTCTTTTATTCATCAGAGCGGGGCATTCAAAAAGCACATGTTTGACGGACTCAATTTCCTCCGAGTCCCTACAACTCTTGCAGAAATCGTTCGCCGCTATTCCCAGTCTTCTAGCATGGTCCCCTATCGCCCAGTGACCTGTCATGACCCCTACTAGATTCCTGGTATTTTCTCTGCTGCTATTAAGAAGTTCCCTTGTCCTTTTCCTGTCATATGCAGGCCACACTTGCCTCGCAATACGACAGGTATCCCAGCTGGTCCATAGGAGGCCTGCCTTAAGATAGACGTCCCTGATGATTTCCTCTTTTAACGCTCCTATTGGGATCCTCATGAAAGCTACAGCTGCGGAGCTATCTCCATCTCGTTGCCAGAGATATCCATATGGCTAGGTACTAAGCTTAGGGTCACCTTGTGCCTTACACTCAATTCATCAATCCTGGTTATGCATAACTGCACCAATTTTGATTTTACCAGCCCAGCATCCAGCGCCCTGATAGCTGCCTGGCTATCAGATGTACCGTGCGGGCTCTCTACACATGGATACCAATGTTGCCGCCAGATAAGTCGCTGTGAGCTCTGCCTGAAAAACACTGCATTTGTCAGGCAGTTTATAAGATTCGTGCCACTGGAGATCACTAGAGTACACTCCAGCCCCTGTGCTCGCACTCGTCTCTGAGCCATCCGTAAATATACAAATATCGGATGTATCGACCACCTCATTCCCCTCCCAGTCACTCCTGGTGGGTATCATTCCCTTGATACCTCCACCAAAAGCCAGGATGGGTACTTGATAGTCTGTTTCTACCCTGCAGTCCTTACAGTCTACCTTCTGGAGTATATTGGAGTGCCCAAAACCCCTCTCCGTCCAACAGCCCCCTCTCACAGCCTGACAGAACTAGTTGCCGCCACACCCTTACAACAAAGGTCCAGCGGCAAAAGGTCAAACATGACCACCAATGCCGCCGTGGGCGTGGTCCACAGACACCCAGTTATACCCATACAGGCGGCTCTCTGGATTTTTGACAGCACATCAAGGTTACAATTCCTTGTCAGTGCCGTCCACCAGACCGTAGAGCCGTAGTAGAGGATGGGCCGAACTATGGCCGTGTACATCCAGTGAACCACTCTGGGTTTTAATCCACAGATTCCGCCAAATATTCTCTTGCACGTGCAGAAGGCCACAATGGCCCTCTGGGGTCAAACTGAAGCCTTTAATGCCTGAATCCTTAAGACACATTCTTGAGTTTACATAGTTGACGATAGATTGCGCAGAACTCCCATATTTTAGACGTGACAGAAAAATAGAGACAGAAGGATAATGGTGTCCGACTGCCCAGAATTTTTTTGTTGTTGCAATTGTTGCGCATTCCGCTGTTTAGGCAGCTGTTGTGTCTGCAGTTGTTTTCGCTGCATCTGCTGTTGTTGTTGCATCTGCTGCTGTTGTTTCTGTTTTTGTTGCTGATGCTGTGGCATCTTTTGCAGCTGTTGTGGTTGCTGCTGATTCTGACTTAGAGGTCGTTGTTGTAGTTCATGTTGATGCCGCTGTTGATCCTGCTGCTGGTGCTGCTGCTGCTGTTGTTGTTGCTGCTGCTGTTGTTGTATCTGCTGCTGCTGCAACTGCTGCTGTTGTTATTGTTGGTGTATCTGCTGTGGTTGTTGTTGTTGTTGCTGCTGCTGCTGCGGTTGTTGTTGTTGTAGCTGTAGTTGTTCTACAACGACTCACCTGGCACCTGAATCAACAAACGTCTGATTTCCTTTATTTGAAAAGTGAACATCTTCCCATCCCTTTCCTAAAACATTCCAGACTCAGATCTACCGTTTCTATAAATGCTGAAATTAAAATTAAAAAATTTTACAAAGTATTCGCACTTCAAATTGAATTAATACTTCCCAAAAACAATGAAGTGTCCCTTGACCTTTCTTAATCAGAATCCAATTTGCATGTTGTAAAGCTTGGCCAATCTACTTCTGCACTTGAAAGATCTAAAAAGAAAACATAATTTAAGAATGAATTAATATATAAAAAAACAACTTAATAAATGAATTTTGGAGAAATAAACAAAGTTAACCTCACAAATCCGTGAAGTCCTTTTAATATTTTTTTTACTTTAAATTACAATAAAAAATAAATAAAAAAATAGAAGTATTTACTTACCATTTCGTCTACGAGAATATATCCAATTTCAGATGAAACTCATGCAAATTAAAAAGGTAAAACTGACACACCGCGAAAACTTTAAAACTAGCTGACATCTTGAACTTTACTGACAGTTCAAGAAAAGAGCGTTCGGAAAATGTAAAATTTCACGTAGAAATAAAATTTGCAAGTAATTTCACTCAAAACTTAACAGTTTTTGAGTTATTTGAAAATTTTTAATATTTTCTATTTACGCAATTGGTAGGAAAAAGACAACGAAAAGAGTAAAAGAGTTGAAATTATCGATTCGCACGAAAATTCACGACGAAAAACTCTAGTACTGCAAAAAAGAGTACTGCCGTGCGTGTTTTCTTGCAGAATTGATGGTTTTATACTCACCACAGTAGGAAGAGCTTAAAATATTTTATTTTTGTTTCATATTAAAAACGACGATAAATCATAAATAAAATTTATAAAAAAAAGGGTATCAGCGTCCAGTTATGTACCTGAATTATTCGAAGAATTATAATTAAGCCATTCAATTTTATTTTCAATAGTTATTTATACGCTTTCTTTTTACATGTATCCAAATCATGTAGAGATTAACGTGGGTTGGCAGTCCTTACAAAAGTTGGCTAGACGTGGAAATATAAGGGCGAACACGAAACGAATCTTTCGTCTTTATCATCAATCACTCAACGAATTCATTTGGTTTTTGGCATTCATCTTCAGTTTATTCAGTCAGTTCATTAGCTTCAGTTTTATTGTTTTCATTATATCAAGTTATAATTTTATTATCTTCAGTTTTTTTTTATTGTTTGATTACTTTCAATAATTATTTTTCATCAGCAACTGGTACTGTTTTATAATTTTTTATTGTTTTGTTTTTTTTTTAATATAATTTTCAGAAAGTTAAAATACAAGATAGTTAATGTTGCAGGGGAAAATCATTCAATGATTTAAACGTTGAATGAACATGCCTGCTAGCCTAAATTGGTGAAATTAATTAAGTCCAAGTGGTTTTTTATAAAACTTATAGTTATAGTTTAATTACTGAATGCTTTTACTAAAAAGTAGCATTAAGCACTTTACCCAAATTCAACGGCGAATATAATTCTTGGAGATCATTTTATGATTTATTTACATCGTTGGTACATGATAATTCACAGCTTCAACCTGTCCAAAAGCTGCACTATTTAAAGGGATGTCTTACAGGTGACGCAAAACATCTACTAAGACACGCACCAATCACAACTCAGGATTACCTCCCAGCATGGAGAAAGCTAAAGGACAGATATGAAAACACTAGGACGTTAGTGAATCATCATCTAAGTCACTTGTAAATCAACCGAAACTAGCAATTGAAAATGCAAAAAGTTTAAAGTTATTAGTACATAACACCGATGAATGTTTACAACAACTCAAGGCCTTGAAAGTAGACACAGAGTCTTGGGACGCATTGTTAATATATTTAATAGTCCAAAAATTACCTTTCGTTACGCTTCGACTCTGGGAAGAAGAGCTAGGAGATGACCAAAAGCTGCCGCAGTTTAAACCCTTTCTATAATGTTTAAATACAAGGATTCGAGTTTTGGAGTCAATAACCAATACTATGACTGCCAAACCAGTTACAACTTCCATCAAGAAGGAAAGTACTCAAACCTACCATAGTACTAGTAACAATGGTTGTCCTGCATGCGATAAAAGGCACTATGTAGGAAATTTCACTACATTTCTAAACTTGGATGTGTTAGCTCGACGAAAGTTAATAAAAGCTGCAGGTAGATGCTTGAACTGCTTTTCAAGCAAGCATAATCAAAACAAATGCCAAACCAAAAAGAGATGCAAGAAATGCCAAGAACCACATCATACAACATTACATGTAATTAAGCCTTCATCAAAGAGTTTACATGCTGCAGAACAATCCAGCAACTCTACAGCGCTTAACGCGCACTTAATGAATATTGATGTTAACAGAGCAAATAATTTTATGGTGACAAAAACCTATAATGCCTTACTGCCAACAGCGTTAGTAATAGCGCATGGCCGCAACGGTCATTCTGTAAAACTGCGATGTTTATTGGACTATGGGTCACAAGCATCATTCATTACAGAAGGTGCGTGTAAGCAGCTACATATCCACAGCACACATGTAGCAGTGGAAATTTTAGGTTTAAACAAGAATCAAACCGCATTTTCAAAAAGGCAAGTACAAGTACCATTGGAGTCCACCACATCTAGTAAATCAGTAGTTCAGACCGAAATGCTTGTGCTTAAAAATATTACAGATCTATTACCTCCCAAGGAAATCGTCAGAAAACAATGGGAGCATCTGCACAATCTCGAATTAGCAGATGCAACATTTTGGAAGCCAAGTCCATAGATATTTTGCTGGGAGGAAACGTGTATGGACACATAGCCGGCGAAGGTATACAAAGAGGTCCAAAGGGGGTTCTTGTTTTCATCAATACTATTTTTGGATGGATAGTAATGGGAAGCACATCAATATCACATAACAATCAAACTAGTGCATTTTCAATATCTCTCAAACCAATAAAAAGCTGAATAAACAATTACGTTAATTTTGGGAAAGAGAAGAAGTACTAGAATGTGATTTACAAAGCCCAGAAGAAAAACAATGCCAGGAAAGGTATGAAGCTAGCCACTGTCGTTTGGCAAATGGTCAATACCAAGTTAGGTTACCATTTATAGACGAAAGGGGTCCTGTTTTAGGTGAATCTAGAAATCGTGCACTGAAACGCTTTGAATATCTGGAGAAAAAAATTGATGGAAAATTCTGACTTAAAACAAGAATATGAAATCTGTTTAGATGAGTATTTAGAATTGGGCCACATGACAGCATGTAATCCACCTAAAGAAAAGGAAGACAACTATTATCTACCGCACCATGCAGTCTATAAGCAAGGTA
The DNA here is from genome assembly GCA_963930735.1 of Dioctria linearis. Lineage (NCBI taxonomy): Eukaryota > Metazoa > Arthropoda > Insecta > Diptera > Asilidae > Dioctria > Dioctria linearis. The sequence goes on along the minus strand of OZ005742.1, from coordinate 116,881,393 downwards.
CAACAACTAAACTACGAGTTGTTTTCCATGCGTCCGCAAGGACAACAAATAACAAATCATTAAACGACCAGCTACTCATCGGACCAACTCTACAACCCAAGAAGCTTTCTATTGTATTAAATTGGAGAAAACAGCAAGTCGTAATGACAGCAGATATCGAGAAGATGTACAGGATGATCTGGGTACATCCAAAAGATCGAACATTTCAGCGTATCCTGTGGAGAGACCCAAAAACAAAAGCCCCTCAAGATTATTAGTTGAACACAGTAACGTTTGGAACATCATCAGCACCATACTTGGCCATAAAAACATTACAACAATTAGCCATCGACGAAAGGGAACACTTTCCAAGAGCGGCCGGATTCACCTTTACTGACTTCTACGTTGATGATTTGTTAACTGGTGCAGGCACAATCTCAGAGGCTCAAGCATTACAGCGGCATTTCATTGAGATGCTGAGAAAGGTGGATTCAATTTACGTAAATGGTCAAGCAACAAAGCGGAGTTGCTGTCACACTTACCAGAAGAAGATAGAGAATTGAAAAGTTTACTCGACTTTCAAGACTTGGAATCTGTGGAAACGTTAGGTATTAGGTGGTATCCTGCCAGAGATTATTTCACGTTTAGTTTAAACTGCAAACCATTCACCGAAATTAATACAAAACGTACTATATTATGCGAAATAGCATCACTCTATGATCCATTGGGATGGATATCTCCGGTTATAGTGGTAGCAAAGATTCTGATTCAAAAGTTATGGATAAATGGCTATCATTGGAATAGCAAGGATTCTCGGGATATCATCGAAAAATGGCAGAAATTTAAAGAGGAACTGCACGAAATAGCAAACTTAAAAATTCCACGGTGAATTAAATTTTCGAGCATCAACATAAGCCAGGAACTTCATGGTTACTGTGATGCATCTAATAAAGCATATGCGGCAGTGTTATATTTGCGAACCACAGACAATAGAGGTTAAACAAGAGTGACTTTATTAACATCCAAAACAAAGGTTGCTTCAGTCAAACCCATCACATTGCCTCGATTGGAGTTAAATGGAGCTATCCTACTGGCAAAATTGTTGAAAACTACAACTCAAACCATGCAGCTACAAAATGCTCCAATATTTGCTTGGACGGATTCAACCATCGTTCAGCAATAGATACGCGAACATCCAGCGCGATGGAAAACATACGTGGCAAACAAGGTTGCAGAAATTCATTCAAGACACTGTCACTGCTAGACAGCTATTGGAGTGTAAGTTATGGTGGAATGGTCCTGAGTGGCTTGTTAAGGACCCTCGAACATGGCCAAAAAGGTCTTCTATTCCAGAGCAATCATAACTAGAAGCAGAAAAACCAAATGTTATCAATCTAATCGCTCAAACGTCAATTGAATTTGTAACCCACTACTCATCGTATACAAGACTCATAAGGGGTACTGCTATCATACTACGTTTCATGCACAACTGTCGTAGTCCAGCACAAAAACAAACCAAGGCCTTATCCGTCATGGAATTAAACAAGGCAAAAACGGTGCTAATAAAATCTGTACACAGGTCAACTTTAACAGACGAGTATGAGCAAATAAGAGCAAAAAAACCACTTGCAAGAAAAAGTCGGTTACTAGCTTTAAGCGCGTTTCTGGATTCCGACGGAATCATACGCGTTTGAGGTAGATTGGAGAATGCAAATATTCCATATAGTAGAAAGCATCCGATAAACCTTCCACGCGATAACCATTTTAGTAAACTAATCATTGACAAGGTACATAAAGAAACTCTTCATGGCGGAGCCACTCTGGTGCTTAACACGGTTCGTAATCAGTTCTGAATTCTGGATGCAAAGCGAATAATCTCTACCCAAATACATAAGTGTGTAGCTTGTGATAGACATCGATCAGCTACTGCTCAGCAAGTAATGGGTAATCTGCCAGCTCCTCGAGTTAACATAACAAGGGCATTTACACATGGGCATTGATTACGCTGGTCCTGTAGGTTTAAAAAAGTTAAGGCATAGGAACGCAAAGATTTATAAAAGATATTTTTGTATATTTGTGTGTATGGCCACAAAGGCAATGCATATAGAAGCCGCATCCGATCTGAAAACAGTAGCATTTCTGGCTGCTCTCAAGAAATTTTTGTTCAGATATCTATTCGGATTGTGGTACAAACTTCAAGGGAGGGAAATCAGTCTTAGATTACGACATACAACATGCCATTAAAGAGGCCTCACCAGATGTTAAACAATATTTGACGAATTTGCATATAAATTGGCATTTCAATCCATCCGCAGCACCGCATCATGGAGGACTATGGGATAGAGGAATAAAATCCATTAAATACCACCTTCGATGAGTTATAGGCACCACAGTTTGCACCTTTGAAGAAATGATAACTCTCCTGGCACAAATTGAAGCCTCTCTTAATTCTCGACCGCTTTGTGCATTACGAATGAGGTCGACGACTTAGCAGTCTTAACCCCAGGGCATTTCTTAGTTGGTCAATCTCTTAATGCCATTCCCGAACCGAATGTAACCACGTCAAAGATTAATTCGCTACAACGTCGGCAGCACATACAACAGATGAACCAACATTTTTGGAATACTTAAATCGTCTGCAACAACGACCAAAATGGTGGCAACAACAGCAGCATAACCTAAAGCTTGGAGATGTTGTTCTAATTAAGGACGAAAACACTCCACCAATGTCTTGGCCGTTAGGAATCACCGAACATTTTTGGAATACTTAAATCGTCTGCAACAACGACCAAAATGGTGGCAACAACAGTAACATAACCTAAAGCTTGGAGATGTTGTTCTAATTAAGGACGAAAACACTCCACCAATGTCTTGGCCGTTAGGAATCACCGAAAAGGTCCATCCAGGTAAGGATGGAATGGTCAGAGTGGTTACAGTCCGCACCAGACACAGCACATATCAAAGACCCGTTGTCAAAATCTGCCAGCTAACAACTGAAACGACAGAAACATTACTAATAACACAAAGTTGGTTTGATGTTGTATAGTCAAATCTGTTAATGTGTTGTTTTTTGTTGTGTGTCGATACATGTCAAATTAAACTTAGAAACCATTTAGTTATTACAATATTTATTTCAGATAATCATGCAGTCGGACCTCGAAGACTACCTAAACATATTCGAAGATATTCAGTTTTCGCCTCCTGGTAGCCCACTGTTGTCAAGTTGGGTAGAACCAGGTTACGACATATTAACAGGACGACTGTTGCCCGACATCTATCAAATAGAGGGCACACAGGAAATGATTATCAATCAGTCTGTGTCCCAAAATCCAATTCATGAAACGCAGCAACTTGTTCGAGCCAATGGAACCATCGTTCGCTCACTAAACTTGTTAAAGGCGTCCACGACGATAGACGAGATACAGATGCGGATTGAGAACAATGTTCAACAGTTCATTACCCGGGAAGGAGAAGACCTCTTCATTCAAAGAGATGTCCTGCGTAGAATTGACTTTGAAAGAATTGGAAGATAAATTTCAAGTTAAGGTCAACGTTAACAGGGCTGGTGACGTAGTCTTCCATCATCATCTTCGTTGGGGACTAAAGAAACTGAAGGCCAGAGTTCTTGAACGGAATCGTTCAACGGGAAGAATGTTCTACAACGACTCACCTGGCAGCTGAATCAAAACACGTCTGATTTCCTTTATTTGAAAAGTGAACATCCTCCCATTCCTTTCCTAAAACATCCAGACTCAGGTCTACCGTGTCTATAAATGCTGAAATTAAAATTAAAGAATTTTACAAAGTATTCGCACTTCAAATTGAATTAATACTTCCCTAAAACCAATGAAGTGTCCCTTCAACTTTCTTAATCAGAATCCAATTTGCATGTTGTAAAGCTTGGCCAATCTACTTCTGCACTTGAAAGATCTAAACAGAAAAACATAATTTAAGAATGAATTAATATATAAAAAAACAACTTAATAAATGAATTTTGGAGAAATAAACAAAGTTAACCTCACAAATCCGTGAAGTCCTTTTAATATTTTTTTTACTTTAAATTACAATCAAAATAATAAAATAGAAGCATTACTTACCATTTCGTCTACGAAAATATATCCAATTTCAGATGAAACTCATGCAAATTAAAAAGGTAAAACTGACACACCGCGAAAACTTTAAAACTAGCTGACATCTTGAACTTTACTGACAGTTCAAGAAAAGAGCGTTCGGAAAATGTAAAATTTCACGTAGAAATAAAATTTGCAAGTAATTTCACTCAAAACTTAACAGTTTTTGAGTTATTAAAAATTTTAATATTTTCTATTTACGCAATTGGTAGGAAAAAGACAACGAAAAGAGTAAAAGAGTTGAAATTATCGATTCGCTCGAAAATTCACGACGAAAAACTCTAGTACTGCAATAAAGAGAACTGCCGTGCGTGTTTTCTTGCAGAATTGATGGTTTTATACTCACCACAGTAGGAAGAGCTTAAAATATTTTATTTTTGTTTCATATTAAAAACGACGATAAATCATAAATAAAATTTATAAAAAAAGGGTATCAGCCTCCAGTTACGTACCTGAATTATTCGAAGAATTATAATTAAGCCATTCAATTTTATTTTCAATAGTTATTTATACGCTTTCTTTTTACTTGTATCCAAATCATGTGGAGATTAACGTGGGTTTACAGTCCTTACAAAAGTTGGATGGACGTGGAAATAAAAGGGCGAACACGAAACAAATCTTTCGTCTTTATCATCAATCAGTCAACGAATTCATTTGGTTTTTGGCATTCATCTTCAGTTTATTCAGTCAGTTCACTAGGTTCAGTTTTATTGTTTTCATTATATCAAATCATAATTTTATTATCTTCAGTTTTTTTTTATTGTTTGATTACTTTCAATTATTATTTTTCATCAGCAACTGGTATTATTTTATTATTTTTTACTGTTTTTGTTCTTTTTAATATAATTTTCAGAAAGTTAAAATATAAGATAGTTAAATGTTGCAGGGGAATATCATTCAATGATTTATACGTTGAATTAACATGCCTGTTAACCTAAATTGTTGAAATTAATTAAGTGCGAGTGGTTTTTATTAAACTTATAGTTATAGTTTAATTACTGAATCTTTTTACTAAAAAGCAGCATTAAGTAAGGAACGTATTGGAGTAAGAAAAACTTGTGTTAAATTGAATTTGAAAAAAGGAGAGAAAATTTAATATATGAAAGTCCGCACGTCTTCTCATTTAATTTCATATCCAGTCCAAATCAAATTCCTTTGAATAAAGATTTGCTGAACAAATTGTTTTCTAATTAAACAGTAGTGGTTGCTGTAGCTGCTGTTTATGATGTTGCTTTCCTTCATGTAGTTGTTGTTGCTGTTGACGCTCCTTTTTATGATTATCCGTCGCCTGAGAGCAGGTCGGTTTGTTAGATAGAGGAGTTAAATTTCTTACATCAACTGGAATGGAGCTTATTAGCTTAGAATTCTCAGTAACAGCTGACGACCAAGATCCTAGGTATATCGCCTTCAACTCGCTTTATACTGCGACGAACGTCATCGATGAGAGGCATGAGTGAGGCGCCATCAGCACTTGAAGCGCAAGTTGAGCCATCGTGCACAAAGAGAGACTGAAGATCCTCCATAGAGTTGGACAAAGTCAGTACTTGTGATGTAAGTGCTTGAGATTTTTCAAGCAATGTAGTCGAATTTTGGCTCAGCGTTTCCATAAGATCAATAATTCCAAAAATCCAATATTTTCCAAAATCTCTTCGATTATTGGTAGGGGATACCGATCTTTCACAATTTTTTGGTTCAACTTCCGGTAGTCGATACAAAGTCTTGGGGATCTATCTCCCTTTTTAGCAAGCACTACAGGGCTAGCAAAAACTGAGCTGCTGTTCGTTATTATGCCCTCATCTAATCATTGCTGTAGCTGTACGTTAACTATTTGTCGTTCTTTCATTGGGAGTCGTCTCGGTCTTTGACATACTGGTGTTTCGTTCTCAAGCGTAATATGCATTTCTATGCAAGAAGTAGTTGTTTGCTCAGGTGAGTATTCCTCGATTAACTTTCTCACTTCATATTGTAATGATTGGTCCTGTACTTCACTTACATTCGGGTATTCCTCATCTTGAGTGTTCGCCATTACATCCATCTGCTGGAGGAAATTAGTGTTTTCATTTTAATTATACGTAGCTTTTTTTATGGATATTAACTTTTCCTCCTTCAATTACCAGAACAGCGTTTTTAAGCAAATCGTTCCCTATTAGTATATCTTGTCTTAGCCATTCATCAAGAACTACATGACACATCACAGGAAATTCTTCATATTCTATACTGATAGAAAGAGGACACGAGCAAATAGTTCTCTTCAAATTACAACCAAAGCCAGCAAGAAGAGTGCCGGGACCTCGAGCTTTCGATGAAAACAGATCTTTGAACTAAAGTAATATCGCTCCCCGTATCTACTAACGCAATGAGCTCATGATCATCAACAACTACTTTAAAATTTGAGTCAGGTAGTGTTATTGTGTTAACTTGGTTAGGTTTTCCTTCAAAATCTCTTCGCTTTTTGGGTTTTGGACAATTCACAGAAATATGACCAAAGTCATTACAGTTGAAACAACGTTGTCCTTTAGCTTTATGTGGACAATCGTTCGGGGCGTGCGAGTATGCTCCACAAATTTTACATCTAACTTTTCTAGGACTTGGTTTCTGTGTACTCGGCTTTGAAATTATTTTACTGTGCGATTTCGTCGGAATTATCGTTTGGCTTTTCATAATCTCATATGCTTTAAGCTTGGGCTTTAATTCCTGAATAGATTTCGCTTCATATAGGAGTGCTTTATTGGAAACTTCATCAGGTATGCCTGGTATTATACAAGCAACTATAGACTCCTCATCCATGATACCTCTCTTGGCAATTTATTTCATAGCATAAACATATTCTAGATATGATTCGCTAGGCGATTTTTTTCGGCTTTCTAACGCTTTATGCAAGTTTATGCTACACGTAATCGTGGTAAACTCTTCCGTCAAAAATTCTTTTAGTGCTTTCCAATTTTGAACATTCGTATCACACTCTATCGCTAACCGGGCTGCCCCTTTTTAACAATCTTCTCGCGTAGATATACTTCTGAATATCGTTCCATTTACACATTGTTGCAATATCTTCGTACTTCTTTAACCATGTTATGATATCTTTGCCAGATTCACCATTGAAACTCCCCAAAGACTATTCTAGATCGCGAAAAGAGTAACTACTTTCATTATCTGTCATTTTCATGCTTTTATTTAAACCTATACGCCTTGGAAGAGTGATATCCTGAGTATTGACGTTCAACGTATTTTGCTCTAGGTTTTGGCTGAAAGCAAAAGTCTCACAATTAACGGAAATATTAGAAATGGCACTTTCAATTGTCTACATTAATAGAGTTTGTTTCTAAATTATTTAAAACTTCGCTCAAAATACTTTCTAAAGTGCTATCGCCCGATTTATAACTATCAGAACTTTCGTTTATATCTTTAGAGTCCTCAAAACCGTGAAAACTACCTAATTCACTTTCATCAGTATTTTCACCACTTATACCTATGTAAACCCTCTGCACTAAGTCTTGTTTTACACGATAATTAGTAGGAAGTCCCCGTTCTTTGAGTTTATCTTGTAATTCAACAATCTTAAATTTATTTATTTCATCCATTAAATCATATTAAATCCTATCGAGCTTAAAAATATCGGATAATTCCGAAAACATTTTCATATAATATATTTGTCTCTATATTGCGTTTATTTTCATTTATCTATTCATTGCAAAAAAAAGTCAAAACCTGTACGGAACTCCGTAAGAATGTTCTTGAATCTGTGTGTACGGTATTTTAATTTTTATATTGCAGCACTTCTCAGTAGGAACCGTTAGAGCGTATTGTTGGAATTATTTTAAAAATATTTGTAAAATTTCTACCTTAAAATTTTGTTGGCATAAACAACGGCATTGAAATGATAAAATAATGGAAAATTCTGACCTTACAAATCCTTTTTGTACTTATTCGTGAACTTTTTCTGTCTTTCGTCGTGAGTACTTCTTTTGGGAATTGCGTATCCTTTCCTTGCTTAGGTATTCCCTATTTTCAGCCTTCTTGATCTTTCCTTTTCGTATCTTGCTTTTGTCGTTTCTTAGTTTTTACTCCGTATCTAAAACTCATTTACTTTGCTTTAACACTGTGCTATGTACATACATACATACGTGCCTTTGATGTTCACAAAAATGCACAACTTTCTTTTTCACAAATGTTCAAGTTTTTCTATGCACTTTCAAATTACTTAGTTTTACAGTTCTTTTATGTAAATCTCACTTCTGACACCACTTTGTAGGATTAATAACTTCGGGTTCAATGAAAGAAAAAGACCTTTTCTTTTATAAAAGTTAGTTGAATGAACAAAATAAAAAGTTAATTCAACGGTTTTACAAGAACTGAGTAAAAAAAAGTGTAATTATTTGAAAGTCTTCGAACAAGTAAAATTTGCTTTGGACTAAAAACTAACGTTTCGATTTGAACGGGCTCACGGCGTAGACTCGACTCAGACCGATTATCAGCCACTCGTTGCCATCGACTGTGTGATAAGCCACTCGTTGCTTGGCTGAACATAGGCTCCGTTAACCCCGTAGTTGGCATACATATATATATATATATTTACTTACCTTACCTAAGCAGTGTCTTATCCTGTTGCCTTTATATCACGTACTTCGGGTATTGGAGTTACGGGGATGCTCACTGACACCTTATCACACAATTAGACACAGTTTTCGGGTTATTAATCCATTTATTCCCCTTTTTTTCAATCACTCCTTTGCTATTACGATCACTTCATACTTTTTAAACCGTTGCTATTATAACTCCCTTTTTTTTGTAATCATCTCTTAGTAGTAAACAGGCAAACGATTCGCGCATGCTTGCCTGGCTGCTCTCAAAAAATACTTTTTTCTGGTTACTACCGGTTAAGACGCACCCCGCTCGTCAGAACTTATTCGAATCGAAATTCTAAAATCGACTGTCGAAAACTGACTGCACTTGACTTGGATGTTTGTAATCGCAAGTCGAGTTGCTCAGGATAGGAAAGTGCTTAATTAGCATTCCTATCCTGAGCAAATAATTTGCCGCTGGAGATGTTTAAATATGCCCACAATTATCGCGACGGACGTCTTGCTATCGTGCATACATTGTTGCATCACAATGTATGCAGCTCGCGACAATTGCTGATAAAGGCTTTTTTTTCGGTGAAGACTTGATCGTTTCTGTCTTCACCGCCGTAAAATTTCATGCGCCCGATATGTATGTTTATATGTACATACATATCGTATTTACGGCAAATCTTACTGAAGGTAAGATTTGTCGTGGGGCTTTTTTCTATCGACTTTGGATGAAACTTAAAACTTTTATTTTTCCCAAGTCGTTTTGTGGGAATATTTTTATTATTTTATGCAAAGGATTGCTGATGGCAATTTCTTCGTCTTGTCAGGAGATAAGCTAACCATGTTTTAAGCATGATTAGCTTATACCTACCTATGTATGAATAATTAAATGAAATCTATTATAAATATTTTTAAATTACCTATTTGAGGCAATTTAGGTATGTAACAATCCTTCCCCCCGCAAAAAAGAGAATTATTCTTGTCAGCGCAATTGCATTATCCACTTCTTTGATTAATTCTGTGTTTCTTATTTCAAGTTGAGAATGATTTTGTTAATATTTCGATGGCCAGGGAACACATAACAAATTTGGGCACCAATAGATTGCACCAAGATACTTGGCTCATTCAAGATGACGTTCCGAGTTGCGTTAGGTCGTGATCCCTGGTTTCCCCCGAGTTTGTTAACAGCCCGAATTACAACTATTTGTGTTTCACGGGTGGCTCGCAGTTGGCAGGGACCTATTAAAGTCCTTCTTCACGAACGCGGTGAGGAGCCCGCGGTTTCCTGGATGAAAACCGCAGATGTTGGTCATCCCAATTTATTTGCCATCCCTCATGGTGGTATGGGCTGGTCCGCTTCAGGTAAGCTGAGTAAAAGAGAGAAAAAAAACTTTGGGTTTCAGCTAATCCTTTATTTTAAATTTTTAGGTGGCACCCTTATTATTAACAGGGACTATGGTCTCTACAGTTGTTGCCTGTTTTCGGAATCTGACCCCGTGGCGGCGCTTTATGCCATGTTCTTTGCAACTCCACCTGGCTCTCCATCAGGATCAGGAGAGGGCACGGATTATGCCGATCCACCACCCGGATACGACGAGGTCGCTGAAGAGCTCGCGGTTCCCGGTGTTTGGGACGTTGAAGATTTGCCCGACGACGAGTCAGGTCCAGAAAACTGGGATTCTGAAGAGCCAGCCATTTAAGCGCATTAATGTGCCGTTTTATTTTTTACCTCAATTAAAAAAAAATTGTAACTATCCTATCTTTCTTCTTTTTCTAATAAAACTTTAATTAAAACTATTAATATATATAAAAAGGTTGTTCTACTTTACTTTCTACTTCTTCTTTCGGGATTTTTTTTTGTGTTTAGGTCTTTCTTTTGGGCGGCGTGATCATTTTGTTGGCTGTGTTTTTTCTCTTTTACATGTCTTGTTTCTATTTAAAAGATTTTTTTTTTGCTATCTTATTTTCTAAAATTGGTTTTTCATTAACTATTCCTATTCTTATTTCTTTCTTATTTTTCCCAAAAACTTTTGCTAATTTCTATTGTATGTGTATTTTTCGTGTTACTCCTGTATATAAATTACATTCTATTTTAAAGGTATTGGTTATTTAGTTTCTATTCACGGTTAGGCTTATTGTTCTATATTTGTTACCTATACTTATTTTTATTTGTCTTTTACGGTTTTAGTACTATTATGATTTCATACTTTTTCTAATGAGAGGAAAATGCTTCCTATTTATAATTTTTTTTTTAATTTCTAGTGGGCTTCTTTTTTGTGATGCCATTATGTGCATTTCCGCTTTAACTTAGTTAGACATTTATTGGTATATACCTACTATATATGTTCTATTCTAAAGTTAGTGGTTATGTAATTTTTTATGCTAGGTTAGTGTTGTTATATTTATTTTATTAGCTATGTATTTTTTTTTATATATTTATTATCATTATTTAACAATGACGGGGGAGGAAATTTTTACTTTACCTTTTGGGTAGTGTATATACCTAACTGTATATACATATGTTTTAATATACTATTTTATCTTACTTATAAAACTCTTATAATTAATTATTTATTCCTTCTTCCCTTTTGTTTTTCGAATGTTTGTACCAGTGATAAAGCTTCGTTATTCTGACCATGTGAAGCGGTGACACTATTCCACTTGCACTGACCTAGTAGGTGGCAGGGTGCGGGTCCTTTTGAGCGGAGTAGTTACGATATTTCGCTTTGTTCGACTTGTTCCTCCGCCTGTGGGTTTTTCTCAGATTTGCGTGAACTGTAATTTTTAATAAATAGAAGTAGCCATTTGGCGACCAGGTACAGTACCATACATGTGATGACAACACCAGTTAAGGATACTGATGTTGCAGCTAGTAGATGTGTAGGGTGGTGACTGATATGAGGGACTATTTTTTCTAATTTTTCGTCCAGTTATTTTAATGACTGGGGACCTTCTAGGATGATGCTATTTGTGTCATCTCCTGAGTATAGTTCTGTCTGTATTTTTCAGAATGTACCTTTTCTTTGGTTTCATTGAGGTATGGAGCGATATTTGGGAAGTAGTTGGGTTGTTTGAGACTCAATGGCTGGATATTCTCTGTTTCATAGTGTAGAACTTGACATCCTACTTGTAGTTGGCATGGATGGTTGATAGTTATTATTCCTTGGCCTTCGATTTTTCAGGTCAAGAATTATTGGGTACGCTGGAGGTGTACAATTGTTGGTTCTATCAACGAGAATATCCACACATTGGGTTTACTTACTTTGATAAGTAGGTCTCCGCGAGGTATTTGTGCTCCGAATTGACACTGAGGCTCTTCCTTTAATGGATTAAAGAGCAGCTTCACTACGCATTCTTTGGACATTGTAGCCTTTGTTATTGGAATGCCCAGCCTAGCGATGTAAGTGTCCTTGTCCTTGGAATATTGCGTGATCTTTTTGAAGATTTTAATATCTTGGGTTTTTAATAATAATATGTCCTGTGTCTGTACCTGGTGCGCTACGTGCGAGTACTGTATTTCGGGTACCAATGATTGTTTTTTATTAATGTGTATGGGGAAACTGTGTATTCGATACAATTTCATTTGTGGTAGATTGAAAATCGGAAGTTGTATTCGAATGCCTAATTTGTCTTGGACTAGTCGAGCCTTTGTTTCTGCTGTCTGGTATAATAGCGACAGACAGTTTTGTGCATCTGGGCAAGTAGCGTGGGACTTGTGGTATATTTCTAATAAACTCCTGGGAGACACCACTAGCGGATGCAATTGATGACTTTTACTGGCGATTGTTATGTCAAGTAAGGCTTGCTGCCTGTACTCAAGCTCGAAAATTTGTAAGGTCAGGCTTGAAATTATTTTCTGTCTCAGTTGTCTCATCAGTAAATCATCTGTTCTATTTTGCATTCTATTTACCTGGAGATTTATTTGACGTTGTCTTTCCTGAAGCGCTGTCAACGGCCTTTGGATTTGCTGTAGTTTTGACTACACTGATCTGCTGTCTTTCCAGGTCCGCTAGTGCTTTGATGTTTGTTTCGAGCTCCTCGAGTCGGCTGTATACCTCCTGTTCATTAGTGTTGTCGTATTTCTCCCATTGCCAGATGGAAACAGCACATTAACACCAATATGTGATTCATGTTCTGTAGGAAATGAAGGATAGCCTTTATTAGTCAATTGGTCATACTAAATAGCGTATATCATTTAACCCTTTGCACTCCGAATATTTGTTAATATGACCTATCAGCAACTCCGAACCATTTTTACTATGGGCTATCAGCTACTCCGGAATATATTCGTCCGTATGTCGTCGAGCTTTTGTATGTGTTGTATGTGAGCTTGTAACCGCAGATTTGGATGAAACTTTTACAGTTTGTATAGGATACCAAAAGAGCTGGCACGTATTTTTTTGTTTGTTTGTTAGAAACTGCGTGATTTTACAATGAAACGTCATTTTCAAAAAATCATATCTCGAGAACGAAGCAAGCGATTTTTCTGACATAAATGCCGAATGAAGCATAATGCATTATACCTTTTACAAAAAAATATAGCAGAATCGAACGAAAATAAATATTGTTAATTATAGTACTCCGGGTTTTTCGGTATACAGTGATTTAAAAATTCATAAAAAAAAATAGCTTTACGTGGCATGGCCATAGAGGAATGAGGTTTTTTAGTTGAATTTGTGGTATTCGGTAGAAGATAGATGAAGAAAAACTTGTCTTGGGGTTTGCAGGGCGGGGCGGGCATGTACTCCTGAGGGGTTGTCCGAAATTGGGGGTGTGGGGTATCAAGTTAAAGAGGGAAGAAAGTGTAATCGAGTGGAGGTTCTTGTTTTGATCCTGTAAACTTCATATGGACGATTTTACTGTTAAAAAAGGATTTTTTGGGACTTGGTCCATATAAACCCCCTTCGTCTGTTGTGAACGTTTTTTGTTTGGGTGGCAAATTTCGTCGACGTAGCGGTTCTTCGCAAACACGAGATAAAAATAAAGCTATTCTTTCACCCCAACCAACTTCGTCTTCCATAGAGCTATCTCCTCCTACGCTTTTTAACCAACAAACTATGATTCTTATGTGATTGGATTCAAACTTAAGTTATTGTTCCATAGGGAATTTTCGATTTCGGATTTCGGAAATGGAGGGGGTAATTTCGAAAAACACTTTTTCACCAAACTTGTTATTCACATACTTCTGGTTTGTGCGCTTCTTCCCCTATCCATTTTATCGGGAGGCGTAAGCTCTGGGAGGGGCGCGGCGGCAAAGTTTCAACTTCAAATGCTCATAGTATGAAGGAAGTGGCGTAGCTCGAAGTTTGAGGTCTTAAATGAAAGCTCCCAGCGGGGGCTATCATTTATATGAATTTCAAGTCCTCGATGGGAAAGGGGCGGAGTCTACGGCGGTGCCGGGATCACGATTTTTTCCGCCATACGTATGCAAAAATGGAAAACCCTGAAGCTTCCACAAAAAGAAACCGATTTAATTTGACTGAAAAAGGTTCTCCTAATTTTACATCCATCCATAGTTCAGCTAAATATCCTAAGCTTCCTAAATTCGTTTTGATTAGTTTTTGAGTGAGAAATTTGCTGGAAATTTTCTCTTTATAAATTGGAGGGAAGAGTGGAAAAAGAAACCGGAAGAAATGTAGCAAGCATTTATCGAGTGGTAGTCGTGTGTCGATAAATATCTTATTTAGCCCGAAAGTATGACAGCAGTCCGAGAAGAGACGATAATAAAAACTTGAACTAAATTTCGCGATAACGATGGTGTGTGTAATCTTGTCCGCAGATTTGCGAGCTTTGTTTGTCTTTTTTTCTTTGTTCACTAATTTGTTTAGGTACAGATTGCTTTGGATGCAATTTTTTCGATGCTATGGATGAATGAAAATTTGTAGTTCGGTCAGTCGCAAAATGATTTTTGTAGTGTGTTTAAGTAATTAGGCCTATCAGGCTCCAGCCGAGTACGTTGTACTGATTAGTGGAGTCTATGTGGACTCTGTTTGGGTTACCTTCAGCTGTCCCGGGAGAGACATCCTTTCTGTTTGGGGGCTCAGACCCGCGCAGGGCGGTACTACTCCTTTGATTTCTCGCTGTGGCCTCAGTGTGCCATGTCATTGTCAGCGCTGGTAAGCTTTTGTTATTTAAATTTTGGATTTTTATTGGGTATTATAATTACTTTTCCTTTTTTCAGGGGCCAAGCTGGTACTTAACGGGAGGTCTTACCAATTCTTCATTCTGGGTGACAGAGACAACCATTTCCCGTTGATGGACCCGGACACTGAGTAGCTGCCAGAATCAAATTTCGTCCTTTTTTTTCTTCCTTTTATTATATTTCCCTAGCCTATAATTTATATATGTAAGTATATATATAACCCTGTACGGAGTGAAAAAAAAAATATAAAAAAAAAGTCTTAACATAAAACCGAATCTCGTTACTTATTTGATTTCCTTTCTTTTAACCTTCTGGCCATTTTGATTTGTTCAGCTGGTGTTTTCTCGTTACCTGGCCCCTTTTTTTTCATTTCAGTTGCTATTTTTTTTTTGGTATTTTGTTGTTTGTGATCAGTGTACATACTGTTATGTTGTTTACTGTTGTGCTGTATTCTATTTTTGTGGGAGTCTACTAACGTTTGAGTCTATTGGAGGTGAACCTCTGTGCTTCATCTATGTTGTTATGTCGAAGTTTGTATATTTTTAGAATTCTGGATTGGAAACATGAGTCCATGGGATGTACGCATATATAATGATAGTACACATATATTTAAAATATGTTATAAATTTCCTGTCGTTTTTCTGGTGGGAGCAGGAATTATTTTAACTCTTTCTCTTCTTGGGGCCTGGGTAGTCATATCTTCCAGTTCGCGTGCAGAAAGTATTTCTTTCGATTCACGTACGAATAAGGATGACCAATGTAATTGTTAGATATGAATATATATAGTGATGAATATGATGATTGTTTATGGGGCTGAGTGGAGTTGTTTCCGTTTCTTTTTGGAAACGGATGGATTCTAGAAATTCATCCAGACCCATATTGTTCGTAATGCTTAGAGTATGTACTTTTATATGCGATTCAATTTGGGAGGATGTCATATTCCATATTATACCAGAAATGTTTATTGTTGGGGTAAAATTGGAGTTAAATTTGGATACCTTTGCGTTATGTCCGTGCAAGATGAATTCTTTGCTGCGAACATAACAACCAGGATAGATATATAATGTTCCTGCTCCTTGCAGGATATGTGAACTAATGAAATCCTCACAAATTATATCTACGTGTAGGGGTTCTTTTAAGGAGAAAAGCCAAGCGTTCTGCTGTGATAATTGCGTCCAATAGTAATCCAGTCGCAATAACAGAATTTTAAACTTTTGTGTAATAGGTTCCTTCTTTAGTAGATTCACTTCACATGGGTTTGTTCTTGTATGTGTGTTTAGGATAGGGGATGAAATTTTGCAGTAGAAATTCATATGGTCCAGCGTTGCGCAATTATGAATATCATGAAGTGTTAATTCAAGAAAGTGTTCGCGATTGTAGTCTATTAACAAGTATTCCTGCGATGGTTCGATATATACGAACGATTCATTAAGGAGTGTTGGTAACGGCATTGCTTTGAATATTTGGTATGGTTCCTTGAATGGGAGTGGAATTCGGAACTCAATAATTATTTTATTATTGAAAATATTTGCGGATATCGTGCTTAATTTGTATATTTGTGTAATTATGTTCTGTCTGGAATTTATAGGAAGCATCATTGAATTTGGCAATTCCTGCCTGATGTTTAACAAAACTTCCTCTATTTGTCTAGGTGATATGAGTGTAGGATGAAATTTTCCATGCCTTGAGTCAGTTAGGATATCTATTAATTCTGTCTGGGAATTCTGATATCTGAATGCCATTAAAAAGAGACTAGTGAAATGAGTGATTCCAGTTTAATTGATATCTTATTATCAAGTGTCCTATTTTCCATCAATGATGTGGCTATCTGTACTGATATTAGTTTTTAATGCATGACCCTGAATTCCTTTTCAATTGCGGCTTTAGTTTTGTTGAAAACATTTGCGGTTGCTTCGACTATCGCAGTTTGGCTTTTCATAAGTGATAGGAGGGAGTTTTGGTTAAGAGTGAGATTGCGGATTTGTTCATCATATAGCTTGGCATCATCTTCGTCTAATGTGCCGAAAAGAGCTTTGGAGATTGAGCCTATTGCATTTGTTTCCTATTTTGGGTCACAGGTAGCATATTCTTATATGCTATGTTTGCTAATATAAGATTTATTTGTAACAACGTACCGTTACAACTGTGGTTCAAGGCTGAGTGTTTGTCCAGTTTCTGGCAGGTCGCTGTAATTTGTTGGGCGATGAACTCGATGTTGTTGAACTCTGATTTAAAATTCGCCAGATCGTAATAGGTGACGATTTTCCATTCGTTGGTGTAGAGGTTGGCTCTGCCAATCTCCTCGAAGTAAATGCCTGCAGTAGCATTTAGCTGCTTTACTTCTATTCCTGAGCCGTAGGTTATGGGGATGAAAATTAGAATGTATGCTATATCCATTATTCTGGTAACATGGAAGATGACACTATGTTAATGTCTCTGAATGATATTTGAAGATGATGAAGTTTTTACTCTGAGAAAAGTTTTAGGTCATTGTTATGGACTCTTTTGTTTTTATTGTTGATTTTAATAGTGTAATTTTCGGGGAAATTAATCTCCATATTCTCATGCGGACCTGACCATAGTGGTGAGAATTTGTTATCTCGAACTCTGCTCTTAAGGAGAACTTTATCGCATACCATAAAAGATTTTTGGACGGAGCTTTTGTAGTATTGCAATTTGGATTTTTCTTTATTGGCCATGGCTATGACTTTAGCTATTTTGAAGCTATGCTGTAGACGCGCTTTTAATTCGTTTGCATAATTGTCATAATTATAGCAAATGGTTGGAGAAGATTTTAAATTATTCGGGATTTCGGCTGGGAATACGTATAGGAGTTCGCGAGGAGTATAATTAGTACTCGAATAAAGGGTAGTATTATATACAAACATAGCATAAGGAATGCATGTATCCCAGTCTTGTGGATATTTTGCTATATAAGATCGGAGATATTCTGCTAAGGTTCTGTGACTTCTTTCCAATGCACCATTCGTTTGAGGGTGATATGGAGTAGTTTTGAGTCGTTTTATTCTTAGTAATTAAGTAATTAAGATACCTCGGCGAACATGCCCCTTATGAGGTTAGAACCTTGATCTCTGAGGATACTTTCTGGAATACCATGTCGACAAACTATTGTTGCCCTGAAGGCTTCCGCTAATGTCTTAGACTCGGTGTCGACTATGGGAATAGCCTCAGAAAATTTTGAAAGATCGTCTTGAAATTTAAGGATGTATTTGTTTCCAGAATGAGAAATTGGGAGAGGTCCTACAACATCTAGTACATTCCTTCGAAAGGTTTGGAGCTAATACATGAGATTTTCATAGGAATTTTTGGATTTCCAGGCCAGGCCAGTAGAATTGTTTTTGATTCTTTTAGTTGTACGGGAACGGCCTTGATGGCCTTCCGTCGGTAATGAATGAAAATCCTTCAAAACTTGTTCGATGTCATCTTTATCTTTTATCGAATCTTGATGGAGTTTTATGTTTATTAGTTGATTAGTGAAGATCTGGGTAAAAGCGTTTTTAATAATTATTAGATTCTGTGGATCTAGAATTGGGAAGGAGATATTTAATTGATTTAACTGATTTGCTTCTGTATATGATCAGATCTCAGTTAAAATCTTTTCGAGGTCTGATCTATCTCTTCGCGATCAACGAGGTAAATTAATTTTTGATATGATTATTCTGGAGTCCTTTTTTTGAAGAAGTTCAGTTCATTTGCTAGAAGTCGAGATTTATCTGAAAATTTTAGTTTCGAATCCAACACTCTTTCAAGTTCTGTATCTTGCATTGGCAAGATGAAAATTTTAGGATTCGCATTTTTAGTCAGTAAAAGAGGAAAATTAATCTCAGTTATTATGACTGAGTAATTGTTCGGTTGTGATGGAATTGAACTTTGATTTATGACACTGGTGTTGAGACTATTATGATCCAGCTTGATTCCTTGTCACCACATTTACGCAGGTGGTAGGTTTTGCGAAATTTTCGATATTATTTGGAATAGCTCTACTGAGAGCGTCTGCATTTGTGTTGAGCTGACCTGATTTATGGACTATTTTGTAGTCATATTCCTCAAGACGTATTCTCCATCTCATCAGTCTTGAGGAGTGGTCTTTCAGATTCATGAGCCATACTAATGGTTTATGGTTAGTTATAGTTTTAATCTGTCTGCCATAAACGTATGGTCTGAATAGCTCAACTGCGAAAACGATAGTTAAGAGCTCCTTTTCTATTGTTGAGTAAAGAATCTCTGTACCATTGAGAACTCGGCTCACATAGGCGATTGGATGATCTCTTTGATCATCAATTTGAGATAGAACTGCTCCGATGGCGTAGTCACTGGCACCGAAGTGACAAAAAATTCTTTGTCAAAATCGGGATATGATAAAATTGGTGCTGAAATAAGTTTATTGCGTAATTCGCAAAATGCTTCATCACAAATTGCGTCGAACTTGAAAGGGATATCTTTCTTTAAAAGATTTGTAAGTGGTTTAGCTATTTTCAAAAATTTTGGTATAAAGCGGCGATAGTAGCTGACGAAACCAAGGAAGGCTTTTATATTTTTTCCTTCTTCGGTCCGGGATAGGACTGAACTGACTTAATCTTCGCTGGGTCAAGTTTGACTCCATTTTCTGTAATAATGCGCCCTAAATACATATATATTCCTTTCTTAGGAAGTGGCACTTGTCGGGTTGAAGTTTGAGCTTGACATTGCCGAGACGGCTGAATACTGCTGTGAGGCTGGAATTGTGGTCTTTGAGATTGTATCCATGGACTACAATATCGTCCATGTATACGAAGCAATAGATGCCTTGAAGGCCAGATAAGACATTATTCATGGCTCGTTGAAAAGTAGCAGGGGCTCCTTTTAAAACAAATGGCATATGATTGTATTCATAGTGGCCATAGGGTGTGCTAAAGGCAGTTTTCTTCCTGTCCTTCGAGTCCATTTTTATCTGGGGGGAATCCACTGGCTAAGTCGAGTGTGGAAAAGTATTTCGACTTCCCCAACTGGTCTAATATATCAGTGATATTAGGCAGTGGGTACGCATCGTCAATAGTAATGTCGTTAATACGAAAAAGGTCTACCACAACTCGCCACTTTTTGTTTCCATTCTGATTTATTTCTGGACCACATCTTTTGTGAAGTGTATGATGGTGGAGATATACTTTTATGTTTTTGCTTCATATCTTATGAAGCCTTCGATGGAGTTAGAATTTTATTTAATTAAGCCTCTTTTGTGGCTATAGATGGAGATACATTTTTACCCTTATGCCTCATTTCTTTTAAAACATTGGCTGGAGATTGATTTGCATTGGTTTTCGAAGCAATTGATGGAATTGGATTAATATGTTTATTGGAGAATGTTGTCCCTGTATATAACAGTGTTGTGTCTAATTCTGTCGAAAACGTTGGCTGTACTGAGGATCGTGTTTGAGCGGTCGAAAATTTAGGAAAGGAAAATAGATGTCAATTTTATCGTTTAATCCAATTCTTTACTTAAAATACTGTTACGCGCCACAAAGTGATACAAGTGACATCTCTTGGAAATGGAAATAACTTTAGGTTAGTGACATCCTACTAAACTGGGTTTGGAGAATGGAATATTCAGGAAGGTTCTAGGATAATTCGTAGAGTATAAATACGGCGCTGCTCACATCCAGGAGGCGAGTATTATTTCAGACAGCGAAGTGAGAAGTGAACGAAGTAAACTATTTGGATTGCGATAATTAGAAGTACAGTACTAGCGATAAAAATAGAGTTGATTTGATAATTATTTGTGAATTTGTGAGAGTAAACAGTAAAGTTAATAAAGAAAGAACTTTTGAATTATATCTGAAATATTGTGTTTTAAATAACGAACTAAGGCCACGCTCGTAACAACTGATGGCAGAAGTAAAATAAAATCGCGAAATAAAGTGGTGGCATTTGACTTTGAAATTCAAAGAGTGAGTAATTTTGTGAAATCGCGCAAGAATGGGACGCAAACTAGAGGAGCTTCGCATACAGGAATTGAAAGTGGAGTTGGGGAAGCGGTCATTGCAAACGACAGGTCTAAAGAATGTTCTAGTCGAGCGACTTAGACAAGCGTTGATAGAGGAAGAAAAGAATCCTGATACATACGTTTTCGAGGAAGAACCAGAAACTGACGAAGAGCCTGCGATGAACATAGAACAGCTTTTGGGTACTTTAATGACCAAAATGGAGCTTTCAACCCTGCAAATGAAAAATGCTCTTGAGGAACCAAAGAATTCTCTGGAATCCCGTCTAGATGCACAAAAGAATTCTCTAGAAGCCCGTTTGGATGATGAGGAACAAAAGAATGCTTTTGAGGAACAAAAGAATTCTTTAGAAGCGCGTTTGGATGAACAAAAGAATTCTCTGGAATCCCGTCTAGATGAACAAAAGAATTCTCTAGAAGCCCGTTTGGACGATCAAAAGAATGCCCTTGAGGAACAAAAGAATGCTTTTGAGGAACAAAAGAATGCTTTTGAAGAACAAAAGAATGCTTTTGAGGAACAAAAGAATTCTCTAGAAGCGCGTTTGGATGAACAAAAGAATTCTCTGGAATCCCGTCGTAAAAATTCATTAGACGAGCAAAATGTAAAAATTGAAGGAATCCAGCAGGAAGTTCTGGTAGTTCAACAGCAAGTGTCGGAAGTGCAACAAAATGTTACGGAAAAGCTTGACAACTTTAAAGCAGACTTGGACAGAGTGAAGTATCGACAACCTCGGCACGAAGGAACTGACATATCCGCTGCAGGCAGAATGAAACCTCCAATATTTGATGGAAAAAATTCGTGGCATATTTTCAAGAGACAGTTTGAGGCAGCTTCCGAAGTAAATGGATGGAATGACGCAGACAAAGCTACAGCTCTGGTATTAGCACTTCGAGGTCCTGCGTCAGAGTTATTACAAACTATTCAGATTGAAAAGCAACGTGATTAAATTTCACTAGTACAGGCGATAGAATTACGTTATGGAGATGAACACATGCAGCAATTATATCGCCTACAGCTACGCAACTGGACTCTAAAAGCATGGCGAGTCACTACAACAACTGCAGGCTGATGTGGAAAGATTAGATTATCTTTAGTACTCTAGCGTAAATGCGGATTTCCTTAACAAAGTGGCATCAGAAGCATTTGTGAACGCCATTGCAGATCAAAATTTACAACAAGAGTTAAGGCTAGCAGGAAATAAATCAACAGCAGAAGCACTAGCGTATGCATTAGCGTATGAATCTGCTAGGCAAGCTTCTCGAAAAGCAGTACGAGTGAGAGAAATTTCGGTGGAGGAATGTACTTGTAATAGAATGCAGCCATCACAGAGCAATTCTTCACGCGGTATTCTGAATTGCTGGAATTGTAATAGACCAGGACACCTCCAAAGGGACTGCAGAAAACGCCGTCGAACAGAATCACCAGAAGAGGAGGACAGAACAGAATGCCAAAGATGTCGATCCAGGGAGCAAGCTATTCGGGGAGAGCCTAGAAATCAAACAGCGACTAGTCGCATCAGCTCCCCTGTTCAGCAGTCGGAAAACATGTAAAAACCAACTTCGGGGGGCAGAATTTGGTTGGTAGAGTCGACAGCCCCGAAGTCAACATTCAGATAGCCCAGTTGCAGAGAAATAATAGCAGTCTTGTTATATATGGAAGTGTAGGAAAAAATGACTCCGTTGTCACTATCGACACTGGAGCTTCGAGATCAATTATTAGAGCGGATCTTGTCAAGAACAAATGGCTTCACAATACCACCAAATATTTACTAAGAACAGCAACTGGAGCCTCAGCACAAGATTCTGGAGAAATATCTTTGGATATTCAACGAGGTGAACTATTATTTCCTCACATTTTCCTAGTTTCAGACATAATGGATGCATGTATCTTTGAAGTAGACTTTATGACCACATATAAAATAAATTTAGATGTCGGAGAACGAATACTCAAATATGGCAACATAGAAATTCCTATGAGACTAGGAGGAGGAACAGATTATCCTGCAAAAATAAGGACGATGGTCTGTGAGAATATGACCCTCTCCGCATTCTCGGAGACGCTAGTATGCACAAAGCTTACTGATGACATCGGGACCTGCCAATTCTATCTGCTGGAGCCTAACCCTACAAAAGTAACATCGAACATCATCGTTGGTAAGACTTTAGTGAAGGCAGAAGGCGCAACATTAATTCCAGTCAGAGTGCTCAACACATCCGAAAATGAGGTACAACTAAAAGAAGGTGCTATAATTGGAAATTGTGAGGCTGTTTATCAGATTGTTAATTTGGAAGATGTAGTAATATTAAGGAGGCGATACGTATACCAGCTACTACTCAACAGGTTCAGAAACTTCTTTCATCTAGTGCCTTAAGTGAACAGCAATACAACGATGCCAAAGAGGTGATCGATGAATATACGGAATTATTTGCAATGAATGATGATTATTTCGGCAAAACATATCTTGTCCAGCATCGGATCAATACAGGAGATTCTAGGCCCATTCGGCAACCATCACGAAGACTACCATTAGCCAAACAACCAGAAGTTGCAGATATGACAAATTCCATGAAAGAACAAGGCATAATTGAGGAATCTAACAGCCCTTGGACATCACCAGTTGTTTTGGTCAGGAAAAAGGATGGCAGCACACGATTCTGTGTGGACTACCGCCAACTAAATAATGTAACAAGAAAGGATAGCTATCCGTTACCAAGGATTGATGACACATTGGATACCCTTTCCGGAGCGCAATGGTTTTCCACATTGGATTTGAAGAGCGGTTACTGGCAAGTGGAAATACATCCCGAGGACCGAGACAAAACTGCTTTTTCAGTTGGAAGTGGCTTATAGCAATTCAAAGTTATGCCATTTGTATTATGTAATGGAAAGTGTTTTACGAGGATTAACCTGGAAAACATGTCTTGTCTACTTAGATGACATAATTGTGATCGGAAGGACATTCGAGGAACATAAAAACAACTTACGGGACGTACTTCAAAGACTGAGAGATGCGAAACTGAAGCTCAGCACGAATAAATGTGCTCTATTCAAGAATGAAGTAAAATATTTGGGGCATATAGTTTCATGACAAGGAGTAAGAACTGATCCAGAGAAGATAAGAGCTGTGAAAAATTGGCCTGTTCCAAAGGACAAACATTAATAAAGGAGTTTTCTTGGATTGGCTACCTACTACAGGCGATTCGTAAAAGGTTTTGCAGATATAGCAAGGAGCCTACATCAACTTACAGAAAAAGGAAAGCCGTTCATATGGTCAGATAAATGTAACGAGAGTTTTGCAAATTTGAAGCAACAGCTCTGTGAAACTCCAGTGCTTCACTATCCAAAGCTGGGAAAAACTTTTATATTGGACACGGATGCCAGCAATGTAGGTATTGGTGCAGTGCTTTCACAGGAGGAGGATGGTCAAGAGGTGCCAATAGCTTATTTTAGCAAAGCACTCTCAAAATCAGAGAGAAATTATTGTGCTACAAGGAAAGAGCTACTTGCCATTGTAAACTCAACCAAGCATTTCCATAAATATCTCTACGGGCAGAAATTTATCCTCCGCACTGACCATGCAGCGCTTAAATGGCTTTTGCAGTTTAAGAACCCTGAGGGGCAAGTGGCGAGATGGATAGAGCGACTCCAAGCTTATGACTTTGAAGTCCAACACCGAAGGGGACGTATCCATGGAAATGCAGACGCCCTTTCACGACGTCCATGCAAAGTTGAATGCAAACATTGCGTTCGGCTGGAAGAAAAAGAAACAAAAGCAACAATACAGCTGATGACGGTGGAACCATCGACAGGTTGGAACAACGAGAGCTTGCGAACAGCACAACGGGAAGACCCAGACATAGCACCTATTCTTGCTTGGAAAGAAGACATGGATCACAATGGCAAGATATCTCGGAGAGGAGTGAGAAACTGAAGAGCTACTGGGCTCAATGGAACTCTCTTCACGTTGAATGTGGTATATTAAAGCGCAAGTGGGAATCAACTAACGGCGAGTCATTCCGAATGCAGACAATCGTGCCAGCATCCCAGGTCAAAGATGTTCTAGAAGAAATGCACAGTGGATCATCTGGAGGATATTTGGGGGTGAATAAAACAATTTCCAAAATACGTGAAAGGTTTTATAGGTTACATATGCGAGAGGATGTTGAGGAATGGTGCCGCAGATGCACTATCTGTGCTTCTTGCAAAGGACCACCACACAGAAGTAGTGAAGAAATGCATAAGTATAATGTAGGAGCCCCATTTGAAAGGATAGCCGTAGACATCGCTGGACCTTTTCCAGAAACAGATAACGGTAACCGTTATATATTAGTTGCTATTGACTATTTCAGTAAATGGCCTGAAGCTTATGCAATCCCTAATCAAGAGTCTACCACAGTAGCGGATCAAGTAGTAATGAATTGGGTCAGTAGATTTGGTGTTCCTCATGAACTTCATTCGGACCAAGGACGGAACTTCGAATCACGGACTTTCCAAGAGATGTGTAAAATTCTGGGAATAAGAAAAACCAGAACAACTCCTCTGCATCCACAATCTGATGGCCTGGTAGAGCGCTTCAACAGAACATTGGTCGAGCATCTAAAGAAAGTAGTCGACTATCACCAACGCGATTGGGATCGACATATTCCCATGTTCTTTATGGCCTATCGATCAGCTGTACACAACACGACCGGGCAAACGTCAGCAAAAGTGATATTCGGAAAGGAGATGCGTTTACCTAGCGATCTCAAGTCTGGTACACCCAGAGGTGAACAAAAGTTACCAGACGATTATGTATCGGAACTAAGACAACGATTGGTGATGTACACGAAGTCACGAGAGCAAAATTAGCAATAAATACCGATCGGATGAAGAACCGCTATGACTTACGTGCTAACTCAGCAGGATTTAATGAAGGTGACATTGTTTGGCTGTACAACCCGAAACGACGTAAGGGACGTTCTTCCAAATTACAACAACACTGGGAAGGACCATATTCTGTAGTGACTAGAATAAATGACGTAGTATATAGGATTCAGCGGGGTACAAGAGGCAAACGGAAAATCGTTCATATAGATCGTTTATGTCAATACTGCGAGCATCAAGACCGTGGATCACCTGTTGTTCGGGACGAACAATTTTAAGAAGGGGGCAGTGTTACGCGCCACAAAGTGATACAAGCGACATCTATTGGAAATGGAAACAACTTTAGGTTAGTGACATCCTAGTAAACTGGGTTTGGAGAATGGAATATTCAGGAAGGTTCTAGGATAATTCGTAGAGTATAAATACGGCGCTGCTCACATCCAGGAGGCGAGTATAATTTCAGACAGCGAAGTGAGAAGTGAATGAAGTAAACTATTTGTATTGCGATAATTAGAAGTACAGTACTAATGATAAATAATGAGTTGATTTGATAATTATTTGTGAATTTGTGAGAGTAAACAGTAAAGTTAAATAAAGTAAGAACTTTTGAATTATATCTGAAATATTGTGTTTTAAATAACGAACTAAGGCCACGCTCGTAACAATACTTTACAAACTATTACTTAGTTACTTAATTCAATTCTATTAGTTCAACCCGCTTGACTACTAGTAAGCTCAATTCGACCGCACACGACCAGTGTTCCTATTAGACTAGCTTGATAGTTCTTTTCGTGCGGTGCGTGCTCTCACGAGAGGTTGCATTGGGATGTTGGAAATGAATCGGGAAGTCGATGTATTGGAAACATATTATTTGGTGGTGCCCTACAACAGGTTCTTTGTTTGAGACCTCTTTTCCGGGTTTTCGCTTTTCAAATAAACATATGGATAATTTGAATAGTAATCCTCATATGGATAAAATTCATTTGAATCATTAATTTCTAGAGAAATGTATTTATTTTTATAATTGATACTAGCATTGTAGCGAGATATAAAGTCATGACCAAGCAGGCCATCGTATGAGAGGATGGAGTTATTTCCCACTATTTGGAATGGGTGTTCTAGGATGGAGTTATTTTGTTCAGAATTCGAGTTTAACTAAGTAAAAATGAGTCGTTCTGTAGAAGTGGACTCTGTAAATAATGTGTTTATATTGCAGACAGCATCTCTGTAACAGATACTGTCTGGTTTCAGCGGATGGAGTTTTATTAGGCTGATCTCTGCTCCAGTATCAATTAAAAATGCAAGTTTTGGAGCAGAGCAGATATCGACAGGCAAAGAAAGCGTTAGTGAATTTTTATTGATATGGACGGGGATTCGAATTAATTTGTAATCGCCGGTGCCGATATTGTCTCGGGAATCCTGTCAATTTGTGCTTTTGTTTGTATATGCGAGGGGTTGCCGAAGTTCACCCCCCGCTGCATCCAGTTTCCCTGCCTGGATGCCAATGGACTTTTGCTATTTGTCCTCTTTGGAGATGTTGACCTAGGCGAGATATTGGCATTATTATATTTCGGCGGTGAAGTTCGACTTTCTCAGAATGCTGGCTGCTGCCAGTTCCTATTTTAAGGCTGATTTGTGTTAAGTCTCTGAAGAAAATCTTTCACGCTTTCCCCTAATCTGTGTTTGGAATTATTTAATTGAGACTGTAGCACAGTTCTGGGAATCCTCGAAAATTTGAGTTAAAATTGATTTTAAAGTAGGCCAATCTTCAATTTGGTTGTACCTGAAGATATCATAGGCCTCTGCGGATAATTTACTCCTTACTAAACTAAGGAGGGAGTGCTTTTTGCTTGCCGTCGTTGCTGTTATGTATGAGTCATCACAGCTTGAAAAGAATTTGTGGAGATCTTTCGGATTCCTATTGAAATTGGGAATTAATGTTCTCGCGTCAGATAGGAAAAAAATTGACTGGTCTCTGAAAGAGAAACTGTGGTGATGCTCTGTGGAATTATTTGTAGTATTTGTTATGTTTTGGAATCTCGCGGCCAACTGTTCTTGCAGCGTAATTACAGAGTCTGATCTGAGAATGATGTCTCCATGTTTATGTAAACATCATTCACGAAGTATTCGCTATCTTTGTCGTTTGGGCCAACATTCAAGATTATTTCATTATGTGTTGCTTCAAAATCATCCCAATATTTGTGCAACGAATTTAATTTTTGGTTTAGATATGCCTGGCTTGCAGTTGCAAGTGAATTATTTTCTATAGATTGAATAATATGGGATAATGTTTTTCGTCTATCTTCTTGCAGCCGAAATCATCCTGTATTTTCTCGGTCTTGGTCTGTATTGTCCTGATTATCTATTGCAGTGGTTTTTTTCGAAGTTTTTGGAAGTGGAATGTAAAACGGGGTATTTTTGCGCTCTGTGTGGATTGCTATGGACTTCAACTTATCATAGAGAGTTGCCTTTGTAATATTGTACCAGTTCTCTGTTTTGTCATAGCATGACTGCTTAAAATAATCATCTTCATGATCTTGAATCAGGGTTTCCATTTTTTCAAATGAGGCCCACAGGTCTTCCAATTTCTGAAGTTTTTCGGATGTGAAATCCGAAGTGCTTTTACTTTTATTGGCTCTATGATAATCGGCCAGAATTTTTCTGATTACTGTCGTTTTTGGAACTTGTGACAAGCAAAGCTCATCGAAAGATTTGTTTTCGTCAGGCATGTTTAATAATTTATGGATTAAAATCAGGAAGAAGTTGATTAAATAAAATTAACGAAAAGCTACGAACGCACTACTCACAGAATAGGGGAAAGCTAGTGGAGTACAAAATAGTCTGTATATACTTTCAGTGTATATTCGTATGTGTCTGTTTTAGTAAAAAAAGAACATTTTTTTTCAAGTTTCAAAAGGATTAATTAATTAGAGGTCTGATTTTGTGTAGTCGTGTGTTGCAACAAAAATCGCTCTTTCCAATCAATATCTTCTCCTGATCGATAGGCCAATTGAGTCCTACCGCAGGGGATCGATATTTGATTTTGCGAAGTCCTCTGAACAGCAAGCTCACGAGGTCTTGCTGCAGAGGTCGCTTCCAGGAAAAGCTGATTTAGTTTTTGAAGATTGATTCGGAATATATATTTAATATTTAAGTTATTTATTTTTAATGATTGTTTTGAATAAAAAGAGACAAACATTTTTGGAAACCACCTTGATATTGTGTTTTTGGACGTAAGATAGTGGAAAAGATGGAGATTCAAAGGATGAAGGGGGAAGAGATTAAAAAATTGAACACAAAAGAAAGTTAAGATAGAAACACTTGACTGTTAATTACTATTGCTATCTTGTTTATATATATCGGCTGCCAAGCAGCATGTCGATTGATGCATTAGAGAAAATTGTGAGTTATCGGAACCAAAATATTTATGTGTGTAAAATATGTTAGCGAGGAGGAATAAAAAAAAATATATTTGATAAATATAGGGGCAATTTAAGATTGCTTCCTTATTTTTATACTTTTTCAAAAATACAATCTGAACAAAAGTAAGAGAAACCTTGGATCTACGTTTAATTTTATCAAAATATTATTTGCTCAGCTGAATGTTGTTGTAGGATGATGAATATGATACGTCGCGCGTCCTGGGCGACGATTTCTTGGAGATTTAGAGTTGAATGATGTGTTGCTGCAGATGAATGATGAAACTTATACGTCAGATGTCCAGGTCAATGATTCTGAAGTCTTCCTTCTGGGAATCGTTTAGTTGAGGCTGGGATGAAGCCTCGCTAAATTCCCTCGTGGGAGCACTGTAAACTTAATTTCCTCTAAGTACCTCCTGGGTACCCGGGCTACATTTTTTTTTTAATTTATTACTTGTTGTTTTGTTTATTTTGTTTTTATTTTTATTGTCACTGTTTTTATTTTTTTTTCAGAAAAATTGTATTATTACTTCCTCTCTTTTTTTTCATTATGTTATGTTTCAGCTTTTTATTTTATTAAATTATAAATAATTATTATGAATTAATTTAATTTGTTTTATAAATGGATTTTTTTTAAGGCACTGATTTTTATACTTTCCGGTTATCGCTCCCACCAGTTGTTATGTTGCAGCTTTTTATTTTATTAAATTATAAATAATTATGAATTAATTTAATTTGTTTTATGAATGGATTTTTTTCCAAGGCACTGACTTTTGTACCTTCCGGCTACCGCTGCCACCAGTTGTTATCATGTGGTGTGCCGTGCTCCTTGATGGAGAGCACCCAACTTTTTTAGAATGCTTTGTACTTTTGGTAAGGGAAATAAAAAAAGCACTTCGTTGATAGAAAAAAAATTTAATTTACACTTATCTCGTTTAAGGTGGAAGTTATAAAAATGTTAGTTTACAGTATACGTACGCATAGCACTTGTTTTTAAAATCAATTAGGTTAACACTCATCAATGACATAAATTGTATTACACTTGCGCCTATGTATTAATCATGATAACACTTCTCTAAAATTATAAATAATGCTAGCACTCTTTTATGATATATGAATTATCAGTACTCTGTTTTAGCAAAACCTTTTTTGTGCTATTTTTCATTGAAACTTCCTTTAATATTCTACATTAAAACTTTCGAAGAGTAATCCAGACGGGATGAAGAAAACGACTCTACTAGACGGATTTTAAAAAGAAACTCCCCCAGGATCGGGCTTGATGGCCCCAGAAACCCACGATCACTTTCAAAAGCTTTTTTCTTTCTTTTTATTGTTTTCTCACGACGTTGAAAAAACGTACGTGAGAAAATGCACAAAAGTTTCGATGCAAGCTATGTGCATTTATGCAAAACTGTTATCCGATATGCACTTGTGCGCCCGTCTTGAAATAATATTTTCAAGAGGGCGCGAGTAATTTTGATAATTGTACGTATGTATGTACATACAATTAGATTGGAGGAAGTGCATACGGAAAAAAAGTAAGAAGACACTGTATGCAGGTAAGTATGCATACCGTGTGAGTGGAATGTGTGTCTGATAACAAAATGCAATTTATGCTAAATTGCATTTTGATATAATAAGGGAGAATGAATTTGGATGCATTTGAAATTTTAAATTGAATTTTGAATGAATTAAATTAAAATTAATTTTCAGGGTCAACTTTGAAATGCATCGATATATTGCATATGGCAATATAATGGTGCATTGGCCTTATGGTTGTGATTCGGTGCATTGGGTACCTGAGTCACAACAGGTTATATATTCAGTTTTATTTTTATTTTGTTGTAATAACGTATGTATAGGCACGTTTATTTAGCGTATTTTTTATTGATTTAAATAAAATTTAGGTAAGGGTTGACTTTGTGAGACATAGTAAATAATTCCGAATGCGGAACTTTTAAGTAGGTAGTTGTTAGTTTAATTGGAGAAATTTTGTTTCAGTGGGACTTATTTTCTAAAGGTGTATGTACCAGTTTACTACTCGTAATAGGGCTTTAAACGGTTGTTGTGTACTACAACCTGCCGGCTTGCCTATTTTTATGGTAGTGTTTGTTGTACATTGATTACCAGATACGGGTCAACCAAGATTTGAGACAGTTTGTGTTTATGGCTTTCACTTTTGAGGAAGACTTTGTCTTCTAGGTGGAAAGTGAG
This sequence comes from Dioctria linearis, assembly GCA_963930735.1. Classification (NCBI taxonomy): domain Eukaryota; kingdom Metazoa; phylum Arthropoda; class Insecta; order Diptera; family Asilidae; genus Dioctria; species Dioctria linearis. The sequence goes on along the minus strand of OZ005742.1, from coordinate 116,850,076 downwards.
AGGCCTGACAGTTTTGTCGTAATATGCCTTTGAGCGTTGTTTGCTGGCTAAACGATTTTTACGAGCCGTAGCATATGATTTTTGGAGTCTGTATTTGAGCATATGGTAATAACTTGCGTGGTTATAAACGGGTTCAGGATCCCGTTTTAAATTAGATGGGACTTCCGCTCTGAAGCCGTAAAGGCAATCCATCGGGGTTACTTTAGTACCCTCGTGTACACTGTTATTGTAGACGAATGCAGCGGTTCGTAGGAATTGATCCCATGTTTTGGGATTTTCGTCTACGGTTGTACGCAGATATTCGATTAATGGTCTATGGGCACGCTCTAGTGCTCCATTAGACGGTGGATGGTATGCGAAAGTCTGTAACTTCTTTACCTTTAGCAGTTTGCAAACCTTCTTCAATAGCTCACTCAGGAAATTACTTCCCTGATCGGTGACTATTTTCTTTGGAATGCGATAGCGTGTGACAATCTCGTTGAAAAAGATTTGCGCCACCGTTACTGCTTCTCCATTAGGTATGGCATACCAATCGATAAATTTGGTACGGTTATCTTGCAAAGTTAAGATATATTTATTACCTGATATGGTCTTTTCTAGTGGACTTACTACATCTAGTTAAACCTTGTCGAAAGGTTGTTCTGCGATGTCCGTTATTACCATTGGCATCTTGAATTGTGGGGATGCTTTAATTGTTTGGCACTTAGGGCATTTTTTGATGTCCATTTTATATCGCTAAGCATGTGTCTCCACCAATACTTGCGTCTAATTCGTTTATAGATCTTAATGATACCCAGATGGCCGCCGAAAGGAGAGTCGTGGTAATCCTTTGGGATTGTTTGAACTTCCTTGGGGCTCGTGATTTTCTCACGTGTCTTGACTGGACTTATATCTTCTTCAAGCGTAGCAGGGGGCTGTGCGTCCGCCTCTGGCAGTTTGTTTTCTTCATATTCCGCTGCCGTGGCCTGTATTTCAACGCTGGAGCTAGTATTGGCTTCTTGGGATTTCTGGTTTTGACTTCTGATCACGGCGAAGCAATGAGCGGGTTTCTTACTTTTTCTGTTATTTGGGGAAATATTTTCCTCCACATCAGAGTTCATAGTGTGGTGGACTTGTGCTTGTACCGTTAAGGTGTTGCCTGTATAGTCTTCGTTTAATGCTTGTGGAATGCGGCTTAATGCATCCGCATTGGTATTATACTTCCCTGGTTTATATTTGATCCTGTAATCGAATTCTGACAATTTATGGTGGAGTCTCACCAAACGGGAAGTCGGGTCATTTACATTAAAGACTCCTTTGAGAGGCTTGTGGTCAGTGTAGACTGTGAATTTTCTACCTTGAAGGCAGCATCGGAAATTCCTAATGGAGTAATTTTTCTCGGCTTTGTTCAGCGTTCGGTTTGCATAGGCTATAGGCTGGTCATCTTCCACTTCTCCTTGGGAAAAAACAGCGCCTAATGTTTCGTTGCTGGCGTCTGTTGTATGATTGAAAGGTTTAGATAAATATGGATAGATTAAAAGTGGTGGTGATATTAGAGCATTCTTGATGCTATGAAATGCTTCTTGGCATTTCTCGGTCCAAGTGAATTTTACATCCTTTCGGAGTAAATTCGTAATTGGACGATCGATTTTTGAGAAGTCCGGAATGAACTTCCTATAGTAATTGGCAAGTCCTAAAACGACTGAACTTGTGTAACTGTTCTAGGAACAGGAAATGTTTGGACGCAGGCCGTTTTGCTGGGGTCTGGTAATGCAGCATTTGTGCCTTAGATAAACAGATTCCCTTCCCAAGAACTGGCACTTCTCTGGCTGCAGTTTGAGGTTGCTCTCTCTCAATTTGTCGA
>OZ005742.1:116830277-116845533 GCA_963930735.1 Dioctria linearis | reverse complement strand
ACTTGCAACGATTCCTAAGCGGGGAGAAGCCCCGTGGGCTAGTGTTGCAAATGCTGTGGCCTGTTCTCACCAGCGCAAGACAAGAGCTCCATCCTGAACCGACGATAGTGGTTGCCATGTGCAGTTGAATGTGTCTGCGTTCGTAGCCAGGTATTCGAGACGTAAACGTCTCTTCAACCTGTCAACGAAGTGGCGCTTAAGTGCGTGTGCGTGGTGTTGTGGGTCAGTGTTCTGACTCCCATCTTCGACTCTCATGTAGTACAGGTGAATTGTAGATTTGGCCAGTGTCAACACAAAGCTAATCAAACAATTCACTCGACTACAGATCTTTGGTCTCCATAGAAACGATGTCCTATTAATGCTGAAATTCGGGTGGATCAACTGACACATACCGCGCACGAAATCCATTAGACCCTGCAAAGCCGGTCAAGTGAAGAACCTGTGAAACAGGGTGCCCTCACCAGCACAAACTGTGCAAATCCTCTGAACTCGGCGGCCGATATGTCACAACTGATTAGGATGCATACGACTGTGATGCAGCAATTTGAATGCTACATCAGCATCTTTGTAACTCGAAGGATAACTGTAGACTACTCTGCAAGTTATCCCTCCCATCACGCCCATATTCATCCCGAGGTGCGTTCGCCATCTGTTCTTTCCTGTATACTCCGGAGGTCCTTATTGACATAAGCACGTCACGGAGCACACGTTTTGTAAGTGTGCTGAAAGGTGTGTGTGTGGTGGTCTGTTCAGCACGAAAGCATCTTTCAAATTAGTGCCAGGGTCACTGGTCCCAAGTTGGCGAAATCTCTCCCGCGCAGAAGCAGCCAGGTCGTATAGTTGTGCAGTGTTAGTGTTTATTCGACAGTTTCCAGAGATATCAATAATATCTCCGAGAACCGTCAGTGTATGCGTGTCAGCTTCAAAACCCCGAGCATTACCGAACACTGAATCTATTAATTCAGGATTAAACCTGATTGGAATCGACGCGAATTGCGTGTACCTTACAGCATTCCACTGAAGGTGAAATGCTGGCCTGATTCTGCCCCAGGTCAGAATCGTTTAGATTAGATCCTGTGGCCAGTCACGAGGATAAGGTGGTCGCACAGAGAGTAGGTAGTAATACTCCCCTATGCCGATCCCTCCCAGTACATTCACCCACAGGTGAGAAATCAAGCTGTCTCTCTGGCAAAACACTCTTTGGAATGCACGCACTTGGAGACACCTTGATTTCAGAACAAGTTAGTGAGACCTAATCCACCTATCTTGACTGGCAGACAGAGCGTGCTTTCAGCAACCCATCGTTTTCCGCACCGGAAGTCGTCTATCGCTTTTGCTTGAAGAAGACCTACGAAGCCTTCATCAAATGTCTCAGGCTTTAGCAGATGAACGATGGACGAGGTAATCAAATAGTTTATCACGACTGACCTACCCATTAAGGGTAATGGAAACAGTCGACTACGCCATGAGTTTACAGCTCTAGAGAGTTTCTCAAGAGCGATGCGGCTATTATTTGATTTACTCTCGCGTCCGATATACACACCTAAAAACTTCAGGCAAGTATTAGTCCATTGGATGTTCAGTGGAGTATCTGTACGATCTCTCCACCTTCCACACCACAAGCCTTGACTCTTACTAAGGTTGATTTTAGCGCCCGCTATACGTTCGAACTGTTCGAAAAGAGCACGATCGACCGGAAAAACTTCATCTCCTGTCACGAAAATAGACAGATCATCCGCATACGCCAACATAAGAGGCCGCACATTGGTATATGATAGACGAACCGCATACTGTCCGAGCATTCGACGAAAATTCACCAGTAGCGGCTCCAACGAAAGATCATAAAGCATACCTGACAATGGACAGCCCTGTCTGATACCTCGATGAAACGAGATAGGAGCCAAAACTTGTCCTTGATGCTTAATCAAAATCGCTGAATTTCTATACAGTTTCCCGAAGATATCGAGCCACCTGGGCGGAAACCCAAATGCCTCGAGAGCAGTCAAGAGATACTCGTGCGAGACACTATCAAAAGCCTTTTGCTGGTCAAGTGAGATCATGGCCATTTGTGTACCTGTCTGTTCATGGTAGGCACACAAATGCTTGGCTACCGCGGTGTTGTCGTAGATACTACGACCAGGTACACAATAGGACGGTTCCGTGTGTATTACCGAAGCAATCACTGAGCGGAGTATCGCCCCTAATGCTTTGCAGACGATTTTGTAGTCTACATTGCATAGGGTTACTGGCCTCCAGTTCCCCATCCTCTGCAAATCTCCCTTCTTTGGAATCAAGCGCATAACATATAGCCTCCAACTAGAAGGAAAGTCTGAATGCGTCTCAACCGCCGAATTGAAGACTTCCAAAAGGTCAGGAATTAATAAATCCCTGAAACGTATGAAGAATTCTGGAGTCAAGCCGTCATAACCAGGTGAAGTGTGTCGCCTTAGATCCTTTGTCGCAGCAATCATATCCTCCAATGTGATTACTGTATCCAGGAGCTCCTTACTGTCTTCAGAGAAAGTGGGAATATTCTCAAGGAATTCATGAGTGTTCGAGGATGTTGTCGACGTCGTTTCAGAGTAGAGACTACTGTAGTAGTCTCGAATATATTCTGATAGCTGTTGTCCGTTGAGGACTTGTCCAGATTCATCAATTATCGATTCGACCTCACAAGAAGCAGTACGACGTCTAGTCGCCTGATAGAAGTACTCAGTTGGAGAATCGCCTCCTCTCAGCCAGCGCGATTGGCCGCGCAGCACAAACTCCAAGCTGTGCTTGTAAGTCTGTGTCGCCAAGCGTTCCTTTATTCCATTGAAATAAAGAATCAACCCCGGCTGAGTTGGGAGAAGAGCTGCCACCCGAGAGACCTCGGCCGACAAGCTAGAAACTTGATAGCCACTTCGATTGAAACTCGTCTCGATAAAATACCGAATCTGGAGCTTTCCAACATCCCACCATTGACTAAGAAAAGGAAAGCCAGCTTTCTTCTCTTGCCAATCGTGCCAGAAATCAATGAACTCATTGATGAACTGCTCGGAATTCAACAAATAGTTGTTGAATATCCAGTATGCAGTTCTTCTTTCAACTAGAGTGCTGGTCGCCACCACAAGAAGATGATCACTCATCGAGCACACTTCATGAGTGACACCAACCAAATGTTCTAGTATTCCAGGTGAGACGTAAACTCTATTAATTCTGGAGCCTGCGAGACTTCCATGGATATTTCGCGAGACCCTCGTGTATGATCTAGTCGTAGGATGCATCCAACGATAGATATCCACGAGTCTGAAAACACCGATAAAATTCCTCAATCGAGTAGCATTGACAGAGTTGAACTCAACTCCAGAGTGCCGATCCATTGCGGGATTCGGAGTGCAGTTGAAATCACCTCCGAGGACAGTTTCGCCGATAAAATTCACCAGACAGGACTGAACACTATCAAGAACTCTTGTAATGTCCTGGTTATGAGGAAGGTACACATTTACAATCTTGATATATTTGTCTTGAACGACAAAATACAAGGAAGAAGCGAAGCCTGGGAGGATATCTGTATAGACAGGAGACGATAGTGTAAATTTGTTGGATACAATGGTTGCCACCCCTGAGCCTCGGCGAGGCGCAGGTGTGGCAAACATTGCATAGCCAGTGTGTAAATAAGCATAGCGCTCAAGTTGTGTATATGTGCCTTGTGTAAATTTCGTCTCATGTAGAAACGCAATGTCTATATCGAACATTTTAACATGTTCGATAGTGCTGTGTAACCTTGTATGTGCACTTAAACCCCCGGTGTTGATAGAGCCTATCTTACACATTCAAAGAGATGAAAATCTCAAACGATGAATGTTCGACATCTACTGACGAGGAGAATCGGCCAAGCGATGCTCCTGAAGCAACTCCTCCACCTTCCTATGGAGACGATCTAACCGAGCTACATGGTTGTACTTCCTCCTCTTCTTGGACTCCTGTTGTAGGATTCGAAGCTGAGGAAGTAACAACTCTGGCCTCTCCAGCTCCTTTACAAGAACGCTCCAGATTTTATCTGAGTTCTTCTTGTACTGGAGCTGGCCAAGAATTTCAGAGATCTTCTCCCTAGGAATGTTTTTCATCCCCTTCGAGACCTCAAATTGGCTACCAGTCGAAATGGTGCTACCACACGTTTCGTAGCCACTGAAGCTCGAGAGACCAGTCTCATCCATACCGGTCATTTCGCAGTCCGAAAGCCGTTCCAGAGATGCTTCCGCCTCCCTCACAACAACCTTCGAACCGCGGGCACCACTAGCGTCCTCCTCCGAGTGGGGCCGTTTTTGAGCGACTGGCTTTGCTGGCTCTGGAGGAGGCAGCATCACCCGGTCAACTTTCATCCTCCTCGTCCTCTTTTTTTTTGACTACTTGCCTATTCGACTCCTCGTCAGAAGTAGCCGTGTTTTCACGTGCCGACGCGGCGCCTTTTACAGCCATAATTGTTTTTGCCTCTAAGAGAACTTCAGGCAATTTATCCACTGGCTGCTCCAAAATAGCTGGCCGAGAGCCGCCCGAAGATTCCTTCTCCGGAGCCACTACTGTAGCAGTGGTTTCCTTCGAAAGACCCGTCCGATCAGCCTTCCTCCCGCTTCTCCTGGGGCAGTCAGCAATAAAATGCCCTACCAAATGGCAAGCATAGCATTTCGCTTCGGTGCCAACGTCTATCCAGTATCTCGAGCCGGATATTCTCAGGTAAATGCTTGACGGAAGCGTACACACCTTATTCAAGGTGATGGACGCTTCCCGGCTAGTACCGAAGATACCCCGCCCGAGACCCTCGTCACAAATTTTAATGGGAAAAGCGCGAACCTTTCCATGAACCTTCCCGAATTTCCCAAGGAAATTCGAGAGGCCTTCATGTTGAGCTCGCATAGGGACCTGCGAAAACACGACCTTCGTGGGCTTCTCTTTTAGCAGGAATGGAACGAGGTGCCTACCCTCCACCTCGATGCCCTCAAGCATAAGCTTAGTGGCGCTTTCGAGGGTTGTGGTATACACCTCGACCATTCCTCCAGCTATAGTTCCCATTGAGAAAAGCTGCTCACAGGAGATGACGCGGAAGATTGCCTTCAGGTATGCAGTCTGAGGACATCCTCTGATGTGCTCAAGCTGCATCCCGTAGCTCTCGTCCTGCCACCTCCCGTCAAAGAAGCCCTGGAGATCCGCACTGGTCTTGGGCCGAGGCTTACCTGCGTCCAATGGGGCTGGACGAGGAGTGATGCCCCTGCTCTGAATTTTCAGTAGTGGAAATGTTCTTGGAATATTATAATTTTCGATAAATTTTATTTTTATTATTTTTTCTTCTAATTTAATTTATAATTTTACAATTATATTATTTTTGTCCAAAACGAAAAAAATTTTACGGTTGCCATGTTGTCATGGCAACGACCGAAATTAATTAAAAATCCAAACCTGTCACTAAATTTGCACTTTTTTAACAATTTATCTTTTGTAGTTTTAAATAGTTTTTGTAATGATTCTCACACCAACCACAATACACTATAAAACACTCAAACTCAATGTCACTTTTTTCTATTTTAGCGGCTTTTTCTCACGTTTGCTCTCTTCAGAAATAATAATAATAATAATAATGGTTTATTAAATTCAGAACAAGATAATTCCTTATGCTATAACAGTCTAGCTAAAAAACCTACGATCGTGACACCGAGGCCGTCTGTCGGGGTTGACAATCAAAAATTAAGGAAAAACTAAAAAAACAATACAAGAAAAAATTGAAAAAGAGCAAAAAACAAAAACAAAATAATAGTATTGAAAGAAAGAAGTATATAATACTCAGATTACTTTATAAACATAGCAAATTCACAGTGATGCGCATACGTTTAATTTCCAACCTAGCAGTTAAATTCATTTATTAAAAAAATCTATATTTCCAAGCCTTAGTAACAAAAAAGAAAAGGTCATTGAAATCATTTTTGCTATTTAACGATTCAATTACCTCAAGCTCACTCAACAAACTCTTCCCATAAACTCTAAAACGAAACTCAGCCGAAATTGGGCATCTACCAGAAAGTGCAATAAGTCCTCCTCTTCGTTCCAGTTGCATAACGAGCATAAGCTCCCTCCCTCTCTCCTCCATGGGCTGGCATTCAACTCAACCAAGCCACCTCTAAATCTCATTATAGTACTTATTTTTGTAACAGAAAAGCCATCCTTAAGATAATTACTAGAGGAAAATAGTGTAGCTTGTCATATAGCTCATGTCGAACAGTGGCTCTTACCTTATCCACAGTTTTACGTCTAATCCATGACTCTTCTTTTTTAATAAGATTGGAAAGGATTCCCTTTATTATAGAATACGTTTCTCTTTCAAAATTTGCAATAATGTTGTGTTTCTCCGAGATGTCTTGACAAGCTATAAACCAAAATAAATTTTTTTCTATTACCTTATAAGCTAGCTGGCGAGGAAGTCTATCACTCTTGTATGTATATAGCACCCTGCTTAAATAATCAAAGTGACATTTAAGCGTATAGATATATATACATGGGAGTGCAGTCTCTAAGGTCAACATATAGTTTGGAGTTTGCCGCGGTAATAGTAACATTTTCTTTAAGAAGAATCGAAGGAACTTTTCTATGGTATCATACTGTTGGAAGCCCCATACCTGAGCCCCATAGCATAAAACTGATCGTTGCACAGCGTAAAATAATTTAAGCTTATTAGAGTGTTTTGTCTCATTATTTCTAAGAAAATGACTCCAAGTCAAGATAATGCTAATTTTTGCAGATTCGAGGCGATGTTTAAAATTTGCTGTTAAGGAAAGCATAGGAGTCAGAATAATTCCTAAATATGTACATTCCTTAACTACTTCTAGCACTATATCGTCATAAGTCCAGTTTTCATGTCTTGTTCTTGCACCTCCTCCACGCTGAAAAACCGTAACTTTAGATTTCTCCAAGTTCACAACTAGATTCCATAACTTGCAATATTCTTAAACCTTATTAATCATTCTTTGGAGCTTAGCAGGATTGTTCGCAAGAACAACAATGTCATCTGCATACATAAGGGTTTTAACTTCAATTTCGTGAATTACAATTCCGGTTTCCAGAGAATCATTTAGATCGTTTATGAAGAGTGCAAACAAGAAAGGACGCAGAACGCAACCTTGTTTGACACAAGAGTTTGTAGGGAAGCTTTCAGAGAGGACATCCCCATTCCAGACTTGAGATTCCGTACTCTTATATAGGCTGTGGACTATGCGTATGAATTTTGTAGACAGTCCAAGCTGAAATAGTTTAAAGAAAAGGCAGTGTCGATCTATATCATCAAAGGCCGCCCGGAGATCAACGAAGAAAGCATACACTTTTTTTTTTATTGACAGACACAGCTTGACAATACTTAAAAGAGAGAAGATGTTGTCAATCGTGGAGTAACCAGGTCGGAAACCAGCCTGGCTTTCCGAAAGTATTTTACGCGATCTTTCCCAAAACAAGGCTCTGTTATATAACAAGTTAGTAAAAATTTTGAGAACCGCATCCATAAAGAAGAGTCCGCTATAATTCTCAACACGATTAATGTCCCCCTTGTCATATATAGGAAAGATCACTGATTTTGAGAATGATCCTGGTATTTCAGCTGTGCTATGTATTCGATTGTAGCAGTGTAAGTGTTCATTTAGGAAGTTATCTGGTGCATTTTTATAAAACTCGTAAGGTACCCTATCAATACCAGGTGCCTTGTTATCTTTTAATTTGCTAAGAACATCTCGAAGCTCGTAAAGTTCGAAATCACGGTCCAGGTTAAGGACTTCTACAAAGGGAGCAGCATAAAGAATAGAGTTACAAGTAAAAGGCGGATTTAAAAGTACGTTAAAGTAATCCCTGACGGAGCTGATTGTTATCATACCACTTATGCTAAACCCTTTCCCACACATCTCCTTCGCCAACCTCCCCCAGGATTTATTATCCCTAACCGAAATCAATTCTAAGGCAATACTATTGGTGTACATTTCTTTTTTAGACTTACATACTTCTTTGTAGTATTTATTGTACCTAACGGAATTGTTCCTAGCAAGCTCTGTCCCGGTTTTGCTAAAAATCCTTAACCATCTAAACGAAATGTCCCGGGCGCGCAGACATGAGCTATCAAACCATTTTTGTTTATAATTAATTGTTCCGGGAGTTAAGCAGAGTGCCGAGCTTTTAATAATTCTAACTAAAGCCTCAATAGAGACGGTGAAATTACATGAGTCACATAAATCAGAAACTTTTTCTCTATACTTATCACAACGCTGAAGGCTCCAATTAAGCTTAGGCAACAAGGTCATTGTTTTGGCATCAGAAGCTGATGACGTATTCTTTAAAACCCAAGACAAACGTAAGGGGAGATGATCCGAAAATCTGTTCTTCAATACCGAAATCCGATACAGATGTGCATAGGTTATAGGATACCGCTACTATATCATTGACAGAAGCACCGTTTCCCCCCATATACGTATATTCCCCATGGCAATCACCTTTATTTCTGCTATTTAAAATTGCCAGACCGGTATCCTCACAAAATTCTACGAATTGTCTGCCTCTACTAACAACTGAATCATGTGAACTTCTCGCAACCTCCATCCTAGAGCCCATTAAGGTTTCTGCAGTGAAAGTTTGCAATTTCCCGATTCTAACGTTAAAATCTCCCATAATAACAACGTTATCAATATCATCATTACAGAAAACTTCCATAAACTTCCGAAATCTGAGTCCCACATTGAGCAATTAATATATGCCGGGATAAAATTTACCACTTCCGAGGACTGTACAAGCTGAATCAGTGGCCAAATACACTTTCTTGTGAACCTCAATATACCCCTGAAAGATAGCGCTGTACTTATTCCCAGCACACAACCACCACCTGCTCTTCCATGATTAGAAGTCCGGATTGCACCCTCCCAGCAGAGCTCAAAGCCACCAAAATATTTAGAGAAGGAGTCAATATGTTCATCCGTTAAGTGAGTTTCGTAAAGGCAGAAAACGTCAAAGCCCTTAACATAATTGAAAAAACCCGGAAATATAAGTTTGTTACGTAAACCTGAAATATTGTAATTTAATACGCTTAGAAATGTTTGGACTTCCTTATGATTTTCTATCTTATTAACACTATTAATTTTCAAATTATTATCAAAATTCAAACTATTATTATTAACTAATCTAGAAATATCTACATGCAAAGGTTCCGACAAATTATAATACGGACAGACGGATGTATCCTATGTACAAATTGCACTTGTGGTTGGCAGGTGATTAACCGGCTCAACACACAAAATTCTATTACAAACTTTTCTAAGCTCATCCTTATTACTAAAAAGACTGCAAATGAGATCAAAAGCCGGCTTTCCATTATTCGTTAAGCAATTGCCATCGATAGCAAGCATTGTTTCGCCCACAATAAATTTATCATCTTTCACATAAATTTTCTTTCCTTCATTAAGTTTGCCCAGCTCATATCTTATCTTGAACATAATTGTCCGTTTGGCTCTTATACCGCTTGGGTAGTCCTTTTGAATTGAAATATTTGTACCCCTTAATTTCTTAGCTTTTCCCAAGATACTATAAGTAGTCTCCCTAGAGTTAAATTCAACAAGAAGAAACGGTCTAGCCAAGCTTGAGGCTCCTAGCAATCGCGCAGATACTATTTCAATGGGATGCTCCATAAGTACCTGTGTACAAAGTATTTTGATGGCCTCAGCTGGCTGTTTGGTATTTTCAATTTGCAATCCCTTGAACACTAAATTCTTGCGCCTGGCATTCAACTCTAATAAATCAATTCGCTGTTGAAGTTCAGATTCCCGAGCTGTAAGAGCTGATACAGTTTTACCGAGATAAGCGTTCTCCTGCTTTAGCGCAATCATTTCTTTCTGCAAGGCATCAAAATCGGCTTTTGTTGCCAAATTAGCCAGCTGGGTGTGCATTATATGCATGAAGGCATCCATCAATTCCCCCATAGAGTTATCGCCGACCTTCATTATGCAATATCGTTTAATGGATTCAGAGTCACGAGTTTCTATCGTTTCTGGAGATAATTGCTGGATTCGTCTCAATCATCAGGGGTAAGCTGTTGTTTGCATTTATAAAGAGCAGCAAATATAAAACTATGAGCCGAGGTTAGAACAAGAATGCGTGTAGGTTATGTAGGTGTTATGTAGATGTTCTTTTATCACTGAATAAAAGATAGTTGTATCCTCTCTGTATGTATGTATATCTTCAGTTTGATGCAGTTAGATATTGCTTCTTCCAGGCGAGGTGAAGTGCAAAAATGTTGTCCAAAAAAGATTGAGGTTATGAGCGTCTCCGTATAGGATATATGCAGAACACAAAAGATGAAAATTTGTTAGAGCTTTTCTTAATGAAAGCTTCAGCAGAATCATATACTGGTATAGCAACTATTAAAGTTTACCTGGAGATAAGTAAAAAATACTAAGCGTTGCAGAGAATAAGTTGGCGGCAAATATCACTATGACAGCTCTCTAGGCAGCAGATCTGGCCGGATATTCCTTTGAATTATCTCACAGTACTGCGAGTTTTATCTCTCTAATTTTTTGCTTGGTGGAAACAGCATACTTTTATAACTAGCGAACACTGAGTAAGGCACAATTTGCTAAATAAATGTATTTATTTTTAATAAAAACTTTGCTCTGTAATTGACAAGTGCGTGCATGACCCAAACGGAGGCTACGATCTAAACTCAAAGAGTATAAAACGACTTGGTGAATCCCTTGAATATGATAATGCTACTACCAAAGACTATGTTGATAAGCAAAGTAAATTAAGTGTTGAAGAAATGAGAACAACTATTAATATACAGGTGGCAAATTTACCGCTATATATCAATGATGAAATCGCGAAGATTGAAAACTATCTGTTTACTTCAGTAATTAATAAGAAGGACTTGACACCAAAAGATGGTGTGTTATTACGATGAGTAAGTGACAGCTGGTAAATGAGCTGCATAAACCAGCTAGAAAAAATTTTAAACCGCGTCGTGTGATTACCATTTCTTTATGGTACTATGAAGGGTGATTGGCTTTGGACGTAAAGTCCAGACTGCCAGCATGAGCTGATAGATCACTCGACGGACAGCGTTGACTGCAGTGTGGCACGCTAGCTCGCCTCGGCTCATTGCCGGAGAGTGTGGGGAGGTTCCACGAAAAACCTGACGCTGCCGTCAGCCATAATAAAAAAAAAATTCGTGCCTACAAACTAAAAGCCGCACACATTCGGTCCTGAAGGGACCCTAACATCACTTACCTATATACCTATATATAGTTGAAGGCGCAGATGTTCTGCCTTCCTGCGTGCCCCAGCCACCCATCTGACTCTGGGGGCAAGATTTTTCAGAGTCCCTAGTTGACGTGGTTAAAATGGATCCCTACAAATATGTGAACAACGGTTACCGCTATCTATTGCAAGTCATTGATACCTTCTCCAAATATGCATGGGCAATTCCAATTAAAAGAAAAACTGGTGTTGAAGTAAGAGATGCAATCTATATTAAGTGAGGGACGAATACGTAAAGGCCTGCAGACTGATGATGGAAAGGAATTCTACAACAGCCTCTTTAAAAATCTGATGACGAAGAATGCAATTAATCAATACTCTACGTACAGTTTCCTCAAAGCATCAATAGTGGAACGATTTAACCGAACTCTGAAGGATATGAAATGGAAGGAATTCAGCTTTAATGGAACTTATCAGTGGATTGGTATGGTAAAGAAACTACTCACTGAATACAACTCAAGAATACATCGAACTACAAAAATGAGACCACGTGATATCAACGCCTCCAATGAGAAACAACTGCTTTCAACTGAATACAATCATATAAAAATTGTTGTTACTGCGAAGTATAAAGTTGGAGATTTTGTACGCATCAGTAAATACAAGCATATATTTGAGAAAGGCTATGCACAAACTGGACAGCTGAGATTTTTAAAATTATTAAAGTTCAAAACACAGACCCCATCACATATCAGCTGGAAGACTATCAAGGAAATCAAATCACAGGAGGCTTTTACGAATTGGAGCTGCTGAAAGTTAAACACCCAAACCTATATCTCGTAGTGAAAATCTTAAAGAAGAGTGGAGATAAAGCTTACGTTAAATGGCTCGGATTTTCATCAAAACACAATTCTTGGATTAGTTACAAAGATGCTTTATAATTTCTTGAAAAAACATTTAACAATTCAAAATAAATTTATAATTATAACACTTTATACATTTAGTTATAATGCAAATTACTTTAATAAATAAAACTACAACTATAATACATTTATTATTTACACTAGACTTAGATACTTTCTGCGGTTGCCACTTGTTGATCTGATAAAATGGAGTAATGCCCCCATGGTAGAGTATCCGTCGTTCCGCTCATAATGTGTCGCTTATTATTATAAAGACTCAACGCGATTTTCTTTTGACTGACAGTATACACGTTATGGTTATGGTATCGTACGGAGCTCTGATTAGCAGCTCATATTCGCTTGTTATCCAAACATTCCACGTAGTCTTCGAAATTGTTATGCTTCTGGACTACATTAGCATTTATACTCCTTTCGCTTTTTTTACCGTTTTACCATCGTTTATACGCAGACTGTACATTTTGGAGGGCAAGCCTACAAATTCACTCATAATTTTCCCATTCAGCTCATCCTTCATTAGACCTGGAATCTTTTTATTCATGAGCGGTAAGTTGAATTTATTATTTTCTGGGTAATCACTTGTATCAAATTTGTTTACGTTTTCAGCTATAAACTCATATACATTTTTCTCTTCAAGTTCATATATTAGAAAATCTGTATATGTATACATGACTTTACATTTATCTCCAAATTCACGCTGCATAAAACTGTAGAGGAAATCGTAGAGGCATATCTTTGAAATTTCAATAACTGCCATTCCAATGTAGAGAGACTTATTGAATAAGATTTTGAGTCGCCTTAATTGGACAGCAACTAAATTCTCATCAAATATCGTTGCACTGTGGAAGTTGGGTTCCGCAATCCGAGCTTTTGCACAATAGCGACCTTCCCACTTTACGCAAAGCTTGATATCTCTATACTTACGTACATTTTCCATGGTCTTGCCAAAAACTGCATTATTCATCTTCTTATAGCTTCCGTTTGGTAGTCTTTAAGTCAGTATATGGTTTAAGCCAAGCTGATTGGTCGAATTGAAGAACCGGGTGCACTTTTTTCAGGATGAGTCCATGTGATTTGCATTGCTTCAAATTTCGGTAGTGTATGACATATTTAGTTTTATAATGTAATGTTGTCAAAAGCTTTTCTAAAATTGCTCCAGGTGGTGCTGTATTCTCAGAGCAAAACTGTAAGCCCTTATGCTTATCATGTAGATGTTGAGGATAATCCGAGTCGACTTCGAATATGTATCCAGTTGGGGAATAATCAGGAATTTCGGAAACGTCAATATTGGGAACATCAACCCATTTGAATCCTCCGGTTGGTAAATGCTGTGACATCGCCCATCCATAACGGTTATTCACATTATAATACATCAAGTATTTCTCTCTCTCCTCACGCTTGAAATCATCCATATATTTATTACTTGTTTTACTACATCTGTTCGAACATTGACTTATACCACCTCAAATGCCTTTCTCTATGAATAGCATTACATCTACGTCAGTTATCAGCTCTAGTATCACTTTGGTGTATTTTAGCATAGCATCCCATGTTGGACCTGGCAAGGTGTAATAATATGCTGGATCTAAATTGTAAGTCTTCATGCGCACTTCTCGAAAGTTCTCGAACACATCGTCAAAGAGAAGGAGATCAGTTTTCAGCTATAGATCGGAATATTCGCCAACTGTCTGTATTATAAATGCCCTCCATACCTTTTCTGCGTGGCTGTAGTCCTCAGCAGATATGTCACTGTCAGTCATTTTATTTTAGAATTGCTCCTGCGCCGGTAAGTGTTGGAAATCCAATTTCAATCAACGAAATGTATCTTGCTTTATTTATTGGCAGGAGATCCACTTTCCCAGGTATGGATGTAGCTATATCCTTAATAATAAAGTGAGCATCATATCCAGATAAATTGTGAAAAATTACTGGAACCATGGAGCAGTCTTGATACATGAGGTTACATGCATTGTGCGCTGGCCCTCGGTATTTTCCTGTTAAAAGAAATTATGAAAAAGAGAATTGAATTATGATTCTCAGTATTTACCTGTTAAGTGGCTATGGTCCCGGAGTCGTTCCTCAACGGCTGCAAATATTTTTCCACATATATGGGAGCAAGTTCTTTCCATATGTGGACGCCGTTCCTCTTTAGTCAGGGGCTGCATTGGTCTGATATTCAGCTTTTCCTGTACAGCTATGGATGCGATCTTTTGAAATTCTAATGTAAACCATTGTTGGCAATTCTTGCCTCGATATGCTCTGTAATATGAGAGCTTAGCATCATGTTTACAGTGGAAATAGAACCCTATGCTGTGAACTTGATGTACCTGTATTTGGATGGTTTCCCGGAATCAATTTCAATATTGACTCAAGATCGTCATATACACAAAACGGGACTGGATTCTTATGATTATAATTCTTATATTCCAACCATCTCTTTTCCTCTGAGGGAAACATAATCCTGTAGTAGTGTCGTTTCTCGCATTCAGGAGTTGGTGATGACGATTTTTCTTCAGAGTAAAAGCAGAGCAAACATCTGGCGCATATATACACTCTAGACTTATGTTTTGAAGTTTGTTTCGATACAAGGTGTGAAAGATCTTTGATCCAGCAGAAACGATATCTGCCATCATCATCATCGTCATTCATATGATCTTCATCCTGGTCATAGTAATCTTGCAGCATTAATTGAGTTACATGTCTCTCCATCCTGTGTTTGGTAAGTCTAATTGGAACTGTGGTGAAGAAACGCCCTTTCTCTAGGATGAATACGTTTATTGATAAATCGAAGTGGTCTTCAAATTGCGTAATTTGCTTAAGTGTCATAAGAAATGTTATTCCAGTTAAATTAAGTACAGTTGAATAATGTGGGTATGATGAGGTCCTAGCGGAGTTACTATTTGCTGCTGCAGGATATAGCGCTGATGTTACAGCCCATGCGAAGCATGCTTCATCATTAGTCTGTACATTGATGCAAGTTTTCTTTGATGCAATTTCCTTTGGTAGGGGTATATACGAAGATCCTCGGAGCTGTTCAAACTTGTTGATGTGTTCTGGTAGATGTATCATAGAGTGCACTGTCTTTTTCC
>OZ005742.1:116810277-116825277 GCA_963930735.1 Dioctria linearis | reverse complement strand
GTGCCAGTTCTTGGGAAGGGAATTTGTTTATCTAAGGCACAAATGCTGCATTACCAGACCCCAGCAAAACGGCCTGCGTCCAAACATTTCCTGTTCCTAGAACAGTTACCCAAGTTCAGTCGTTTTAGGACTTGCCAATTACTATAGGAAGTTCATTCCGGACTTCCAAAAATCAATCGTCCAATTACGAATTTACTCCGAAAGGATGTAAAATTCACTTGGACCGAGAAATGCCAAGAAGCATTTCATAGCATCAAGAATGCTGTAATATCACCACCACTTTTAATCTATCCATATTTATCTAAACCTTTCAATCTTACAACAGACGCCAGCAACGAAACATTAGGCGCTGTTTTTTCCCAGGGAGAAGTGGAAGATGACCAGCCTATAGCCTATGCAAACTGAACGCTGAACAAAGCCGAGAAAAATTACTCCATTAGGAATTTCCGATGCTGCCTTCAAGGTAGAAAATTCACAGTCTACACTGACCACAAGCCTCTCAAAGGAGTCTTTAATGTAAATGACCCGACTTCCCGTTTGGTGAGACTCCACCATAAATTGTCAGAATTCGATTACAGGATCAAATATAAACCAGGGAAGTATAATACCAATGCGGATGCATTAAGCCGCATTCCACAAGCATTAAACGAAGACTATACAGGCAACACCTTAACGGTACAAGCACAAGTCCACCACACTATGAACTCTGATGTGGAGGAAAATATTTCCCCAAATAACAGAAAAAGTAAGAAACCCGCTCATTGCTTCGCCGTGATCAGAAGTCAAAACCAGAAATCCCAAGAAGCCAATACTAGCTCCAGCGTTGAAATACAGGCCACGGCAGCGGAATATGAAGAAAGCAAACTGCCAGAGGCGGACGCACAGCCCCCTGCTACGCTTGAAGAAGATATAAGTCCAGTCAAGACACGTGAGAAAATCACGAGCCCCAAGGAAGTTCAAACAATCCCAAAGGATTACCACGACTCTCCTTTCGGCGGCCATCTGGGTATCATTAAGATCTATAAACGAATTAGACGCAAGTATTGGTGGAGACACATGCTTAGCGATATAAAATGTACATCAAAAAATGCGCTAAGTGCCAAACAATGAAAGCATCCCCACAATTCAAGATGCCAATGGTAATAACGGACATCGCAGAACAACCTTTCGACAAGGTTTAACTAGATGTAGTAAGTCCACTAGAAGAGACCATATCAGGTAATAAATATATCTTAACTTTGCAAGATAACCGTACCAAATTTATCGATTGGTATGCCATACCTAATGGAGAAGCAGTAACGGTGGCGCAAATCTTTTTCAACGAGATTGTCACACGCTATCGCATTCCAAAGAAAATAGTCACCGATCAGGGAACTAATTTCCTGAGTGAGATATTGAAGAAGGTTTGCAAACTGCTAAAGGTAAAGAAGTTACAGACTTTCGCATACCATCCACCGTCTAATGGAGCACTAGAGCGTGCCCATAGACCATTAATCGAATATTTGCGTACAACCGTAGACGAAAATCCCAAAACATGGGATCAATTCCTACGAACCGCTGCATTCGTCTACAATAACAGTGTACACGAGGGTACTAAAGTAACCCCGATGGATTGCCTTTACGGCTTCAGAGCGGAAGTCCCATCTAATTTAAAACGGGATCCTGAACCCGTTTATAACCACGCAAGTTATTACCATATGCTCAAATACAGACTCCAAAAATCATATGCTACGGCTCGTAAAAATCGTTTAGCCAGCAAACAACGCTCAAAGGCATATTACGACAAAACTGTCAGGCCTCTCACTTTCCACCTAGAAGACAAAGTCTTCCTCAAAAGTGAAAGCCATAAACACAAACTGTCTCAAATCTTGGTTGACCCGTATCTGGTAATCAATGTACAACAAACACTACCATAAAAATAGGCAAGCCGGCAGGTTGTAGTACACAACAACCGTTTAAAGCCCTATTACGAGTAGTTAACTGGTACATACACCTTTAGAAAATAAGTCCCACTGAAACAAAATTTCTCCAATTAAACTAACAACTACCTACTTAAAAGTTCCGCATTCGGAATTATTTACTATGTCTCACAAAGTCAACCCTTACCTAAATTTTATTTAAATCAATAAAAAATACGCTAAATAAACGTGCCTATACATACGTTATTACAACAAAATAAAAATAAAACTGAATATATAACCTGTTGTGACTCAGGTACCCAATGCACCGAATCACAACCATAAGGCCAATGCACCATTATATTGCCATATGCAATATATCGATGCATTTCAAAGTTGACCCTGAAAATTAATTTTAAATGCATTCAAATTCATTCTCCCTTATTATAGCAAAATGCAATTTAGCATAAATTGCATTTTGTTATCAGACACACATTCCACTCACACGGTATGCATACTTACCTACATACAGTGTCTTCTTACTTTTTTTCCGTATGCACTTCCTCCAATCTAATTGTATGTACATACATACGTACAATTATCAAAATTACTCGCGCGACGGGCGCACAAGTGCATATCGGATAACAGTTTTGCATAGATGCACATAGCTTGCATCAAAACTTTTGTGCATTTTCTCACGTACGTTTTTTCAACGTCGTGAGAAAACAATAAAAAGAAGAAAAAAGCTTTTGAAAGTGATCGTGGGTTTCTGGGGCCATCAAGCCCGATCCTGGGGGAGTTTCTTTTTAAAATCCGTCTAGTAGAGTCGTTTTCTTCATCCCGTCTGGATTACTCTTCGAAAGTTTTAATGTAGAATATTAAAGGAAGTTTCAATGAAAAATAGCACAAAAAAGGTTTTGCTAAAACAGAGTACTGATAATTCATATATCATAAAAGAGTGCTAGCATTATTTATAATTTTAGAGAAGTGTTATCATGATTAATACATAGGCGCAAGTGTAATACAATTTATGTCATTGATGAGTGTTAACCTAATTGATTTTAAAAACAAGTGCTATGCGTACGTATACTGTAAACTAACATTTTTATAACTTCCACCTTAAACGAGATAAGTGTAAATTAAATTTTTTTTCTATCAACGAAGTGCTTTTTTTTATTTCCCTTACCAAAAGTACAAAGCATTCTAAAAAAGTTGGGTGCTCTCCATCAAGGAGCACGGCACACCACATGATAACAACTTGTGGCAGCGGTAGCCGGAAGGTACAAAAGTCAGTGCCTTGGAAAAAAATCCATTCATAAAACAAATTAAATTAATTCATAATTATTTATAATTTAATAAAATAAAAAGCTGCAACATAACAACTGGTGGGAGCGATAACCGGAAAGTATAAAAATCAGTGCCTTAAAAAAATCCATTTATAAAACAAATTAAATTAATTCATAATAATTATTTATAATTTAATAAAATAAAAAGCTGAAACATAACATAATGAAAAAAAAGAGAGGAAATAATAATACAATTTTTCTGAAAAAAAAAATAAAAACAGTGACAATAAAAATAAAAACAAAATAAACAAAACAACAAGTAATAAATTAAAAAAAAAATGTAGCCCGGGTACCCAGGAGGTACTTAGAGGAAATTAAGTTTACAGTGCTCCCACGAGGGAATTTAGCGAGGCTTCATCCCAGCCTCAACTAAACGATTCCCAGAAGGAAGACTTCAGAATCATTGACCTGGACATCTGACGTATAAGTTTCATCATTCATCTGAAGCAACACATCATTCAACTCTAAATCTCCAAGAAATCGTCGCCCAGGACGCGCGACGTATCATATTCATCATCCTACAACAACATTCAGCTGAGCAAATAATATTTTGATAAAATTAAACGTAGATCCAAGGTTTCTCTTACTTTTGTTCAGATTGTATTTTTGAAACAGTATAAAAATAAGGAAGCAATCTTAAATTGCCCCTATATTTATCAAATATATTTTTTTTTTATTCCTCCTCGCTAACATATTTTACACACATAAATATTTTGGTTCCGATAACTCACAATTTTCTCTAATGCATCAATCGACATGCTGCTTGGCAGCCGATATATATAAACAAGATAGCAATAGTAATTAACAGTCAAGTGTTTCTATCTTAACTTTCTTTTGTGTTCAATTTTTTAATCTCTTCCCCCTTCTCCTTTGAATCTCCATCTTTTCCACTATCTTACGTCCAAAAACACAATATCAAGGTGGTTTCCAAAAATGTTTGTCTCTTTTTATTCAAAACAATCATTAAAAATAAATAACTTAAATATTAAATATATATTCCGAATCAATCTTCAAAAACTAAATCAGCTTTTCCTGGAAGCGACCTCTGCAGCAAGACCTCGTGAGCTTGCTGTTCAGAGGACTTCGCAAAATCAAATATCGATCCCCTGCGGTAGGACTCAATTGGCCTATCGATCAGGAGAAGATATTGATTGGAAAGAGCGATTTTTGTTGCAACACACGACTACACAAAATCAGACCTCTAATTAATTAATCCTTTTGAAACTTGAAAAAAAATGTTCTTTTTTTACTAAAACAGACACATACGAATATACACTGAAAGTATATACAGACTATTTTGTACTCCACTAGCTTTCCCCTATTCTGTGAGTAGTGCGTTCGTAGCTTTTCGTTAATTTTATTTAATCAACTTCTTCCTGATTTTAATCCATAAATTATTAAACATGCCTGACGAAAACAAATCTTTCGATGAGCTTTGCTTGTCACAAGTTCCAAAAACGGCAGTAATCAGAAAAATTCTGGCCGATTATCATAGAGCCAATAAAAGTAAAAGCACTTCGGATTTCACATCCGAAAAACTTCAGAAATTGGAAGACCTGTGGGCCTCATTTGAAAAAATGGAAACCCTGATTCAAGATCATGAAGATGATTATTTTAAGCAGTCATGCTATGACAAAACAGAGAACTGGTACAATCTTACAAAGGCAACTCTCTATGATAAGTTGAAGTCCATAGCAATCCACACAGAGCGCAAAAATACCCCGTTTTACATTCCACTTCGAAAAACTTCGAAAAAAACAACTGCAATAGATAATCAGGACAATACAGACCAAGACCGAGAAAATACAGTATGATTTCGGCTGCAAGAAGATAGACGAAAAACATTATCCCATATTATTCAATCTATAGAAAATAATTCACTTGCAACTGCAAGCCAGGCATATCTAAACCAAAAATGAAATTCGTTGCACAAATATTGGGATGATTTTGAAGCAACACATAATGAAATAATCTTGAATGTTGGCCCAAACGACAAAGATAGCGAATACTGCGTGAATGATGTTTACATAAACATGGAGACATCATTCTCAGATCAGACTCTGTAATTACGCTGCAAGAACAGTTGGCCGCGAGATTCCAAAACATAACAAATACTACAAATAATTCCACAGAGCATCACCACAGTTTCTCTTTCAGAGACCAGTCAATTTTTTTCCTATCTGACGCGAGAACATTAATTCCCAATTTCAATAGGAATCCGAAAGATCTCCACAAATTCTTTTCAAGCTGTGATGACTCATACATAACAGCAACGACGGCAAGCAAAAAGCACTCCTTTCTTAGTTTAGTAAGGAGTAAATTATCCGCAGAGGCCTACGATATCTTCAGGTACAATCAAATTGAAGATTGGCCTACTTTAAAATCAATTTTAACTCAAATTTTCGAGGATTCCCAGAACTGTGCTACAGTCTCAATTAAATAATTCCAAACACAGATTAGGGGAAAGCGTGAAAGATTTTCTTCAGAGACTTAACACAAATCAGCCTTAAAATAGGAACTGGCAGCAGCCAGCATTCTGAGAAAGTCGAACTTCACCGCCGAAATATAATAATGCCAATATCTCGGCTAGGTCAACATCTCCAAAGAGGACAAATAGCAAAAGTCCATTGGCATCCAGGCAGGGAAACTGGATGCAGCGGGGGGTGAACTTCGGCAACCCCTCGCATATACAAACAAAAGCACAAATTGACAGGATTCCCGAGACAATATCGGCACCGGCGATTGCAAATTAATTCGAATCCCCGTCCATATCAATAAAAATTCACTAACGCTTTCTTTGCCTGTCGATATCTGCTCTGCTCCAAAACTTGCATTTTTAATTGATACTGGAGCAGAGATCAGCCTAATAAAACTCCATCCGCTGAAATCAGACAGTATCTGTTACAGAGATGCTGTCTGCAATATAAACACATTATTTACAGAGTCCACTTCTACAGAACGACTCATTTTTACTTAGTTAAACTCGAATTCTGAACAAAATAACTCCATCCTAGAACACCCATTCCAAATAGTGGGAAATAACTCCATCCTCTCATACGATGGCCTGCTTGGTCATGACTTTATATCTCGCTACAATGCTAGTATCAATTATAAAAATAAATACATTTCTCTAGAAATTAATGATTCAAATGAATTTTATCCATATGAGGATTACTATTCAAATTATCCATATGTTTATTTGAAAAGCGAAAACCCAGAAAAGAGGTCTCAAACAAAGAACCTGTTGTAGGGCACCACCAAATAATATGTTTCCAATACATCGACTTCCCGATTCATTTCCAACATCCCAATGCAACCTCTCGTGAGAGCACGCACCGCACGAAAAGAACTATCAAGCTAGTCTAATAGGAACACTGGTCGTGTGCGGTCGAATTGAGCTTACCAGTAGTCAAGCGGGTTGAACTAATAGAATTGAATTAAGTAACTAAGTAATAGTTTGTAAAGTATTGTTACGAGCGTGGCCTTAGTTCGTTATTTAAAACACAATATTTCAGATATAATTCAAAAGTTCTTACTTTATTTAACTTTACTGTTTACTCTCACAAATTCACAAATAATTATCAAATCAACTCATTATTTATCGTTAGTACTGTACTTCTAATTATCGCAATCCAAATAGTTTACTTCATTCACTTCTCACTTCACTGTCTGAAATTATACTCGCCTCCTGGATGTGAGCAGCGCCGTATTTATACTCTACGAATTATCCTAGAACCTTCCTGAATATTCCATTCTCCAAACCCAGTTTACTAGGATGTCACTAACCTAAAGTTGTTTCCATTTCCAATAGATGTCGCTTGTATCACTTTGTGGCGCGTAACACTGCCCCCTTCTTAAAATTGTTCGTCCCGAACAACAGGTGATCCACGGTCTTCATGCTCGCAGTATTGACATAAACGATTTATATGAACGATTTTCCGTTTGCCTCTTGTAACCGCGCTGAATCCTATATACTACGTCATTTATTCTAGTCACTACAGAATATGGTCCTTCCCAGTGTTGTTGTAATTTGGAAGAACGTCCCTTACGTCGTTTCGGTTGTACAGCCAAACAAGGTCACCTTCATTAAATCCTGCTGAGTTAGCACGTAAGTCATAGCGGTTCTTCATCCGATCGGTATTTATTGCTAATTTTGCTCTCGTGACTTCGTGTACATCACCAATCGTTGTCTTAGTTCCGATACATAATCGTCTGGTAACTTTTGTTCACCTCTGGGTGTACCAGACTTGAGATCGCTAGGTAAACGCATCTCCTTTCCGAATATCACTTTTGCTGGCGTTTGTCCGGTCGTGTTGTGTACAGCTGATCGATAGGCCATAAAGAACATGGGAATATGTCGATCCCAATCGCGTTGGTGATAGTCGACTACTTTCTTAGATGCTCGACCAATGTTCTGTTGAAGCGCTCTACCAGGCCATCAGATTGTGGATGCAGAGGAGTTGTTCTGGTTTTTCTTATTCCCAGAATTTTACACATCTCTTGGAAAGTCCGTGATTCGAAGTTCCGTCCTTGGTCCGAATGAAGTTCATGAGGAACACCAAATCTACTGACCCAATTCATTACTACTTGATCCGCTACTGTGGTAGACTCTTGATTAGGGATTGCATAAGCTTCAGGCCATTTACTGAAATAGTCAATAGCAACTAATATATAACGGTTACCGTTATCTGTTTCTGGAAAAGGTCCAGCGATGTCTAGGGCTATCCTTTCAAATGGGGCTCCTACATTATACTTATGCATTTCTCCACTACTTCTGTGTGGTGGTCCTTTGCAAGAAGCACAGATAGTGCATCTGCGGCACCATTCCTCAACATCCTCTCGCATATGTAACCTATAAAACCTTTCACGTATTTTGGAAATTGTTTTATTCACCCCCAAATATCCTCCAGATGATCCACTGTGCATTTCTTCTAGAACATCTTTGACCTGGGATGCTGGCACGACTGTCTGCATTCGGAATGACTCGCCGTTAGTTGATTCCCACTTGCGCTTTAATATACCACATTCACGTGAAGAGAGTTCCATTGAGCCCAGTAGCTCTTCAGTTTCTCACTCCTCTCCGAGATATCTTGCCATTGTGATCCATGTCTTCTTTCCAAGCAAGAATAGGTGCTATGTCTGGGTCTTCCCGTTGTGCTGTTCGCAAGCTCTCGTTGTTCCAACCTGTCGATGGTTCCACCGTCATCAGCTGTATTGTTGCTTTTGTTTCTTTTTCTTCCAGCCGAACGCAATGTTTGCATTCAACTTTGCATGGACGTCGTGAAAGGGCGTCTGCATTTCCATGGATACGTCCCCTTCGGTGTTGGACTTCAAAGTCATAAGCTTGGAGTCGCTCTATCCATCTCGCCACTTGCCCCTCACATTCCACTCACACGGTATGCATACTTACCTACATACAGGTCTTCTTACTTTTTTTCCGTATGCACTTCCTCCAATCTAATTGTATGTACATACATAGGTACAATTATCAAAATTACTCGCGCCCTCTTGAAAATATTATTTCAAGACGGGCGCACAAGTGCATATCGGATAACAGTTTTGCATAGATGCACATAGCTTGCATCAAAACTTTTGTGCATTTTCTCACGTACGTTTTTTCAACGTCGTGAGAAAACAATAAAAAGAAAGAAAAAAGCTTTTGAAAGTGATCGTGGGTTTCTGGGGCCATCAAGCCCGATCCTGGGGGAGTTTCTTTTAAAATCCGTCTAGTAGAGTCGTTTTCTTCATCCCGTCTGGATTACTCTTCGAAAGTTTTAATGTAGAATATTAAAGGAAGTTTCAATGAAAAATAGCACAAAAAAGGTTTTGCTAAAACAGAGTACTGATAATTCATATATCATAAAAGAGTGCTAGCATTATTTATAATTTTAGAGAAGTGTTATCATGATTAATACATAGGCGCAAGTGTAATACAATTTATGTCATTGATGAGTGTTAACCTAATTGATTTTAAAAACAAGTGCTATGCGTACGTATACTGTAAACTAACATTTTTATAACTTCCACCTTAAACGAGATAAGTGTAAATTAAATTTTTTTCTATCAACGAAGTGCTTTTTTTTATTTCCCTTACCAAAAGTACAAAGCATTCTAAAAAAGTTGGGTGCTCTCCATCAAGGAGCACGGCACGACCACATGATAACAACTGGTGGCAGCGGTAGCCGGAAGGTACAAAAGTCAGTTGCCTTGGAAAAAAATCCATTCATAAAACAAATTAAATTAATTCATAATTATTTATAATTTAATAAAATAAAAAGCTGCAACATAACAACTGGTGGGAGCGATAACCGGAAAGTATAAAAATCAGTGCCTTAAAAAAATCCATTTATAAAACAAATTAATTAATTCATAATAATTATTTATAATTTAATAAAATAAAAAGCTGAAACATAACATAATGAAAAAAAAGAGAGGAAATAATAATACAATTTTTCTGAAAAAACAAATAAAAACAGTGACAATAAAATAAAAACAAAATAAACAAAACAACAAGTAATAAATTAAAAAAAAAATGTAGCCCGGGTACCCAGGAGGTACTTAGAGGAAATTAAGTTTACAGTGCTCCCACGAGGGAATTAGCGAGGCTTCATCCCAGCCTCAACTAAACGATTCCCAGAAGGAAGACTTCAGAATCATTGACCTGGACATCTGACGTATAAGTTTCATCATTCATCTGAAGCAACACATCATTCAACTCTAAATCTCCAAGAAATCGTCGCCCAGGACGCGCGACGTATCATATTCATCATCCTACAACAACATTCAGCTGAGCAAATAATATTTTGATAAAATTAAACGTAGATCCAAGGTTTCTCTTACTTTTGTTCAGATTGTATTTTTGAAACAGTATAAAAATAAGGAAGCAATCTTAAATTGCCCCTATATTTATCAAATATATTTTTTTTTATTCCTCCTCGCTAACATATTTTACACACATAAATATTTTGGTTCCGATAACTCACAATTTTCTCTAATGCATCAATCGACATGCTGCTTGGCAGCCGATATATATAAACAAGATAGCAATAGTAATTAACAGTCAAGTGTTTCTATCTTAACTTTCTTTTGTGTTCAATTTTTTAATCTCTTCCCCCTTCTCCTTTGAATCTCCATCTTTTCCACTATCTTACGTCCAAAAACACAATATCAAGGTGGTTTCCAAAAATGTTTGTCTCTTTTTATTCAAAACAATCATTAAAAATAAATAACTTAAATATTAAATAGTATATTCCGAATCAATCTTCAAAAACTAAATCAGCTTTTCCTGGAAGCGACCTCTGCAGCAAGACCTCGTGAGCTTGCTGTTCAGAGGACTTCGCAAAATCAAATATCGATCCCCTGCGGTAGGACTCAATTGGCCTATCGATCAGGAGAAGATATTGATTGGAAAGAGCGATTTTTGTTGCAACACACGACTACACAAAATCAGACCTCTAATTAATTAATCCTTTTGAAACTTGAAAAAAAATGCTCTTTTTTTACTAAAACAGAACATACGAATATACACTGAAAAGTATATACAGACTATTTTCTACTCCACTAGCTTTCCCCCTATTCTGTGAGTAGTGCGTTCGTAGCTTTTCGTTAATTTTATTTAATCAACTTCTTCCTGATTTTAATCCATAAATTATTAAACATGCCTGACGAAAACAAATCTTTCGATGAGCTTTGCTTGTCACAAGTTCCAAAAACGGCAGTAATCAGAAAAATTCTGGCCGATTATCATAGAGCCAATAAAAGTAAAAGCACTTCGGATTTCACATCCGAAAAACTTCAGAAATTGGAAGACCTGTGGGCCTCATTTGAAACAATGGAAACCCTGATTCAAGATCTTGAAGATGATTATTTTAAGCAGTCATGCTATGACAAAACAGAGAACTGGTACAATCTTACAAAGGCAACTCTCTATGATAAGTTGAAGTCCATAGCAATCCACACAGAGCGCAAAAATACCCCGTTTTACATTCCACTTCCCAAAAGCTTCGAAAAAAACAACTGCAATAGATAATCAGGACAATACAGACCAAGACCGAGAAAATACAGTATGATTTCGGCTGCAAGAAGATAGACGAAAAACATTATCCCATATTATTCAATCTATAGAAAATAATTCACTTGCAACTGCAAGCCAGGCATATCTAAACCAAAAATGAAATTCGTTGCACAAATATTGGGATGATTTTGAAGCAACACATAATGAAATAATCTTGAATGTTGGCCCAAACGACAAAGATAGCGAATACTTCGTGAATGATGTTTACATTAAACATGGAGACATCATTCTCAGATCAGACTCTGTAATTACGCTGCAAGAACAGTTGGCCGCGAGATTCCAAAACATAACAAATACTATAAATAATTCCACAGAGCATCACCACAGTTTCTCTTTCAGAGACCAGTCAATTTTTTTCCTATCTGACGCGAGAACATTAATTCCCAATTTCAATAGGAATCCGAAAGATCTCCACAAATTCTTTTCAAGCTGTGATGACTCATACATAACAGCAACGACGGCAAGCAAAAAGCACTCCCTCCTTAGTTTAGTAAGGAGTAAATTATCCGCAGAGGCCTACGATATCTTCAGGTACAATCAATTGAAGATTGCTTACTTTAAAATCAATTTTAACTCAAATTTTCGAGGATTCCAGAACTGTGCTACAGTCCTCAATTAAATAATTCCAAACACAGATTAGGGGAAAGCGTGAAAGATTTTCTTCAGAGACTTAACACAAATCAGCCTTAAAATAGGAACTGGCAGCAGCCAGCATTCTGAGAAAGTCGAACTTCACCGCCGAAATATAATAATGCCAATATCTCGGCTAGGTCAACATCTCCAAAGAGGACAAATAGCAAAAGTCCATTGGCATCCAGGCAGGGAAACTGGATGCAGCGGGGGGTGAACTTCGGCAACCCCTCGCATATACAAACAAAAGCACAAATTGACAGGATTCCCGAGACAATATCGGCACCGGGCGATTGCAAATTAATTCGAATCCCCGTCCATATCAATAAAAATTCACTAACGCTTTCTTTGCCTGTCGATATCTGCTCTGCTCCAAAACTTGCATTTTTAATTGATACTGGAGCAGAGATCAGCCTAATAAAACTCCATCCGCTGAAACCAGACAGTATCTGTTACAGAGATGCTGTCTGCAATATAAACACATTATTTACAGAGTCCACTTCTACAGAACGACTCATTTTTACTTAGTTAAACTCGAATTCTGAACAAAATAACTCCATCCTAGAACACCCATTCCAAATAGTGGGAAATAACTCCATCCTCTCATACGATGGCCTGCTTGGTCATGACTTTATATCTCGCTACAATGCTAGTATCAATTATAAAAATAAATACATTTCTCTAGAAATTAATGATTCAAATGAATTTTATTCATATGAGGATTACTATTCAAATTATCCATATGTTTATTTGAAAAGCGAAAACCCAGAAAAGAGGTCTCAAACAAAGAACCTGTTGTAGGGCACCACCAAATAATATGTTTCCAATACATCGACTTCCCGATTCATTTCCAACATCCCAATGCAACCTCTCGTGAGAGCACGCACCGCACGAAAAGAACTATCAAGCTAGTCTAATAGGAACACTGGTCGTGTGCGGTCGAAATTGAGCTTACTAGTAGTCAAGCGGGGTTGAACTAATAGAATTGAATTAAGTAACTAAGTAATAGTTTGTAAAGTATTGTTACGAGCGTGGCCTTAGTTCGTTATTTAAAACACAATATTTCAGATATAATTCAAAAGTTCTTACTTTATTTAACTTTACTGTTTACTCTCACAAATTCACAAATAATTATCAAATCAACTCATTATTTATCGTTAGTACTGTACTTCTAATTATCGCAATCCAAATAGTTTAACTTCATTCATTTCTCACTTCGCTGTCTGAAATTATACTCGCCTCCTGGATGTGAGCAGCGCCGTATTTATACTCTAACGAATTATCCTAGAACCTTCCTGAATATTCCATTCTCCAAACCCAGTTTACTAGGATGTCACTAACCTAAAGTTGTTTCCATTTCCAATAGATGTCGCTTGTATCACTTTGTGGCGCGTAACACTGCCCCCTTCTTAAAATTGTTCGTCCCGAACAACAGGTGATCCACGGTCTTGATGCTCGCAGTATTGACATAAACGATCTATATGAACGATTTTCCGTTTGCCTCTTGTACCCCGCTGAATCCTATATACTACGTCATTTATTCTAGTCACTACAGAATATGGTCCTTCCCAGTGTTGTTGTAATTTGGAAGAACGTCCCTTACGTCGTTTCGGGTTGTACAGCCAAACAATGTCACCTTCATTAAATCCTGCTGAGTTAGCACGTAAGTCATAGCGGTTCTTCATCCGATCGGTATTTATTGCTAATTTTGCTCTCGTGACTTCGTGTACATCACCAATCGTTGTCTTAGTTCCGATACATAATCGTCTGGTAACTTTTGTTCACCTCTGGGTGTACCAGACTTGAGATCGCTAGGTAAACGCATCTCCTTTCCGAATATCACTTTTGCTGACGTTTGCCCGGTCGTGTTGTGTACAGCTGATCGATAGGCCATAAAGAACATGGGAATATGTCGATCCCAATCGCGTTGGTGATAGTCGACTACTTTCTTTAGATGCTCGGCCAATGTTCTGTTGAAGCGCTCTACCAGGCCATCAGATTGTGGATGCAGAGGAGTTGTTCTGGTTTTTCTTATTCCCAGAATTTTACACATCTCTTGGAAAGTCCGTGATTCGAAGTTCCGTCCTTGGTCCGAATGAAGTTCATGAGGAACACCAAATCTACTGACCCAATTCATTACTACTTGATCCGCTACTGTGGTAGACTCTTGATTAGGGATTGCATAAGCTTCAGGCCATTTACTGAAATAGTCAATAGCAACTAATATATAACGGTTACCGTTATCTGTTTCTGGAAAAGGTCCAGCGATGTCTACGGCTATCCTTTCAAATGGGGCTCCTACATTATACTTATGCATTTCTCCACTACTTCTGTGTGGTGGTCCTTTGCAAGAAGCACAGATAGTGCATCTGCGGCACCATTCCTCAACATCCCTCTCGCATATGTAACCTATAAAACCTTTCACGTATTTTGGAAATTGTTTTATTCACCCCCAAATATCCTCCAGATGATCCACTGTGCATTTCTTCTAGAACCATCTTTGACCTGGATGCTGCACGGACTGTCTGCATTCGCCCTTAGTTGATTCCCACTTGCGCTATAATATACCACATTCAATGTGAAGAGAGTTCCATTGAGCCCAGTAGCTCTTCAGTTTTCTCACTCCTCTCCGAGATATCTTGCCATTGTGATCCATGTCTTCTTTCCAAGCAAGAATAGGTGCTATGTCTGGGTCTTCCCGTTGTGCTGTTCGCAAGCTCTCGTTGTTCCAACCTGTCGATGGTTCCACCGTCATCAGCTGTATTGTTGCTTTTGTTTCTTTTTCTTCCAGCCGAACGCAATGTTTGCATTCAACTTTGCATGGACGTCGTGAAAGGGCGTCTGCATTTCCATGGATACGTCCCCTTCGGTGTTGGACTTCAAGTCATAAGCTTGGGAGTCGCTCTATCCATCTCGCCACTTGCCCCTCAGGGTTCTTAAACTGCAAAAGCCATTTAAGCGCTGCATGGTCAGTGCGGAGGATAAATTTCTGCCCGTTGAGATATTTATGGAAATGCTTGGTTGAGTTTACAATGGCAAGTAGCTCTTTCCT
>OZ005742.1:116802777-116807777 GCA_963930735.1 Dioctria linearis | reverse complement strand
CAGCATTAATTGAGTTTACATGTCTCTCCATCCTGTGTTTGGTAAGTCTAATTGGAACTGTGGTGAAGAAAACGCCCTTTCTCTAGGATGAATACGTTTATTGATAAATCGTTGTGGTCTTCAAATTGCGTAATTTGCTTAAGTGTCATAGGAAATGTTATTCCAGTTAAATTAAGTACAGTTGAATAATATGGGTATGATGAGGTCCTAGCGGAGTTACTATTTGCTACTGCAGGATATAGCGCTGATGTTACAGCCCATGCGAAGCATGCTTCATCATTAGTCTGTACATTGATGCAAGTTTTCTTTGATGCAATTTCCTTTGGTAGGGGTATATACGAAGGTCCTCGGAGCTGTTCAAACTTGTTGATGTGTACTGGTAGATGTATCATAGAGTGCACTGTCTTTTTCCTGGAATTCTTCCAGCTGAGTGTTTATTGGATCCAAAGTGTTTGATTTAAACCACTCTTCTAAATTATCATCTGCACTAATTGGAGCAGTTCTCGCTTGGAAATATTTAACGGCTTTTATCATTTCATTGTCACCAGTGTTTTTAATAAATTCACCGCAAAACTTTGTAGAAACTTTAGTATTAAAATAACGTTTTAAGGTATTTTTAACACGACACGTAAATAATTTGGCAGCGTCTTTCATGAATAGCTTCGGACCGATATGTTTAAAATTTGCTAGAACACCCTGTCGAATTATGTCTGCGACCGCTGCCTTTATTTCCTCCCACTTTACAAAATCACTTCTTCTTACGCGAGTAATTCCTGCAACTCGACGGGGAGCTCTCAATAGCGCTCTCAATGCTTTAATTTACTCGATGCAGCTCTCGAAATGTCGTTTCTTAGCATTCGTCTTACACTCTCGAAATGCAACTTGAAATTTATGCATGACTCTATTGCACTTTTTAACAGTATTGTTTTTATTCACTGAATTTTTTAAAGACTCCATCACATCTTTCGCTAATTTTCAATTATGGAAAAACTTTTATTTACTAACACCGACGACATTTTAAATTTTTTATATTTTAAACTAACACTGAGACTTACTGAAACTGAGTGATGGCTCCTAGCAGTTTTCTTGCGGTTTTATCACCTCGCTGTTTACTTCATACGAATTTGTTTAGGGAAGTGGTATCAAATTACGTGAGGATGGCGCATTCGATTACATTTGTTTACACAGGTGTGCATAACTTATTCAGCGAATTTGTTTACAGCGGTGATATCAAATTACATGAGGATGACTCATTCGATGGAATTTGTAAATTTGCCTACACAGGTGTGCATGACACATACAGTGAATTTGTTTACAGGAAGTGAAGTGATATCAAATTCCGTGAGGATGTTCATTCGATTAAATGTGTTAACACAGGTGTGCATGACTCATTCAGCTTAAACGCGAATTTGTAAACAGGAAGTTGGGTGATATCAAATTACATGAGGATGACTCATTTTTTACTTTATTCAGCTGCGCGGATTGGTTACAACAGGTTTAAACTTGTTTTAGAAGATTGCCTATATATTAAGGAGCTGAATCAGATTCACTATCAGTTTCATTCCGGAGTTCAAACAAATAGGAAGCAAGGGCAAAATAATAATAATAATAGTCCCGAACGCAATAGATGAACTATTGAAGTTGGATCAGTATCAACCATCCCTGAAGACTTGCCAAATGGAGTTGGATAAAAAGCACAGGATTCTTGGAGCGAGAAGGTGTACAACTGCATTTGGAGCTCGTGTGGTTCTGGATTTGGAGAATTATCAACTATTTCTTACTTCACGATACAGCACAATTTCGACGATACTTTGAGTAAAATAAATGCACAGGGAGATTTCTCGGTGATTAACAGAGGACTAATCGGGCGATCATAAAAAATTGAATTTATTCATAATGATATTAATCTGTATCCAATTATTTATTATAACTGTTAAATAATAAAAAGGGAATAATGTGAAAATAGTTTTTTTAATTAGTTGTGATAATGAAGGTCAAGTTTAGTACTGCTGATCCACAAATTTATATGAATGATTATGAACCCAGCAAAGGACCATGGAGACATATGCGCTGGATCGCTAGGATTAATAGAACTTCAGATATATTGTTGCCAATTTTGGATATGAAGCACAGAGAAAAAGTTTATAATTTAAGATTTAATGATGCGAATAAATAAAAAACAAGTTTTCATAAAATTTATGACTTTTCAATACACACTCCTAGATGCAAAAAACCATTGTTTACTTTACTTGACAGTGCGAAGAGGCGATATCAAATAACCAGGCACCTGGCCACCAAGGCTTTAATTTCCACTACTTCTTACAAGCAGCCGTGATATATTTTTAGATATCATGATCACTCTTGGCTTTTTAATCTGCAGTTGCTGTTTCCACCAAGAGAAATTGTCAATTATAACTACTCTTCTAAGAGAACATATCAGTTGTTTTATTTTTTCAGATATTGATCTTTCATAAATTTGTTTACTTTACTCGGCTCTGTGAGAATTTTGTTTACTTTAATCGACGTTGTGTGTGTGTGTGTGTGTGTGTGTGTGTGTGTGTGTGTGTGTGTGTGTGTGTGTGTGTGTGTGTGTGTGTGTGTGTGTGTGTGTGTGTATAATATATATATATATATATATATATATATATATATATATATATATATGTGTGTGTGTGTGTGTGTGTGTGTGTGTGTGTGTGTGTGTGTGTGTGTGTGTGTGTGTGTGTGTGTGTGTGTGTGTGTGTGTGTGTGTGTGTGTGTGTGTGTGTGTGTGTGTGTGTGTGTTGTGTGTTGTGTGTGTGTGTGTGTGTGTGTGTGTGTGTGTGTGTGTGTGTGTGTGTGTGTGTGTGTGTGTGTGTGTGTGTGTGTGTGTGTGTGTGTGTGTGTGTGTGTGTGTGTGTGTGTGTGTGTGTGTGTGTGTGTGTGTGTGTGTGTGTGTGTGTGTGTGTGTGTGTGTGTGTGTGTGTGTGTGTGTGTGTGTGTGTGTGTGTGTGTGTGTGTGTGTGTGTGTGTGCGTGCGCGCGTGCGTGTGTGTGTGTGTACACTCTAGACTTATGTTTTGAAGTTTGTTTCGATACAAGGTGTGAAAGATCTTTGATCCAGCAGAAACGATATCTGCCATCATCATCATCGTCATTCATATGATCTTCATCCTAGTCATAGTAATCTTGCAGCATTAATTGAGTTACATGTCTCTCCATCCTGTGTTTGGTAAGTCTAATTGGAACTGTGGTGAAGAAACGCCCTTTCTCTAGGATGAATACGTTTATTGATAATCGTTGTGGTCTTCAAATTGCGTAATTTGCTTAAGTGTCATAGGAAATGTTATTCCAGTTAAATTAAGTACAGTTGAATAATATGGTATGATGAGGTCCTAGCGGAGTTACTATTTGCTACTGCAGGATATAGCGCTGATGTTACAGCCCATGCGAAGCATGCTCATCATTAGTCTGTACATTGATGCAAGTTTTCTTTGATGCAATTTCCTTTGGTAGGGGTATATACGAAGGTCCTCGGAGCTGTTCAAACTTGTTGATGTGTACTGGTAGATGTATCATAGAGTGCACTGTCTTTTTCCTGGAATTCTTCAGCTGAGTGTTTATTGGATCCAAAGTGTTTGATTTAAACCACTCTTCTAAATTATCATCTGCACTAATTGGAGCAGTTCTCGCTTGGAAATATTTAACGGCTTTTATCATTTCATTGTCACCAGTGTTTTTAATAAATTCACCGCAAACTTTGTAGAAACTTTAGTATTAAAATAACGTTTTAAGGTATTTTTAACACGACACGTAAATAATTTGGCAGCGTCTTTCATGAATAGCTTCGGGACCGATATGTTTTAAATTTGCTAGAACACCCTGTCGAATTATGTCTGCGACCGCTGCCTTTATTTCCTCCCACTTTACAAAATCACTTCTTCTTACGCGAGTAATTCCTGCAACTCGACGGGGAGCTCTCAATAGCGCTCTCAATGCTTTAATTTACTCGATGCAGCTCTCGAAATGTCGTTTCTTAGCATTCGTCTTACACTCTCGAAATGCAACTTGAAATTTATGCATGACTCTATTGCACTTTTTAACAGTATTGTTTTTATTCACTGAATTTTTTTAAAGACTCCATCACATCTTTTCGCTAATTTTCAATTATGGAAAAACTTTTATTTACTAACACCGACGACATTTTAAATTTTTTATATTTTAAACTAACACTGAGACTTACTGAAACTGAGTGATGGCTCCTAGCAGTTTTCTTGCGGTTTTATCACCTCGCTGTTTACTTCATACGAATTTGTTTAGGGAAGTGGTATCAAATTACGTGAGGATGGCGCATTCGATTACATTTGTTTACACAGGTGTGCATAACTTATTCAGCGAATTTGTTTACAGCGGTGATATCAAATTACATGAGGATGACTCATTCGATGGAATTTGTAAATTTGCCTACACAGGTGTGCATGACACATACAGTGAATTTGTTTACAGGAAGTGAAGTGATATCAAATTCCGTGAGGATGGTTCATTCGATTAAATGTGTTAACACAGGTGTGCATGACTCATTCAGCTTAAACGCGAATTTGTAAACAGGAAGTTGGGTGATATCAAATTACATGAGGATGACTCATTTTTTACTTTATTCAGCTGCGCGGATTGGTTACAACAGGTTTAAACTTGTTTAGAAGATTGCCTATATATTAAGGAGCTGAATCAGATTCACTATCAGTTTCATTCCGGAGTTCAAACAAATAGGAAGCAAGGGCAAAATAATAATAATAATAGTCCCGAACGCAATAGATGAACTATTGAAGTTGG
Source organism: Dioctria linearis (assembly GCA_963930735.1). Taxonomy (NCBI): domain Eukaryota; kingdom Metazoa; phylum Arthropoda; class Insecta; order Diptera; family Asilidae; genus Dioctria; species Dioctria linearis. The sequence continues at coordinate 116,802,966 of OZ005742.1, read as the reverse complement.
ATCAGTATCAACCATCCCTGAAGACTTGCCAAATGGAGTTGGATAAAAAGCACAGGATTCTTGGAGCGAGAAGGTGTACAACTGCATTTGGAGCTCGTGTGGTTCTGGATTGGAGAATTATCAACTATTTCTTACTTCACGATACAGCACAATTTCGACGATACTTTGAGTAAAATAAATGCACAGGGA
>OZ005742.1:116457225-116802577 GCA_963930735.1 Dioctria linearis | reverse complement strand
ATTGCGTGAGGAGCTGATTTGGATTTGGCGCTCGAGGTGATGCGAACATAGGTGTGGATGGCATTTGATAGTAGGGAGCTCCATAGTAAGCTCTCACGCGTAAATATGGATCTACTGGAGCCCAGTGGAGGAGCTTGTAGCAGAGGAGTCTGGACGAATGTATCACTTAGCTGTAATTTCTCCATGTCCAGGGCTTTCTGAATCAGTGATTCTAAATCACCTTCTCCCTCGGTGAGCAAATATTGACACAGGTGTGGGTTAGTTACTCCACTTTTCAAAGCGTTTTTGGCGAAATCCATCAGCTGTGTTTTCATAGCAGGGACTGCCTTAGCTCCATACTTTTACGTCGCTGCCTCGTTGCAAATCGTCAACAACTGTTTCAATCTTGCAATGAACACGGTGAGAGATTCTAACGGGTTTTGTATGGTGGTAATCAATTTGTTCACCAGTTCATGGTATGTCTCACGGGGTAGGTAGGTTCTGTTTAAACGTTCCTCTACATCAGAAAATGAAGCAGGGACATCTGAAGCGAATAATTGATAGCCGTTGCCTCTGAGCCTTGTACGTAAGACCTGAATGAAGACCACTTTTTCCTCATTATTTAGGCACTGCATAGTTTGTTTGCAGCAGCCAATGAAGGTTTGTAGTACTCGTCCCAATTGTGGGGTACTTTCACCAGAAAATAAGCTGTTAGCTTAGCTACCTTAGCGTAGTCCACCCTTGTGTGTAGTATATTGACTGGAAATATAAATTTGGGTGGACTAACTGGGCTTGTTTCTGGGCTGACTTCCGTTAAGGAATCTTCGAGCCAGCCAATCAGCAGGCCTTCGGGTGTTGGTTCAGTCACTTCACCGTCACTACCACTATCACTATCGGCACTTTTACTTAACCTAACACTTTCCTTTTCTACGGGGAGGAAGCGCGTGGATTCAGTAAGCTTACTTAGTTCCTCACGGAACTGAATTGTGTTTTCCTTCAGTGTATGTATTTGTGTGAGTCTATTTTCGCGGGTTTTGACTCAGTTTTTTGCTGAGTGAATCACACTGAGTAATGGCTAGCGTACCTGAATCTCGCGCTCTCTCGCACAATTTGGTTAAAAATTTTTCAAGACTTACTTGCTTATTAGGGACCTGGCAGAACGGTCCCGCTTCTGAGTCGAGGTCCTGTTGGCGATAACGGTGGAGATTTATCTCCTGCAGCAGATAATGTACCTTCCCGGGGTGCTCTGTATTGGCACCTGGGGCTGATCCCGCGTCGGCTAAAGATGGAGAGTTTTCCCTCGCTGGTGCGTCTGTTTGCTGCTAAGACAGAGAAGGATTGTCGGCTGGCATATGACGCGCTGTTTGGTGAAAAGGAGGCTCCTTGCCTGCTTAAGTCCCTTTGCTGTGATTGAGAGGGTGGTTTCTTAAACCGCTTTCGAGTTCCCTCTGAATCCTTGGTCGGTTGATTTCGGTCTGTTTTGCAGCTGGGGGCATTGGGCCGTTTTAACTTCCCCTGGATCTAGTCGAAACGGGCTCTTCGATTTCCACTTCAACTCAGGATCGTTGTTCTTCAAATGGCTAATGATTTGCTTCCCTAAACTTCGAGCTGGTTGTCATGCTGATCTCAAAAAATACTTTTTTCTGGTTACTACCGGTCAAGATTTTTGTAATCGCAAGTCGAGTTGTTCAGGATAGCAAAGTGTTTACTTAGCATTCCTAGCCTGAGCAAATAATTTGCCGGTGGACATATTTAAACATTTCCAGAATTATCGCGACGGACTATGGTTGAAATTAAATTTGATATTTTCATAAATATCAAACAATCGTCTTGCTATCGTGCATACATTGTTGCGCTCACAATGTTTGCAGCTCGCGAAAATTGCTGATAAGGGTTTCTTTTCGGTGAAGACTTGATAGTTTCGGCCTTCACCGTCGTAAAATTCATGCGCCCGATATGTATGTTTATATGTACATACATATCGTATTTACGGCAAATCTTACTGAAGGTAAGATTTGTCGTGGGGCTTTTTTCTATCGACTTTGGATGAAACTTAAAACTTTTATTTTTCCCAAGTCGTTTTGTGGGAATATTTTTATTATTTTATGCAAAGGATTGCTGATGGCAATTTCTTCGTCTTGTCAGGAGATGAAGTAACCATGTTTGAAGCATGACTAGCTTATACCTACCTATGTATGAATAATTAAATTAAATCTATTATAAATATTTTTAAATTACATATTTGAGGCAATTTAGGTATGTAACAGAATCCTTGAGTGCGTTTTGGTATTGCAGTTTTTTTTTGCGTTCTCAATAAATTTGTTTAGTCTGTCTCTCAACACCGCTTCCTTGGTGAATAATCTTTGTAGAGAAAACATCTTGCCGTTAAGAAAGTATTATGTAATGTAACGGTAATCTATATAACTGTAGCTTGCTAATGCTACATGACATGATGCTTGCTTTATTCGAGTGGACTTAAGAATCTAACAAATGAATTATATTAAATATAATGCTTCTATTTCTTGGATGGAACCACCAGAAAATGTTCACGAAAGCTTGTGATTCCTGGATGGAACCACCAAAAAATGTTTACGAAAGCTTGTGATTCCTGCATGGAATCATCAAAAAATGCTTATGCTAGTAGCTTGGTTTCTGTAGGATCACCAAACAATTTGAAAAGCAGTAATTAGTTCCTGAAACCATAAAAACGATATGGGGAAAGGTCACACCATATGCCTGTATACTAGGCTGATATTAAAATTCCCGTATTATTTATTAATACTGCAATTTAAGCACGTATGTAACGGAACAGTTGCTGTAGAACCGTTCACAAGCCACATGTGATGATGTTAATTTGGTGGATTATGTTAGTGTAGCGGTATATTAAAATCAGAGCGAGCATAAATAGATTCACATTTTGATTTAATAGAAAAAATTCAAATGCAGGTTATCTCAAGCACTCTAATTCACAACAAAGCACTTATCTACAGTAAATCTAGAAAATTCTTCAAAATTATTATCTTAATGCTATTTACAATTTAAAATTCTCAGCAAACAAAGCATAATTCGCTGGTATATTCCAGCTAATCCGATTTGGGAAGTATAGGAATAACTGTCTTGAATTTATTCTGTACAAGGCACTTAAATTTATTATTAATTTGTTATTCAAAAAGCTAATTATTATCAAAGAATAAAATGAAATTTACAAAAAATAAAAACAATCGCATATGAGCTTAGGCTTACCGTAGGAAGATTGTAAGCCAAATTGCACGATTTTACACAAGTCAAAAGCAAACTCAAATAAAATTGCAAAGAAATTGAACACTTGAAAATATACTTCCTGACACGATCTGGATTATTTGACACTCGAAAAATTAAGAGAGCGATCCATCCAAATGCTCGGCCTTATATAGGGTATGAACCGCCATTTTTGTGTGTAGAACCCGAAACCATAATGCAAAACTCTCAGAATGTATTATTTTTCATCATGTATAAATTATCTCATTCGATGAGGAATATTGACATCTATCTTTTTTCATCAAAAGATCTCCATCATAATTTAATTTCACTGAATGAAAATTAAATATCCAAATTCTTGTCATCCATGTTGAGAAAATTCGATGTGGAACGTATTTTTCTTCATCTCACTTCCACTTGCTATCTTTTTCTTTCTCATTAGTTATATGAGAAATCATAAATTAGCAAATATCGTTTCGCTGAGATACTTTAGGAATTGTTAATACCTCCAACAAGGGGGTGATTCTGATCCCTTTGTCGTAGCTTAGGCATATATTTTAGTCACATATTTTGACATTTCACCTCAAATATGTCGTACTTTTATATGCACTATATTCATTTTAACTTTCATCAACCACACAATAAACTAAAATAAATTTGCAATGAATTATTGTCAGAATACACGCCTAAAGGTATGACAAATTAGTCAACTGCTTCCGAGGTTGTGACAGAAATTTTATACTGTGGTAAATGGATATTATACACCTAATTAGAGTAATACAAGTGCTATAATTCGAAATAATATTTTGAGTTTGTAATGTGAAGTGTCATTTTCAGTTCATTGTACGTAATGCAGGACTTGCGGAATTGAAAAATCAGTAGAAAAGTTCATTTCGTTTAGGCGTATATTTCGACATTAAAGTACGACAATAGATCAGAATCACCCTCCTGATTCCTCGTTAAAAAATACCCCAAATTCATGTGCCATATGTTGGCAATACATGAAATTTGACAGTTCCACGATGTTTACAATTTTTCGTTCGCGGTTTCGCGGTCGCGAGTTTTCCGTGTGTTTTCCGTGTGTAGTAAACTGATGAAACCAAGGTAAGTTGTGCAAATTGTGTTTTGATCATTGCTTAGTGTATGTATGTATGTGTTTATTTTGTAAGAAAATTCGTTCTTTCAATAATTATGTTCTCTTAACCTGTCTTCAGGTGAGATTTTTTATTTTCAGTTTCGTTCATCGCTGAACAGACAGCAATGAGTTACCCTTAAGCAACCAATATGCATACCTGTGCGGTCATAAATTGTAGCCCCAATCCCGTTAAAAACTCAAGAAGAAATGCTGTGTTTATCCCAAGAAATAAGCGATCGAGTTTTCTTGGCAAACGGTTTGCTATCGTCTGGAGAAGAATTAGTGCTGGCTAGTATTTTCAACGCTAACAGTCATCAGTTAGGCATACACAGCTTAAAATTACAGCTGTATCCCATAAACGAGTAAACAATAGTCCCATTAACAAGGACAGAAAGCCACAAAACTACGCACATTCCTATATTGAACACAAAAGAAGTGTCAAAGTTGAATAGGGACGGAGCTGAGTATCTTAGGCCTGCTAAAAAGGTGCAAATAGCTTTACCGTCCAAAATTTCTAGGCATAAATCATTTTAAATAAACAAAGGCCATATAAGAATGGTAGCGAGTCGCTATAGCCTATACCAAAGGTGCATATTACTCCACCATCATCTGACTAAAAAATTCTACATGGTCCAAACTCACTAACATCGACGCGCATGAGTACTCTACGCAACCTACGGCAAAGACCACACAGTTGTATTAAACTCAACCGTCCACAAAGCAGGACGTAATTACCCTGCAACATGCTAAATACATCGAAACTAAGGTTAAAAAGGAATTGTATACGCCGAACAAAATTATAGGACGCAAATTTCAAAGGAAAAGTAAGTCAAACCAAGGTTCAGCCGGTAAAACGGCAATAATACAACATGTAAGGTATTTATACCCGGATTATGATACTCCGGAAGACACAAAAATAATACCGGCGTATTGAGACGCTAGAGCAAGAACTCAACCTAAACCCATATTTAACCGCGGAAGAGAAAATTTTGATATCTGAGCTCTGCGAAGAGTACAGCGTTATCTACTTCTTCAAAGGTGACAAACTCACCTATACAAATGCGATAACGCACAATATTCTATTGGTGCAAGATGAAGCACAAATGAATCAATAAAGGTACCGATTACTGAAACTTAGAGGAAAGAAATTAATGAGCAGCTAAAGGAAATGCTAGATAGTGGGATAGTCCAGTCTAGCAAAAGCCCTTGGAATACACCTCTACTAGTTGTCCCCAAGAAGACGGGACTTGACGGTGAAAAAGGTGGCGTGTCGTTGTAGACTTTCACCAATTCAACGAAAAAACAATTGGCATGCATTTCCGCTACCCCGAATCAAGGATATTCTTGACGTATTAGGTCATGCCAGGTACTTCACTACGCTCGATTTGCCAACGGCTATCACCAAGTTCTATTCTACAAAATAGATCTACATAAAACAGCTTTAAGCACAAGTTGTGGGTACTATGAGTTCAAGCGTGTGCCATTCGGGCTAAAAGGAGCTTCCGGCCCCTTTTCAACGCCTCATGAAATTCATACTAATAGGCTTATTAAGCCTAGAATGTTTCGTTTACCTAGATGACATTGTCAGCTATGATAAAAATCTAAATGATCACAACGAAAATTTGAGAAAAGTCGTCGACAAGTTGAGAGAGAACAACTTGAAACTTCAGCCAGAAAAGTGACAGTTTCTAAGAAGAGTAGTTGTTTATTTAGGATATAAGTGTTCTAGCGAAGGTGCCCTACCAGATCAAGAAGAGTAAGGCAAGCTCAGTCATTTTTAGGACTTGCCAATTACTACAGGGAATTCACTCCAGACTTCTCCAAAATTGTACGTCCAATCACGAATGCACTCCTAAAGGATGTAAAATTCACTTGGACTGAGAAATGCCAAGAAGCATTTCAAACCATAAAAAATGCTTTAATATTACCCACCACTTTTGATTTACCCCGATTTTTCAAAATCGCTTAATCTAACATGTCCCATCAAATTTAAAACGGGATCACGAACCCGTTTATAATCATGAGAGCTATTATCACATACTAAAGTATAGCTCCAAAAATCCTATGCCGCGGCACGAAAAAACTTATTGGCAAGTAAACAGCGCTCAAAGGGGTACTACGATAAGACCGTACGGCCCCTAACTTTCCATGGAGTAGAAAAGGTCCTCATCAAGAATGAATGCAGAAAACATAAGCTTTCGCAAATCTGGGTAGGACCTTGTCAGGTAATCGCAATACCAAGTGCTGTAAATACCACAATCAAAATTAGTAAACGTATGTTAACGGTGCGTAATAACCGTCTAAAATCATATTTCGAATAATAACTTGTTGTTTCAGAATCAGGTAGACTTGCTTCTTACTTTGTTTGTCTCCATTAAATCCCATTTCAATACAACCCCCAGAGACACTTGGGGTGGAGTCACTCCACTGCTTAGTTTAATATGACATACTTAAAGGACTATTTTCTTCCTCCGAATTGTCCATAGAAATGGCGCTACAATTAATTGCAATAGCCCTCCTCATCCAGTACACGTCAGGAGAAATCGCCGAGAAACCCTATACTATAACGTATCTCAATAGCTCGGGTATATTTTGCGAGGATCTAGGAAGCCTCGTGTTTTATCACAACACCTGGAACATGCTAACGGAAATAGATATGGATGAGTTAGATACACAAATCAGGCTAGCAGAACATGCAGAGCACTTAGTTAGTGCATAAGCTCTGCATAAAAATTACGGACAAAAGAGACCTGCGTACCATGCAGCAACAACATATTCACACTATAATAGACCGTATACGAAAGCAAACGAACACCATTGGATTTGGTACCAGGAAGGGGAAATGCTAGTCATTATTTGACGGAATAGGCAGTGCCATGTCTATTTGGTACAATGGACAGCAACAACGAAAAGGAAGTATACAGTATATTGGACGAAATTGAATCAAATACACAAGCCCTAGCTGAGCTAGAGAAACAACACATTAGTGTTGTTAAGACTACCTAGGAACAGATTCAAAAACCCCTGGCTATGCTAATGGATAGACAACAAAAAATTGCACACCAGATTAACGAGCTGCATATTGTGACCGAGGATATAACAAGAAGGCAACCAAGACAGGAAATCCTATTAAGCCTGCTTATCCAAATAATTGAAGTCGAATACCGAGAACAATCCCTTATGGATATATGTAGATAAGCTATGCCGGTTATCCGACACCCTTTTAGCTTCCAGGATTTCGCCACAGATGGCGCCACTGTCCTAGGTGGTTTGAGTCCGTGCTATATGTAGGTTTGTGTCTTGGTTGTATTGGTTTGTGTCTTGGATACACCATTTCGCCTAGGGTTTTATCATGATTTTTCTTCAGCGCCTAAATGTAGGCTTTTGGTTTTGAAATAATAATTAAAGTTAATAGTAGGAAATTTTTGTTCAAGTCAATGGGTTCTAGATGTCGGGTATGTGTGTGGGGGGGGGGGGGGGGGGGGGGGTAATGAAATTTTCATCAGAAATCCTCTACGGGCTCTGGTTTTCGAGATATTAGGGTATTAATAATTCAAGTTATTTTTGCTCAATGGATTCTTGGCGGTGTGGAGTGGGGAGGGGGGGGGGCACAAACTGTTCATCAGAAATCCTTTGGTTTTCGAGATATTAGCGACATTTGTTTGGGCGCAAACGGCATTTCTTGAGTAAGGCTCCCTAGCGGACTTAGCCGGGACTACCCAGCATCATTCGAATTCAACATGACATCACCATGAACAGATTCTAGAAGATGTCAGTGAGACATTAGCCGATACTGCCAGCATGCTCTGGTACTACGGTTCTCTTGGATATGTGAAGTTTTTTGCTTCACTTTTGGCCCACTCATGGCAGCATGCTACGGTTTTGGGAATTTTTTTGCTTCACTTTTGCCCACACGTGGCAGCATTGCTACGGTTTTGGGAAGTTTTTTGCTTCACTTTTTTGGATGTGTGGTGCGCCTAAATATAGGCTTTTGTTGTTTTCAAGTGTTGCGCCTGGTTTTGAATTAATATTAGTAATAATTGATTTTTCTTGAGCGCCTAAATGTAGGCTTTTGGTTTCGAACTAATAATTAAAGTTCATAGTAGGAAATTTTTGTTCATGCCAATGGATTCTAGAGGGGGGATAATAATATGTGGGGATAATAAAGATAGGGAGGGGGGGGTAATAAAATTTTTATCAGAAATCCTCTACGGGCTCTGGTTTTCGAGATATTAGCGTATTAATATTTCAAGTTATTTTTGCTCATGGAAATGGATACTTGGCGGTGTGGGGTGGGAGGTGGAATGAAATTTTCATCAGAAATCCTCTATAGGCTTTGGTTTTCGAAATATTAGCGACATTTGTTCGGGCGCAAACGCCATTTCTTGAGTAAGGTTCCCTAGCGGCCTTAGGCGGAACTACCAGCATGCCCTGGTTTTGCTGTTTTCTTTTACTAGCGGGAGAGTTCTAAATATCAGCATGACGTCATCATGGATTTGCTGTTTTCAAATGCTGCACATTTTCTTAGCAGGGAAGCTGTAGATATCAGCATCATTCGAATTTCACAACATGACAATACCTTTGCTTGATGTTTTCTCAGCAAATTAATATTATTGGGTTTAGGGGGTGCGTGTATTGAAAAGTCACAATTGCTCTTTCGAGTGCAAACACCATTTATTGAGTAAGGTTTCCTAGCAGCTTCAGCCGGTACTTCATATGTTGTTCACCTCGAGGGAAAGTAAAGTTCCCTAGCGGCATTAGCAGGTACTACCACCATGCCTTGGATTTGCTGTTTTCTTTTATTAGCGGGGAGGTTGTAGACATCAGAATGACGTCATCTTGGTTTTGCTGTTTTCAAGTGGTGTGCCTAAATAAGTTTTCTTAGCGGGGAAGTCGTAGATATCAACATCATTCGAATTTCACAACATGATATCACCTTGACTTGATGTTTTCTTAGCAAATTATTATTATTAGGTCTTGAGGGTTCGTGCATTGAAAAGTCACAGTTGCTCTATCGAGTGCAAACACCATTTCTTGAGCATGGTCCCCTGGTGCATTAGCCGGTACTACTCCAGCATACTCCAGAAATAGCATAGAATTTTGATTTCGTTTCTGAAGTTCGCTTATCTTTATCTCGAATCTTGGGGATACGAGACCACTTTGGGGATACAAGACCACTTTTAGCGCTCTCCAGCATAGGGAAATAGCATTGGATTTTGATTTTGTTTCTGAAGTTCGCTTATTTTTCATCTCGAATCTTGGGGATACGAGACCACTTTTAGCGCCCTCCAGCACAGGGAAATAGCATAGTATTTTGATTTTGTTTCTGAAGTTCGCTTATTTTTCATCTCGAATCTTGGGGATACGAGACCATTTTGGGGATACGAGACTACTTTTAGAGTTCTCCAGCATAGGGGAATAGCATAGGATTTTGATTTTGTTCCTGAAGTTCGCTTATTTTTCATCTCGAATTATCCCCTGGTGGCATTTGCTGGTACTACCAATTTTTGTTCATCTCGGGCTTGGGGATACGAGATCACTTACAGCACTCTCTAGCATAGGAAAATAGCATAGAATTTCGATATTTCTTGAGTAAGGTTGACTAGCCGCATTAGCCGGAACTAATAGCATGCCTTGGTGTTGCTGTTTAATTTTATAAACGGGGAAGTGCTAGATATCAGCATGGCGTCATCTTGGTTTTTATTGAAAAGTCACAGTTGCTTTTTCCAGTGCAAACACCATTTCTTGAGCAAGGTCCCCTGGTGTCATTTGCTGGTACTACCTATGTTGTTCATCTCGGGTTCGGGGATACGATATCACTTACAGCACTCACCAGCATAGGGAAATAGCATAGGATTTCGATATTTCTCGAGTAAGGTTACCTAGCGGCATTAGCCGGAACTACTAGCATGCCTTGGTTTTGCTGCTTTCTTTTATTAGCGGGGAAGTGCTAGATATCAGCATGGCGTCATCTTGGTTTTGGGGAAATAGCATAGAATTTCGATATTTCTTGAGTAAGGTTACCTAGCGGCATTAGCCGGAACTAATAGCATGCCTCGGTTTTGCTGTTTTCTTTTATTAGCGGAGAAGTGCTAGATATAAGCATGACGTAATCTTGGTTTTGCTGTTTTCAAGTGCTGTTGTAGATATCAGCATCATTCGAATTTCACAACATGATATCACCTTGGCTTTAGGTTTTCTTAGCAAATTATTATTATTATTGGGTCCTGCGGGTGCGTGTATTGAAAAGTCACAGTTGCTTTTTCGAGTCCAAACACCATTTCTAGAGCCTTCGATAAGAATATGGTAATTTTATCTTCGGAATATTGGTGTGGTTGGCCTAATTTTTCTTACTATTAATGAAAATGAATAAACAAGACTTGTCAATAAATCACTTGGTTGATGAGTATTACAAGTTGTATGGAAGATTATGATTAACTGTGAGTAAACAGTAAAGAAGAAGATTTCTGTCAAGTGTATGTCCCATACATAATCTTACAGGCGGAAGAAAATTTTACAAAAATCTGGTAACTGCATTTCCTTATAAACCTTATATAAACCGTATATAAACCTTATATAAATTCATATGTTCTAGATGAAATCACATTCTATAATATCTGAGAATAGATAGCAGCAAAATGAAAGGCTATGAAAATTTGGTGGCAGTTTGTTCTATACAAAATCTAAAAATAATAATCTAAAAAGGGAAAAGAAAATTGCATGAGAATTTGGTTAGTGGTTAGTATCCTCCCGAATGTTGAACTGTTAAGATGAATATTGGGGAGTTTTTAAGAGAATATATTAACATCTTACTCGATGAGAATAAGAAACAAAACCAATAATGCTATAACTTTTTAAAATTATATGAAAATATTGAAAAAGTTGACTCAAAATTTGGTGAGCACTATATAAGCTGCCCTTGGTCAAGAGATGATTCAACGGATCGACCAGATACATGTGAATGTTGTGGTGTTGCTAGATGCCTAAAAGAAGTTGTGAGGCTATATAAATTCTATCACACAACGTAATTGCGAAGCATGCCTTAAGAAGTGCGATTTAACTTAGCACTAGAAATTCTCATTTTGTTTACTTGGAGAGCTCATAAAGGATCATGGAAACTTGCGCTGTAGGCAGATGTCGATTTCAACGACAGACAGAGGAAATTTTGATTACATCTAACATCGAGATTACAGCTCGGTCCCATAGGATTATAAGATGTGAAATAGAATGATACACTAAGAGTTATATGTTAATAGTTTTTAATTTTTAATAAATGATATTTTATATATGGCCTACTTTTTATTCAACTGATAACAGATAAACAGCTTTTCAAACAGCTCTGATAACAGCTTAACAGCTTTTCAAACAGCTCTGATAACAGCTTAACAGCTTTTCGAACAGCTTTGATAAAAGCTTAACAGCTTTTAAAACAGCTCTGAGAACAGCTTAACAGCTCTTAAACAGCTCTGATAACAGCTTAACAGCTTTTCAAACAGATCTGATAACAGCTTAACAGCTTTTCAAATAGCTCTGATAACAACTTAACAGCTTTCAAACAGCTCTGATAACAGCTTAACAGCTTTTAAAACAGCTCTGATAACAGCTTAACAGCTTTTCAAACAGCTCTGATAATAGCTTAACAGCTTTTCAAACAGCACTGATAACAGCTTAACAGCTTTTAAAACAGCTCTGATAACAGCTTAACGGCTTTTAAACAGCTCTGATAACAGCTTAACAGCTTTTCAAACAGCTCTGATAACAGCTTAACAGCTTTTAAAACAGCTCTGATAACAGCTTAACAGCTTTTAAACAGCTCTGATAACAGGTTAACAGCTTTCAAAACAGCTCTGATAACAGATTAACAGATTTAAAACAGCTCTGATAACAGCTTTAAGTTTTTTGCTAGTAAAGTACATTTGAAAACATTGAGGTGAATTAATTTAATAGAAATATTTGCAGGATTTTATAGATGGACTTTTCCAGCCTTTTTCGCCACGAATTAGTAAACCATTCTTCATAAAACCTAAACCTTTTCACCAAGGCATGCTAGTAGTTCCGGCTAATGCCGCTAGGTAACCTTACTCGAGAAATATCGAAATCATATGCTATTTCCCTATGCTGGTGAGTGCTGTAAGTGATATCGTATCCCCGAACCCGAGATGAACAACACAGGTAGTACCAGCAAATGCCACCAGGGACCTTGCTCAAGAAATGGTGTTTGGACTCGAAAAACTTCTCCGCTAATAAAAGAAAACAGCAAAACCGAGGCATGCTATTAGTTCCGGCTAATGCCGCTAGGTAGCCTTACTCAAGAAATATCGAAATCTCCCCAAACATTTCCTGTAAATTTCTAAGAAGAAATGAATGCTGCTATTTGCTCATCTATGCTCATAAAAATTGTTAGTGGCCCAAACAACCGTTGTCGGCCTGCGCAACAACAACGGCAGACAAAACACTTAGCAACCACAGCCTAGGTTTGAGGCATCGATCGGCATTAAGATACTCAACGTTTTAAGTATATCTGAAGGAATTTTCGAAAAGGATCCACGTTTTCCCGACAAAATGGCAGAAGACGATCCTTGAATTTTTAGTTATTTATTCTATCGCCTATTTGCGTTTTTTTCGGAACCTGATGCACCTGAAATCTAAATAAAACAACCCGCGAAAACACAAACAACACAACCGGATATAAAAATAGATAATGAATTTGATGTGGATAAATATTGTGTGAAAAATTGATTTGGTATATATTATTTACAGTTGTTGTGTAAAAGGAAACTGCAAAACCAAGGCATGCTGGTAGTTCCGGGTAAGGCCGCTAGGGAACCTTACTCAATAAATAACGTTTGCGCCCGAACAAATGTCGCTAATATTTCGAAAACCAAAGCCTGTAGAGGATTTCTGACGAAAATTTCATTACGCCTCCCACCCCACACCGCCAAGAATCCATTTCCATGAGCAAAAATAACTTGAAATATTAATACGCTAATTTCTCGAAAACCAGAGCCCGTAGAGGATTTCGGATGAAAATTTTATTACCCCCCTCCCTATCTTTATTATCCCCACATACCTCCCCTCTAGAATCCATTGGCATGAACAAAAATTTCCTACTATTAACTTTAATTATTAGTTCAAAACCAAAAGCCAACATTTATGAGCTCAAGAAAAATCACTTATTACTAATATTAATTCAAAACCAGGCGCAACACTTGAAAACAACAAAAGCCTATATTTAGGCGCACCACACATCCAAAAAAGTGAAGCAAAAAACTTCTCAAAACCGTAGCATGCTGCCACGTGTGGGCAAAAGTGAAGCAAAAAACTTCCCACAACCGTAGCATGCTGCCACGTGTGGGCCAAAAGTGTAGCAAAAAACTTCACATATCTAAGAGAACCGTAGTACCAGAGCATGCTGGCAGTATCGGCTAATGTCTCACTGACATCTTCTAGAATCTGTTCATGGTGATATCATGTTGTGAAATTCGAATGATGCTGGGTAGTTCCGGCAAAGTCCGCTAGGGAACCTTACTCAAGAAACGGCGTTTGCGCCCAAACAAATGTCGCTAATATCTCGAAAACCAGAGGATTTCTGATGAACATTTTGTGCCCCCCCCCCATCCCACTCCACACCGCCAAGAATCCATTGAGCAAAAATAACTTGAATTGATAATACGCTAATATCTCGAAAAAAAGAGCCCGTAGAGGACTTCTGATGAAAATTTCATTAGCCCCACCCCTCCCTATCTTTATTATCCCCCCCCCCACATACCCACCATCTAGAATCCATTGACTTGCACAAAAATTTCCTACTATTAACTTTAATTATTAGTTCAAAACCAAAAGCCTACATTTAGGCGCTCAAGAAAAATCATGATAAAAACCCTACTTTTAGGTGCACCACATATCTATCTAAGACAACCTTAGTACGGGAGCATGCTGGTAGTACCGGCTAATGCCGCTAGGGTGCAGTCAAGACCAAATGACATATCCCGCTAGTACCGGTTAATCCCGTTGGGCGCAGTAGAGACCCAAACCAATACAACCAAGACACAAACCTGCATTTAGTATGTACTCAAACCACCTAGCGACGGTGGCGCCATCTGTGGCGAAATCCTGGAGGCTTTAAAAAGTGCGCCAGAACCGCCATAGCTTATCTACTGATATAATAATGGCGAGTAAAACAAATCATATTCACCCACTCCTCGTGCCTCCACAAAACCTTCTTAAAATATATCTCAAAACAACCAGAAATTGCCCTAACGACCAAAATTGCTTAGCCGTCCTATATCAACTAGCAGAAGCCCACTCACGCCTCATGCAAACAAAATTGAAGCTGCAAAAAATTCGATGCTATCATGTATCCCATCCAGTAAACTATTCATTGATCCTGGACCCTGGCTACCCTTATGTGGCAAATAGCGTTTCTCGTATTGAAGAGCAAAGACATGAAAAACTTCAAACAAATTTCTGATAGTATAGAAGAGAATACGTACAAGACCGACCAAAGATGCCTATAATCAAGGCTGCAACATCAAATGGATATGCAGTAAAATTACTATATAACCCGTTAAATGATATGCCCAAATGCAGGTTTAGACTGCAAGTTCTCCTGTAGAGCGCATCACCACACACACACCATTAAATTAAATTAAGCAAATCATACAAGACACCCATAAGGTGATTCACTGCAGTACATGCAGAAAGAATAAAACAAAAAAGAACATTGATTAGGCAAAACACCCATAAGGTGATTCACAGCATTCTTTTGTATATGCAGAATGCTATACAAAATGTGAAAATAAAACAAAAGCTATGTCCACCTGTTTATGGACAAGCGAAGTGCATTAAGCACATATGAGTGTCATGTGTCAATGAATACATGACGGCAAAGCTTTACGCTATGCCTTTGCTTTGCAATAAGAAAAGCAAACAACCAACAGCATATGGTAGGATAGAGTAAATAATCAGTGAAAAGCATTACATTGTAGCTTTCTTTGTTTACTTCTACCTGGCTGAAACTTTGGGTTATGCCCGCTGTGCATTATTTGCATGCACAGCAATTATGATCAATAATTGAATATAGCAATGGCTGAAGGTGTGTGATTGATTGAAATTATAGAAATAAGTAATGTCAGCACTTTTCATAATGTATAAATTCAGTGTAATTATATGAAATAAATCAGAGTTTTTATCAAACTATACGGGTGTGTATCTATTCTAGATCCTAACTGCGAGCTCCCTAGCTCCAACATGGCTACACCTAAAGGTAACTGGGCTCTCTAGCTCTTCCTTTTTTTATTTATCTGGCTATCCTAACAGTGAGCCCTATAGCTCCCACTTGGAATAGTCGCTTGGCTAACCGAGAGCTTCATAGCTCCTATCTGTCAAGCACACTGTTTCACAGCGCCTTAGGAAGCACTTTAACAGTAAAATAAGAAGACTTTAACATTTCCTTATATTCATTGTCAGGTTTGAACAATAAAGGAATAAGTTTTCTACACTCCAAAACGACATCAAACGAGCCCAACGCATGGCTATTTTCGTTTATCAACTCCACGGTGCTACATATCACATGTCTAGATCACTTTGCGATCTCAAAATTAGAGGGACAAGGGATAATTGAAATATCCCAACCATGTCAACTGCAAATAGGTGACAAAATGCTCAAGTACGAAGGTTTGAGAAAACATACACTTACAATTATTCAGCCTAAACAATTTCCTGAATTAAATCACTCCTTATTCAATTTGAGTCTGGCCGATATCGTAATCAATAAAATCCAAAGCTTTACGCAACCCAAGATTTTAACGGGAGACGATGTCCACAAATCAATTTATACTGGTACCCATTCGTTGGAAGATATCCAACACAAACTAGGCGAATACAGTAACAAGGTATCGAGCGGACAATCCCACATCCAGTCCACAACCCTCTCTATCATTAACGAGCCTACTAGTTTTGACAATAATGATTGTTGTGGCAGTGAAATGTTTACACCCCGTTGTCACAAGAGTTAGACAGTGGTCAAGTCAACCACAAGGTAACCCCTAAATTTCAACAGAGGCAAACCCTTTAAAAGAGCGAACCCATATTGCCGAACCCACTTTAAAGCGAGCTCGATCGCTATCCAAAACCAGGTCAGTCCAAATAATTTAAAAATGCGACACGGGCACTGCCGACAAGGGGCACGGAGTCAACTTGCACTTATACAACTTGAAAATAGCCCAGATAAAGCATCTGTGAAAATAGATATATATTATAACTAAATATATTATAAAATATATAGCATGTAAGGCACCAATATTCAAAACAAATGTAACAGTGCAAATAAATACACTAAAATAAAGGCGACAAAAAAAATTGAGAAAAATGCATGACGTAATACACAGTGAGAATATATATACAAAAATGTTATATCGTAGAATTAAACAGAAAACGAAACTTAATTACAGAACTAAAATTATGAAGGATGAATAATGATATTAATACAACAACCTGTGTTTATCCAAAACATAGTTATTCATAGCTATTCAATAAAAATTCTTGCAAATAAACTGCATACATGTAATACATAAATTCTCACGAGTCACAGAAGAATTCGCTGATAACAAAATCAAAAAGCTTCAGGCCAGACGTAAACTGACACTTTTGTTTTTCTCAACCGCGGTGGCTTGTGAGAATACGCAAGATGATACTTTTGTTTTTCTCTGCACTGACTCGTGAGAATTTACGTAAATGGTAAAATTTGCTTATTTAATTTCTTTTCTTATACATTATTCTAATTTATTGTATATAAACCCGAGTTTGGAAGTTAATAGATCTCAGTTTTTCACAAACTTTCGGCAGTGTGTTTTAATAGTACCAATTTTTTCGCGTTAATCATTTTCTCTTTCAACAAGCTCCTGGTGTGGTGGTTCAAGTACCGCGCACACCTCATCATTCAAGTCAACGTACAAGAACCTTTGGCTTTTCTACAAATATAAAGTAAAAGCACTTTATACATTTGGTGACCATGATAATTGGTTCACGTCACACATCTCTTTCACATATCAAACGCATACCTCCAGTGCTGTATCAATATGAGCCTAGACCAGCTTTTTCAACGTTAGAAGGATACAGGTGATGAAGTTCAGCGACTGGCGACCAATTATTCGAGGATGGAGATGACCGCAAGAACATAGCCTACCTTGAACAGAGGCTACAAAGGATTGATAATCTATGGGCCGACTTTGAGGAAACAGACACTCAAATTCGAACTCTATACGGACAACGATTGGAACATAGCACTACTATGACGGCATACAGACGGGCTATGAGATATTTAGAGGACAGATCATGCCTAGATTGCCGTTACGCAAAGAGACTCATGGCATCGAAGACAAGTTGCTCGATGCGCCCAGTATCAAGCAACAATATACGGCTCAGATGGAGCTTAAGGGAAAAGAAAAAGCAACAGATGTCAATCTGTTGATGGAGCCCATACAAGAAGAACTATCTGCCAAGGTAGTGGGATCTAACAAAGAAACTCCTGCATCAACTGTGAGAACAAGCCAACTTCGTGTTCTTGTCAGTAAGCAGCTGTCACTTATGCATGCCATTCAACGTACTCTTGGCAACACAGAAGGGCCAAGTGAATTTCAAAGACTCCATATGAAAACAAAAACAGTTGAGCGGCACTTCTCGGTGTTGCAAGAGCTTTACCATACAATTTGGAGTTTAGCAAATGATCCTAACACGTTCGATTATGACATTGAAAGCTACTTTAATATGGAAGAACAGATTCAGAATACACTTGCTCATCTATACAAACAGTTGAGCCAGATACTCCGAACTACCAATGGCAGCAGAACAATTAACGAAGAGGCTACTAGAGCCAATGCCATCAGAGTGAAACTACCCAAGATCTCCTTGCCAACGTTCGACGCGGATTATCTGAAGTGGCGGCAATTCTGTGATCTGTTCGTAGAGCTGGTCCATAATCAGCCCATTGCAGAATCTCAAAAGTTGTGGTATCTCAAGGTAAGTCTCTCAGGTGAAGCAGAAAGGCTCATTCGGCATCTCACTATATCAGAAAAAAACTATGCGACAGCATGGAAGCTAATCTACGACAGGTATGAAAACACCCGACTGCTCGTCACAGCCTTAATAAACAAATTGCTCTCACAACAAAGTATATCCGTCGAAAGCCCAATAGCAATCGAGTCTATGCACGACTCAACACAGGAATGCTTGCTGGTCTTGCAAAATTTAGGAGTACCCTATTGTCCTTCACATCTTGGTCAAGAAGCTAGACAAATGCATTGTGGGAACAGTGATTGGCACAACCTAGAAACCTGCAACCCCTCAACACTTTCTTAGACTTCTTGGAGACTTGTTTTCAATCATTGGAAGCGCTGGAGAGCAAGGGCAGAGGAGCAGACGAAAGGAGACTCCATACATTGAAGTCTTTAGCTCCGATAACCAACACAGGGATAACTTGTACAGCTTGGGCCTAATGGGTCCAGTTGTAGTAATAGCAAAAATATTTCTACAGAAGCTATGGACGCTCAAGCTAGACTGGGACGCAGCTCTACCACATGAACTGCACTCATCACGGATTAAATACCGAGAAGGGTTGAAAACATTAAGCAGCATAAAAATTCCAAGACACGTGCTAGCTCACTGAGTGCCAAACGCTGTGCAAATTCATATTTTTGCGGACGCTTCGGAAAAGGCGTATGGCATCACAGCATACCTACGGGCTGTTGATAAGGATGATGTTGTAATAGTGCGATTACTGTGTGCAAAGTCAAAGGTGGCTCCAATAAAGCAAACTACATTGCCAAGACTAAAACTCTGTGCAGCCAAAATGGCAGTCGAGCTTTCAGAACGGATTAAAAGAGACTTGACGTTAAAAAATGAGACCATATACTTATGGATGGATTCCGAAATTGTCCTCAATTGGATAAACTCGCCCTCATGGTCGTTTCACACTTTCGTTGCGAACCGAGTGTCCACGATACAAGAACTCTTTCTGCTCCAGCAATGGCGACATGTAGGGTCTACGGATAATCCAGCGGATGTCTTATCAAGAGGAATCGCACCAGAAAGGCTAAGCTCTTGTAATCTTTGGTTTTATGGACCCATTTTTCTGCACAGAAGTGAGGCAGCATGGCCAGTCCCATACATCAAGGGACTGCCGAAATCCAGTACTGAGAATCGACACACAATCGCAAGGGCCACCACAGCAGATGATGATATACACTTTGTGTAATCAGTGGATCATCGAAATTCCTTCGCTCGACTCAAAGGAATTGTGGCATATGCTCTCCGCTTCATTTCAAGGATCAGACGCCAGTCCTGTGAAACTATGAGTAAACCCCATCTCAGCCTGCAGGAACTTCACGAAGCGGAAGAAACCATAATAAGACAAATGCAGGATCAAGAGTTTAATGGAGATATCTGTCATTTAAGGCAATCCGGAGAAGTGGCAAGGACCAGCGCACTGTCTAGCCTTACCCCCTTCTTGGATGAGAGAGGAATCATCTGGGCAGCTGGACGATTAGAGGCATCCAGCTTATCATATGATGCTAAACACCCGCAGCTTTTACCCTGTTCTCATCAATTCACTGTACTGTTGATAAACGACACGCACATAGAGAAATGCCACGTTGGGCCGAAGGTATTGCTGTCCACACTTAGGCGGAAATATTGGCCAATCAAAGGGAAAACTGTCGTCTGATCGGTAGTACAACGATGTCTACAATGCGCCAAGGCAAAGCCTAAGTTTTTATCGCAGCTAATGGGAGATTTGCCCGCAGACAGAGTGCAGCCAGCGCGACCATTCGTGAATGTGGGAATTGATTTCTGTGGCCCTACATACACTCACTTCAAAATCAGAGGGAACAGACCACAAAAGTCGTATACAGCTGTTTTCTATTGCTTTTCTACCAAAGCCACGCATCTGGAAGTAGTGAGTGATTTATCTTCAGCGAGCTTTTTAGGAGATCTCAAGCGCTTCATAGGACGCCGAGGTACTCCCAGAAACATTTACTGTGACAATGCCACCCACTTCGTAGGAGCCAAAAACCAACAAGAAGAAATAAAGGAAATGATGACAGATAACAACACGAGAGAACTTGCAGTTCGAAAGGAATTGAATTTCACTTCATACCTCCGCGCGCACCGCACTTTGGGGGACGCTGGGAGGTGGCAGTTAAATCGGCAAAGTTCATGATGCAAAGAACAATTGCCTCAGCCGCACTGACTTATGAAGAACTTGAGACAGCCGTAGTTGAAATAGAAGCGATACTTAACTCCAGGCTAATAACCCCAATGTCCTCAGACCCCAATGACTTAATGGCGTTGACACCTGGGAATTTTCTCATTGGGGAGCTTTGACAAGTTCCATCGATCCTAGCACTCAACCCCAGCATACAAGCCTCATCACTCGCTGGAAACTCGTCTTGCACATCAAAAATGAATTTTAGCGCCGCTCGTCCAAGGAGTATTTAAGTCAACCTCAACACCGATATAAGTGGAAACAGCGGTGTCAGAACATCGAACCAGGCCACATGGTCATAATCAAAGAAGACAATACGCCCGCCTTGAAGTGGCCACTGGGACGTATAATTAATGTCATCAGGGGCAATGATGGTCTAGTGCGAGTGGCAGATTTTCGAACGTCAAGTGGTATTCTCAGACGAGCAATACATAAGCTAGCACCTCTTCCTGTTGAAGAAGAGCAATCTTCAACGAAGCCTCTCGACTGCGTACCTCACTCACTAAAACCTATCAAGTGTAACAGCAATGATGGACAAAACATCTCGAAAACGCAGAACAATGGCAGTGATAACTCAAGTCCCATCGATAAAGACGAAAACACCTCAAATAAGGGTAATACGAATCCAAGAAAAAGGGCTCGGCGGTCACTAGGCAGAGTAATAGTTGCATAATTAATGACTTGTTTGATGCTGCCAACAACTCAAGGCTCTCCGCTAGAGTTACGGCCCTTTCAATCCCAGCCTGGTATATATTTTGAGAACTTGGGAACAGCCAACATAATCTCAAGCGAATGGAATATAATTGCCTATTGTGATATGCAACCTTACTGGAGCGAATTTGAAGTATTTGCAAACTACACCAACACCTTAAACTACTTCTGTCATCTAATGAAGGAAAGGGATATCTGTCTAAGGACTGTGGGTCACTTTCAACAGCTAAGTGATGAATTGTCCAAAAACAATGAAGTTTTACTTCCGAAAAACTCATCCAGATTAAAAAGAGGAGCATTGGAATTCGTAGGTAACATTGCAAATGTGTTATTCGGAGTTTTAGACTCCAACTATGCAGAAAAAATGTCTGAAACCATTGACACCATAGAAGAAAATGAGTATCACATCACAAGCTTGATTAAAAACCAAACTTCTCTGATAGATGTGACAGTAAATGTAATCAAGAGGAACCAGCAAATCATACATTAGCAATTCAAAAACTTTGAATTCCCCATCAATGAGCTAACCAAACAAATCAACGGTTTAAAGGAAGGGCTTCATCAACAAAGTGTATCTGAAATCTTGATATCCTTAACTATTCAAGCAACTTTGTCCGCATTAAACTTTCAGCGAATTCAATAATTAATATTGAATATGCTCATCAACACTCATCATGGGAAATTCAACCCGCAATTCATATCGCCCCTGCAACTAAGAAGAGATCTGTCTACAATAAAGGAGCATATGCCCTTGTCACTGAGGCTTCCAACGACACAGGATGATACACTAACGTTATACAATCTAATTATCATTGAAGGAAAGATTGCAACAAGGCATATAATCTTCAAAATCAAGCTACCGCTATTAGAACTGGAAGATTTTGAGCTCTTTAAGGTTATATCTCTACCAGTATTGATCAACAACACATTTCTGACAATTAAGCCGTCCTCACCATTCCTAGTAATAAACCTGCATCGTGACCAATACTACCCACTTACAGAACAAGATCTGAATTCTTGTACATCCATAGCCGAAGACAAACATCTTTGCCGACAAAAACATCCAATATATCGGAAGGGATCAACTATAAGCGCTTGTGAAAATGATTTGATTAACCAGCTTCCACATTCACACGCATGTGGAATAATAAAAATAGGAGATGGTCCACATTGGATTCAAGTTTACTATCCTAATGAATGGATTTATGTCCTCAAGCAGGAAACGACAGTGAAGGTTGTGTACCGGAGCAACGTGACAACGCTAGTACTCAAAGCGGCAGGTATCGTAAAAATTCAAGGTGACTGTGTCATCAAGCAGGAACTAGTAACTATTCAAGGGCACAACATCTACCCAACAATTTCAAGGATGTCTTATTCAGCTTCTGGCAACTTGACTAAACTTGTAATGCCATCCCTGACACCCTTTCCTTCTAATGAGACCTACCGTTATCATCCGAGCTGGGAAGACCTAGACGACCTCAAGGGGCAGCTTCAGCAAGTCTATAAGGAACTGCCAACAAGAACTCATGTTCACAGAAATGATGTCCATCAATTTACACTATCATATATTGGACTACTACTAGCCGCAGCCGTCATTCTCTACATTGGTTGCAGACTCCGTGCAACGTCTTGTCAGCCTTTTTTCAAGAAGAGACCTAAACCTGCACCAAGGGCTTATGTCACCACTGCTAACAACGAAGACCCAGACTTTAGTACAATTTTGAGGCTTAATTGAACTAGGCAGTCAATGCGGGGGAGAATGTTTATCCAAAAGATACTTATTCATAGTGTTACGCGCCACAAAATGATACAAGCGACATCTATTGGAAATGGGAACAACTTAAGGTTAATGACATCCTAGTAAACTGGGGTTTGGAGAATGGAATATTCAGGAAGGTTCTAGGATAATTCGTAGGGTATAAATACGGCGCTAGTCACATCCAGGAGGCGAGTCTAATTTCAGACAGTGAAGTGAACGGATAGTGATAATTAGAAATACAGTACTAGCGATAAATAAACAGTTGATTTGATTGTTTGTGAATTTGTGAAAGTAGACAGTAACGTTAAATAACGAAAGAACTTGTTAATTATATCTGAAATATTGTGTTTTAAATAACCAACTAAGACCACGCTCGTAACAACTGGTGTCAGAAGTAAAATAAAATCGCGAAGTAAGGTGGTGGCATTTGACTTTGAAATTCAAAGAGTGATTAATTTTGTGAAATTGTGTCTAAAAATTCGGAAAGATAATTTTATATTAAACTTTAAGCGAATTACAAAAGACGCAAGAATGGGACGCAAATTAGAGGAGCTTCGCATACAGGAATTGAAAGTGGAGTTGGGAAAGCGGTCATTGCAAACGACAGGTCTAAAGAATGTTCTAGTCGAGCGACTTAGACAAGCCTTGATAGACGAAGAAAAGAATCCTGAGACATTTGTTTTTGAAGAAGAAGCTGAGGCTGAAGAAGAACCTGCGATGAACATGGAACAGCTTTTGGGTACCTTAATGACAAAAATGGAGCTTTCAGCCCTGCAGATGAAGAATGCTCTTGAGGAACAAAAGCAATCTCTCTTGGAGGAACAAAGGAATGCTCTTGAGGAACAAAAGAATTCTCAGCAAGCATGTTTAGAAGAGCAAAAAAAATCTCTATAAGCCCGTTTGGATGAGCAAAAGAAAGCTAATGAGGATCAAAAGAATTCTCTGCAAGCATGTTTAGAAGAACAAAAGAATTCTCTAGTGTTGTGACTCAGGGACCAATGCCCTAAATCACAACCATAAGGTCAATACATCACTATATTGTCCTATACAATATATTGATGTACCTCATAAATGACCCTGAGAATGAAAAATTATTTCAACTTAAAATGTCATTTAAAATTTCAAATGCATTTAAAGTTGCATTTCCATATTGCAACAAAATGCAATTTAGTATAAATTACATTTCGTTATCAGTAATGCACTCCACTCACACGGTATACCTACCTACATGCCGTGTAATCGGATATCATTTTTCGTCGTGCAAATTGAATGCACATAAAAGAATTCGCATATTCTCACGTACGATCTTTTCATCGTCGTGAGAAAGCAAAAAGAAAAGAGGTTTTAAAAAGTGATCATGGATACCTGGGACCGGCAAGCCCGATCCTCGGAGAGTTGTTCGATTACCCGTCAAAAAGTAAACTTCGATCTTTTTCCTCTATGAGCCAAAAGTTTAAATACGACATAATAAAAAGGAAAATTTGTGCATTATCAAAAAATTTATGTTCTATTTAGAAAGTGAAAAGATTTATAGAAAGCGAAGTAGAAAATAAATTTATATTTAATAGTTAATATATAATTTCAAAGTTTATGTGCTACTTTAAAAATTTGTGTATTATCAAAAAATTTATGTTCTATTTAGAAAGTGAAAAGATTTATAGAAAGCGAAGTAGAAAATAAAATACATATTTAATAGTTAATAAATAATTTAAAAGTTTATGTGCTACTTTAAAACTTTGTGTACTATTTAAAAAGCGAAGCTGAAATAAAATATATATACATATATCAGTTGCAATCGCGAGTTTCCATTCGTTCCTGCGAATACGCTGTTTTTTTGTAATTAGTTAACATAATGAAAACCAGGACTCGCACTCTCCGTAGGTGCACGGTGCGGAACCACACTACACTAGAAGCCCGTTTGGATGAGCAGAAGAAAGCTAATGGGGATCAAAAAAATTCTCTGCAAGCATGTTTAGAAGAAGAAAAGAATTCTCTAGAAGCCCGTTTGGATGAGCAGAAGAAAGCTAATGAGGATCAAAAGAATTCTCTGCAAGCATGTTTAGAAGAACAAAAGAATTCTCTGGAAGCCCTTTGGGATGAACAAACGAGTTCTTTGCAGAATTGTCTAGAAACCTGTTTGCAGGAACAGAAGGATTTTCTTAAAAATTCATTAGACGAACAAAATGTGAAAATTGAAGGAGTCCAACAGGAAGTGCTAGAAGTTCAACAAAAAGTGTTGGAAGTACAACAAAATGTTACGGAGAAGCTTGGCAACTTTAAAGCGGATTTGGAGAAGATGAAGCATCGACAACCTCGGCATGAAGGAATTGAAATATCCGGTGCAGGCAGAATGAAACCTCCAATATTTGATGGACAAAATTCTCGGCATATGTTCAAGAGACAATTCGAAGCAGCTTCCGAAGTAAATGGACGGAATGATGCAGACAAAGCTACAGCTCTGGTATTAACACTTCGAGGTCCTGCGTCAGAGCTATTACAAACTATATTGATTGACACGCAACGTGATTACACTTCATTAGATAGAATTACGTTATGGAGATGAACACATGCAGCAAGTATATCGCTTGCAGTTACGCAACAGAATTCAGAAGCATGGCGAATCACTACAACAACTGCAGGCTGATGTGGAAAGATTAGCTTATCTTTCATACTCTAGCGTCAATGCAGAATTCCTTAATGAAGTGGCAACAGAAGCATTTGTGA
This sequence comes from Dioctria linearis, assembly GCA_963930735.1. Taxonomy (NCBI): domain Eukaryota; kingdom Metazoa; phylum Arthropoda; class Insecta; order Diptera; family Asilidae; genus Dioctria; species Dioctria linearis. Next base: position 116,776,771 of record OZ005742.1, on the reverse strand, counting down.
ATGCTATTGCAGATCAAAATTTACAACAAGCACTAAGGCTAGAAGGAAAGAAGTCGACCGCAGAAGCTCTAGCCGATGCATTAGCATACGAATCTGCTAGACAAGCCTCACGAAGTGCAGCACGAGTGAGAGAAATTTCGGTGGAGGAATGTACTTGCAACAGAATGCAGTAATTAGACAGCACTCCGTCACGTGGTATTCTTCGATGCTGGAATTGTAATAGACTCGGACACCTCCAAAGGGACTGCAGAAAACGCCGGGAGCAAGCTATTCGTGGAGAGACTAGAAATGAAACAGCGGCTAGTCGGATCATTTCTTCTGTTGGACAGTCGCAAAACATTTAGAAACCCATCTTCGGGGGCCAGAATTTGGTTGGTAGAGTCGGCAACCCCGAGGTCATCATTCAGGTAGCCCAGTTGCAGAGAAATAATAGCAGTCTCGTTATATATGGAAGCGTAGGGAAAAATGGCTGCGCAATCACTATTGGCACTGGGGCTTCGAGATCAATTATTAGAGCAGATCTCGTCAAAAGCAAGTGGCTTCACAACACTACCAAATATCTACTAAGAACAGCAACTGGAACAGCAGCACAAGTTTTTGGAGAAATTACTTTGGATGTTCAAATAGGCGAACTACTATTTCCTCACACTTTCCTGGTGTCAGATATCATGGATGAATGCATTCTTGGAGTAGATTTCATGACCACATATAAAATAAATCTAGATGTCGGCGAACGGATCTTCAAATATGGCAACACAGAAATTCCTATGCGACTAGGAGTAGGAGCAGATTATCCTTCGAAAACAAGAATGATGGTCTGTGAAAATATTACACTCTCTGCATGCTCAGAGACGCTAGTACGGACAAAGCCTACTGATGACATCGGGACCTACCTATTCTATCTGATGGAGACTAACCCTACAAAAGTATAATCGAACATCATCTTTGGTAAGACTTTAGTGAAGGCAAAAGGCGCAACATTAATTCCAGTAAGAGTGCTCAACACATCCGAAAATGAGGTACAACTAAAAGAAGGTGCTATAATTGGAAACTGTGAACCCGTTTATCAGATTGTTAATTTGGAGGATGGTAGTAATATTAAGGAGGCAATACGTATACCAGCTACTACCCAACAGGTTCAGAAACTTCTTTCATCTAGTGCCTTAAGTGAACAGCAATACAACGATGCCAAAGAGATGATCTATGAATTTTCGGAATTATTTGCAATGAATGATGATGATACTGGAGATTCTAGGCCCATTCGGGCAACCACCACGAAGACTACCATTAGCCAAACAACCAGAAGTTGCAGATATGATAAAATCCATGAAGGAACAAGGCATAATTGAGGAATCTAACAGTCCTTGGGCATCACCAGCTTGCGACAGCTTGCGAACAGCAAAACGGGAAGACCCAGACATATCACCCATTCTTGCTTGGAAAGAAGACATAGAAAGACCACAATGGAAAGATATCTCGGAGAGGAGTGAGAAACTGAAGAGCTACTGGGCTCAATGGAATTCTCTTCTCGTTGAATGTGGTATATTAAAGCGCAAGTGGGAATCAACTAACGGCGAGTCATTCCGAATGCAGATAGTCGTGCCAGCATCCGAGGTCAAGGATGTTCTAGCAGAAATGCACAGTGGATCATCTGGAGCACATTTGTGGGGTGAATAAAACAATTTCCAAACTACGTGAAAGCTTTCATTGGTTACATATGCCAGAGGATGTTGAGGAATGGTGCCGCAAATGCACTATCTGTGCTTCTTGCAAAGGATAGCCGTAGACATCGCTGGACCTTTTCCAGAACCAGATAACGGTAACCGTTAAATATCAGTTGCTATTGACTATTTCAGCAAATGGCCTGAAGCTTATGCAATCTGTTGTGACCCGGGTGCCTATACCCCGAATCACAATCAGAAGGTCATCACATCAATATATTGGCCCATACAATATATTGATGTATCAGAAATGACCCTGAAAAATAAAATTTATTTAATTAAAAAATTCATCTAAATTTCATTTGCATTTAAAAATGCATTTTCGTACTGCAACAAAATGCAATTTAGCATAAATTGCATTTTGTTATCAGTCAAACATTACGTTCTCACGGTATGTTTGCATACCTACATGCAGTACCTACCTACATACAGCTTTTCCGGTAAATTCATGAAAATTAATTGTATGTACATACATACACACCATTACTCTCATCGTCTAAAAATATTATTTTTACAAGACACAGGTGCATATCAGATTTCATGCATATGCACTGTGTCTAAACTTTTTGTACTTTCCCACATACGATTTCTCACGTCGTGGGAAAGTAACAATAAAAAATAAAAAAAGCTTTCATGGGCACCAGGGGAGCAGCTAGCCCGAACCTCGGGGAGTTGGAATTTTAAAACCGCGGAGTAAAGTTCGATTTTTCGGGAAAGCCGTCGAAATTAGTGAAAAATAAAAATTAGTTAATATGTAAAAGTAGGAATTGTGTTTAGCGTATTGAAAATTGTGAAAAATCATAAAGTGGATATCGTATCAAAGAAAATAATAAAAATTGTGTTTAGCATAAAGAGAATGTTGGATTTGTATTTAACACTCGAACCTGTGACCCTTTCCCTTTTTTAGCAAAAACGTGGATTAGGACATGAAAATAAAACACGATTTATAAGGAGAGATAGCGAACAGTTACTCATCGGAGTGTTTTCTTCTATCAGCGCCTGCACTCCTCCCGCCGATCGCTTCTCCCTGGACTTACCAGGAAGCACGAGGGATCAGAAACATAACAAATTGGTGGCAGCGGACCCAGCGAAAAAATCAAAAATCAGTGCCTATAAAATAAATCAAAATAAAACAAATAGTTTTTTATATAATAAAATCTGCCAGAAACATAACAAATTGGTGGCAGCGGACCCAGCGAAAAATCAAAAATCAGTGCCAATAAATTTAATCAATTCAATTATCCCTCTTCTAATTAATTAATTAATTAACTATGCAAAATAAAAAGTGATATTTTGTACAAAAATAAAAATAATAAGTGTTTTACATAAATCAATAAATACAGCCCAATGACCAGCATTTCTTACCAACTAAAATATAACGTAAACACAACAATAACAAAGAGCATATAATATAACAAAATTGATTCAACAATAAATAAAAACATAATAAAAAAACAAACAAAAAACTAATAAAATATCTAACAAAAGCAAAACAAAATAATAAGCCCGGGTACCCAATAAAGGGTACTTAGAGGAAACATTTTATAATCGTTTAGAGCGCCATAGTGCTCCAACGTGGGAAACTTGCGAGGCTTCATCCCTGCCTCAACGAGACGGTACAGTGACTCCAGAAGGACGACATTGAGAAATCTTCAACAGGGACGACCACTATACAACATCAAAAAACACTTCCAACTATTGTTAATCTTCAACACCAACATCTTCAACTACATTACCAGAAGAAGGCGAGATGCCAGCTACTATCTGGTTAGAACGAAAGGTAGCGTGAAAACATTTCCTTTTTCTCAGTATTTCAGATTCTTTTTAAATATATTAATGAACATATATAGTAGAATATATTTTAATGTAAATCAGTTTAAACATGGTGCAACATTTTTTTTTTTTGAGTGATATATGTTTCCCTGTAAAAATAATTAAACATAAATGTCACATATGTATATTTAGTTCAATTTACATTACATACACAAGTGAGTACCAACACGATTACTAAAATTTGTCTTCGAATCCAAGTCAAAAATTTCTACCCTTGACAAAGCTTTTTGCACATTTCCAAATAAATTACAAATTTGCTTCTCCCCCTGTGTACATTAAATAATAATATACATACATACTACTGAACGAAAGAGGGAAAACAATTTCCCCCATTTTCTTTTTCTTTTCAATTGCAACCTAATTTAAAATTAAATAAAACTTAATACAAAAAAAAATTGAAATCTGCTCTTCCTAGAAGCGACCTCTGCGGCAAGACTTCGTAAGCTTGCTGGTCAGAGGACTTCGACAAAAATCTATATTCGATCTCCTGCGGTAGAACTTCGTGAGCCTATCGGTCAGGAGAGAGATATAAATTGGAAGAGCAATCAATCGTATAGATTTGTGACATCAGATAACAAAACATTTTTTTTTATAGGGATATTATAGTACATATATAATAATTAAAAATACTACTCCTTTTTTTTTTCTTCGGTAAATTTTCTTTTTACTCTAGTTTCCCTAACTATCACTATATTTTTCCTTCCAATTAATAAAATTGAATTCCCAATTTTAATTGTAGCAGAAATATTTTCAATGACGTTACAATCATTTCCTTGATATCAAAATCCCAAACAGTTTATTTAAACCTTTTTTTGCTTACTTCTTCTTTCGCCATAATAAAATTTTTTTTTATATATAATCAAAAAAAAAACATGTCTTATCCTTCTAATAAAAATAAATCAAAACCTCGTAATACGGTCAAACCCAACAAATAATTATATTCCCTATTGCTCTATTTTTCTCACACATTACGTTATACAACTTTTCCTGTACTTATATATATATATCTAAGGTAAACTACAACAACTCGAAGAAATATTCCTCGACAATACAACCCCAAAATGAACCAAGATCAAACAAAGATCACGTACAAAATCCGGGAATATTTTTAACGCACTCGGAAAACAAATCAAGGCGAGAGGAATTAGTCGGCAGCCCCTCGCATATTCAAACAAAAGCCGACATACACACCAACCCAAATTAGATAATACAAATTTATTAAAAGATCAAATAACGCTGAAAATTCCAATTATTATCAATTCCAACTCCATTACTATCTCTCTATTTACCAATGTGTGCTCCAATAAAGAAACAAAGTTCCTCGTAGACACAGGAGCAGAAATTAGTCTCATAAAGTTCAATACACTGAAAGCAGGTAGCACTTACTATAAAGATGCAATCTGCAAAATAAATACTTTATTTTCGGAATCTAAAACTACAGAAGGATTAATATTAGCAAAATTGGCAACTATATCAAGCGAAGAATCTGTAATAGAACATCCCTTCCAAATAGTAGGAGAAAACTCAACCTTAGCATATGACGGCCTAATTGGCCACGACTTCTTGTCCAGATACAACGCTTGTATCAATTATAAAAACAATTACATTTCCTTAGATGTGAAGCAATGTCATTCATCCTATCCCATAGAGCAATATCGCTCAGATTATCCAAATACATATCTTAGATATGCTAACAATGACAAGAAGTCCGAAACAAACAATGCAAGTGCTGATAAAAGCAAGTTTCCCAGTACTTCACGGGATTTAAATACCAAACGTGAAAAGTACCCCAACACAAATATCCTACAAAAAACGGAATATATTTTACAATCCAATGAAAACCGAAACGAATCGGACAAATTACATAATAAACTTATTACAATTCCCGCTCGCTCTGAATCCATAATTCAAATTCCAACTTTGTCAACTACGGAATCAGTATATTTTAAAAAAGAGGTAAAGCCAGGGTTGTTCATAGGTAATACCATAGTCAACCCATCACAAGGAATGGCAAAAGTCCTAGTTCTCAACACGAATGAACAGGACGTCGAACTGGCAATTCATGACATGAATCCAGAATGCCATGACCTTAATGACTTCGATTGCATCTCCACGGATTCCAACAGAGATCCAATTAGGGGCAGAATAAAAAAACTGCACACCCTGATTAAATTGGATCACTGTAATTTGGAAGAAGCCGAGAGTATTCGGAAAATTTGTAAGGATTTCAACGATCTCTTCTACTTAGAAGGGGATTTCCTAACATTTACAAATGCAGCCGAGCACAAAATCGAAACAATCCCGAATAAACCACACATATATACTAAACCGTACAGACTTCCAGAAACAAGCCGGAGAGAAATTACTCGGCAAATAAATGAAATGTTGGATTCAGAAATAATAAGTCCTTCAAATAGTCCGTGGAATTCTCCCCTACTTCTAGTTCCCAAAAAGCCGGATGAGCATGGGAACAAAAAATGGCGAGTCGTTGTAGATTTCCGCCGAGTAAATGACATTACTATTGGCGACGCGTACCCATTACCTAATATTACAGACATATTAGATCAATTGGGTAAGTCTAAATATTTCACAACGATATCCCCTTTATGATTTTTCACAATTTTCAATATGCTAAACACAATTCCTACTTTTACATATTAACCAATTTTTATTTTTCACTAATTTCGACGGCTTTCCCGAAAAATCGAACCTTACTCCGCGGTTTTAAAATTCCAACTCCCCGAGGTTCGGGCTAGCTGCTCCCCTGGTGTCCATGAAAGCTTTTTTTATTTTTTATGGTTACTTTCCCACGACGTGAGAAATCGTACGTGGGAAAGTACAAAAAGTTTAGACACAGTGCATATGCATGAAATCTGATATGCACCTGTGTCTTGTAAAAATAATATTTTTAGACGATGAGAGTAATGGTGTGTATGTATGTACATACAATTAATTTTCATGAATTTACCGGAAAAGCTGTATGTAGGTAGGTACTGCATGTAGGTATGCAAACATACCGTGAGAACGTAATGTTTGACTGATAACAAAATGCAATTTATGCTAAATTGCATTTTGTTGCAGTACGAAAATGCATTTTTAAATGCAAATGAAATTTAGATGAATTTTTTAATTAAATAAATTTTATTTTTCAGGGTCATTTCTGATACATCAATATATTGTATGGGCCAATATATTGATGTGATGACCTTCTGATTGTGATTCGGGGTATAGGCACCCGGGTCACAACATCCCTCCCCCTTGGGGAAAAGAAAGTTTTATTCTCTTGAGAAGAAAACTTTCTTTTTAAGCAACTTAATCTTTGTTTCTGATGATCATAAGGTTACATGTTGATGATGTACTTATATACTAAGAATATGTCTGCTGTTAGGTATTATTACGGACTACATGTACATAGTGTGATACTTCTAATTACATCTTTTTATTTTAAATTATCGATTTAAACAAGTTTTCGATTTATATACGATGGGAATAATTGTACAATACAGGATGCATACTTGTTCATTGAAATATATGTAATAGCTACCTATTTATTTTATTATTATATATACATATATGTATTAATTTTTTGTCTTATTTAAAGAACTAGGATAAATATTGAATTGGTGGACATTTATTTTCATCCCAGGGAGGATGGTGGAAAGAGATAGGGAAAAAAAAGGTAGTGGTATAGTTCTATCGTAATCTTGATAGAGTCATTATAAAGTATTTAGCTGATAAGCGTTCGTGTGAGATTCTCCTTAGCCCTTTATCTAGTGATTTGTTCTTGCGATTCCTTTTTTTTTATTTAAATGCTTGTCGACTCGGCGTTAAGATTACGTTGGCGTAATTCGGCATGCTTGGGATAGGTGCGATGTTTTGGTTACCGTTTGTGCTAACGTAAGGGGTTTTGTTAATGGTGATAGCGAAGTTGTTTTAATTTTTGTTTAGTTGATCTTGCTTTTGCCTACTGAGGTCTTTAGGTTGTTTGTGGACCTCATTAGTAAAAATGATTTTCGTGCAAGAAGTCGGCCATGATTTATATCGTGCCGCGGAGTTTTATTGTGTTCGGGTCACCGGTGTTTATGTCCTGTATGTGTTGCCTGGGTGGAATGGGCCCCTGCGTATAGTCTGGCATGCCGCTGGACGACAGAGCTTGCCGCTTTGGGGTGGCCCACCCGTCGCAGACACCTATTATGAGTGTAGTTTCCTGTTGTCCCCTGATAGTGAGATGGGAATTTCATTCTTGGGTAAGTCGTTGTATTTGAAATTTTTATGCTCTTGTATGATTTTTATTTTTTGTGTTTTTTTTTCTTCATTCTAGGTGGATACGCGGTATTAATCGGAGAATCATATCCACTTCCCATCCTGTCGTGGGGAAATGGTCCTGATCCGGCGCCCATTGAGCAGGACTGGGACACTGAGGGCGGCTTTTGAATTTTCTATTTTTTTTTCAATGTTCTTTTTTTTATAATAAATGATTTAAAATGTAGATTGGTTTTGTTATTTATTATTATTTTGTTTAAAAATTATTGTATTTTTTTTTTGTGTTTGGCTGCGTTGTTCTACTTTTGTTTCTTTGTTCTTAATTTTTTTATTTTGGTAATAATTTGTAAGAATTTGGTTTGGAGAATCTCACCCAAATTTCGTGACTTATGTGTGCGGCTATGGTACCGGCTAATACAATGATGTTTTTATGAAGAAAAAGGAAGATAAAAGGAGAGAGAGAAAAAAAAAGGGAATGAAATAATAAAAAAAAATATATTCCTAAAAAGTTTGACAGAAGTCTCTATATGTATTTTTTTTTTATATTCCTTAATTTATTTTATTTTATTTGTTATACTATGTACATATATATTTCTTTATTCCTTATCATTTTTGGATATTCACATTTTTCTTTACATTCAATTTCACACATACACAAGTGCACACGCAATGGAATGTGTGGGTATTATTTGTCTCTTAGACTGTTTTCTAATGGGAATGGAAAAAAAAAAGAAATATTTTTCATAAGGAAAAAAAAGTTTTGTATTGTTCCTTTAAATTTCATTTATTCTTCATTTGATCTCTTGGAGGGGAAGGTGTTAAATATTTAAAGGATGGAAATGGTTACTGTGTCAGTTATTTGTTCGTTATAGTTTGGGTACCTTGTACTTTTCGCTATAAGGCATGAGTCCAGTGGATGTTCTAACATTAATTGGGGAAGCTCTCTGCCGTTCTTCTGTTGGGGGCAGGAGTAATATTGAAGCTTGCGGTTCTCGGTGCCGCAATAGGCGCGTTTTCCAGTTGGTGTTCAGCACATATTTCGTTTGATTTGCGATCTTTTGGTCTGTATTTAATGTACAGGTAGATGAATAGAACAGTTATCACTAATGCTAATGTCGAATATGATAGCGCATAGTGATGGATATGATGCTTATTAGTTGGGTTTAGTGGGTTTGATTCCCGTTCTTTTTGAAGATGGATGGATTTTAAAATTTCTTCGAGGTCCATGTTGTTCGTGATATTTAAGGGATTTCTTATTATATACGTTTCCATAGAGAGAAGCGTCATATTTTCGATTATGTTGGAAATGTTTGTTGTTGGTATGAAATGGGAGTTGAATTTTGATATTTTTACGTTATGTCCGTGCAGGATCAATTCTTTGCTGCGGACATAACAACCTGGGTAAATATATATTGTTCCCATGCCTTCCAGGGTTCGTGAACTAATGGAATCTTCACAAATGATATCTATATGGAAGGGTTTTTTAAGGGAGAAAAGCCATGCATTTTGGTTTGATAATTGTGTCATATAGTAGTTCTGATTTGAAGTCAAAATTTTACAATTTGCTGTAATAGGTTCCTTTTTTATTAAATTAATTTCACATTGATTTACTCTATTGTTTGTATTTAAAATGGGTGATGAAATTTTGCAATAAAAGTGAGTATGGTCCAACGTTCTGCAATTGTTGATTTCCTGTAGTGTTAATTCGATGTAGTGATCACGATTGTAATCAATTAATATATATTCCTTTAATGGTTCAATATATATGAATGAACCGTTTAGGGTTGTCGGTAATGGCATTGCTTTGAAAATTTGGTAGGATTCTTTAAAAGGAAGTGGGATTCGAAGTTCTATAATTATTTTGTTGTTGAAAACATTTGCAGATATTGTGCTTAGTTTGTAGATTTGTGAAAATATATTGTCTCTGGAATTTATGGGAAGCATCATTGAACTCGGCAGCTCCTGCCTAATTTTTGATAAAATTTTTTCAATCTTATTAGGTGATATTAGTGTAGGGTGAAATTTTCCATGTTTGGAATCAATTAAAAGATCTATTAATTCTGACTGTGTACTTTGATATCTGAATGTCATTAATGAAACAAGTGAGACGAGTGATTCTAATTCAATGGATATTTGGTTATCCAGTGTTCTATTTTCCATTAGCGATGTAGATATTTGAATCGAAATTAGTTTTTTATGCATATTCAGGAATTCCTTTTCAATTGCGGCCTTGGTTTTATTAAAAATTTGAGCTGTTGCTTCTATTATTGCGGTTTGGCTTTTCATGAGGGAAAGGAGGGAGTTTTGGTTTAAAGTGAGGTTGTGAATTTGTTCATCATATAGCTTGGCATCATCTTCATCTAATGTGCCGAAAAGAGCTTTGGAAATTGATCCTATTACATTTAAAAGTGCTCTTTGTTTTCTGCTTTGAGTTATTAGGAGCATATTTTTATATTCTATATTTGCTATGATAAGGTTTATCTGTAGCAACGTACCGTTACAAGTGTGTGCCATTGCTGAATTCCCATCCAATTTCTTGCAGATAGCCGTAATTTGCTCCGTGATGAATTTGATGTTCCTGAATTCTGACTTGAAATTTTCTAGATCGTAGTAGGTTACGATTTTCCATTCGTTCGTGTAAAAATTGGCCCCGCGCTGGCATTTATTTGCTTTACTTCTATCCCCGAGCTGGAGATGAGGGGGATGCAAATTAAAATGAATGCCAATTGTATCATTGTGAGGACCTGGAAGATGATATTGTTATATTCATTTGTGAATGTGTTTTTTTTTTTGAAGGGAATGAAGCTTTTATATTAATCTGTAAAAAGTTTCAAGTCGTTATTGTGGACTATCTTTTTTTTATTATTTATTTTTACTGTGGAGTTTTCAGGGGAATTAATTTCTATAATCACGTGTGGACCTGTCCAGAGTGGTGAAAATTTGTTATCTCTCACTCTGCTTTTTAACAAGACTTTGTCTCCAATATTAAAGGTTTTCGGGATAGAATTTTTGTCGTACTGAAGTTTTGATTTCCCTTTGTTGGCCATGGCTATATCTTTCGCAATTTTATAGCTGTGTTGTAGACGTGCTTTTAACTCGTTTGCATAATTATCGTAGTTATAGCAAACGGTCGGAGATGATTTTAAGTTATTTGGGATTTCGGCTGGGAATCCGTACAGGAGTTCGCGGGGAGTATAATTTGTACTCGAATGAGGGGTGGTATTATAGACGAACATGGCGTATGGAATCCATGTATCCCAGTCTTGCGGATCTTTCGCTACATAAGATCTGAGGTATTCTGCTAAAGTTCTATGACTCCTCTCCAATGCACCATTTGTTTGAGGGTGATATGGAGTAGTTTTGAGCCTTTTGATCTTTAGCAGTTTGGATACCTCGGCGAACATGCCACCTATGAGGTTAGATCCCTGATCTGTTAGGATACTTTCTGGAATGCCATGTCGACAAACTATTGTTGTCGTGAAGGCTTCCGCTAGTGTCTTAGATTCAGTGTTGACTATGGGAATAGCCTCAGAGAATTTGAAAAGGTCGTCTTGAAATGTAAGGATGTATTTATTTCCAGAATGGGAAATTGGGAGAGGTCCTACAACATCTAGGTACAGTCTTTCAAAAGGTTTTGAGCTTACGCTCGAGATTTTCAGAGGAATCTTGGGATTTCTGGATACTTTGTTTACTTGACAAAGTTTACATTTTCTTACATATCTTACAACATCATCCGACATGCCAGGCCATTAGAATTGTTTTTTAATTCTTTTGATTGTACGGGAGACACCTTGATGGCCTCCCGTTGGTAGGGAATGGAAATCTTTCAGAACTTGTTCAATATCACTGTTGTTGGATAAATACTTTATGGAATCTTGATGAAGTTTTATATTTATTTTTTGGTTAACGAAGACCTTGGTAAAACTGTTTTTAATAGTTGATAAATTTTGCTTGTCTAATACTGGGAAGGATATATATATTTGGCTTAACTGATTTGCTTCTGTATATGAGCAGATCTCAGTTAAAATTTTTTCAATGTCTAATGTATCTCTTTGAGATCGGCAAGGAAGATTGACTTTTGAAATGATTACTGTGGAGTCTTTTTTCTTAAAGAAGTTCAGCTCGTTTTCTAGTAGAGGTGGTTTGTCTAATAGTTTTAGTTTAGATTTTAAAACTCTTTCAAGTTCTGTAAATGGGCAAGATGAAAATTTTGGGGTTAGAATTTTTAGTTAAAAGTAATGGGAAATTGGTCTCAGTTATTATCACTGAGGAACTGTTTACTACTGATAAATCTGGATTTGGAGTAGTAATATTTGGATTGGGTGTATCTAAATTCGCCTGAGCTTTGGCTTGGGTCCTGGTTACTACATTTACATAGGTGTTGGATTCCGTTGATTTTACGGAATTTTCTGGGATAGCCCTACTGAGAGCGTCTGCATTTGTGTTGAGTTTTCCAGGTTTATGAACTATTTTATAGTCATATTCCTCCATCTCATTAGTCTTGAGGAATGATGCTTTAGATTCATCAGCCACACTAATGGTTTATGGTCAGTTATAATAGTAAACTGTCTACCATAAACGTATGGCCTGAATTGCTCAACTGCGAAAACAATTGCCAAAAGCTCTTTTTCGATTGTTAAGTAAAGAGTCTCTGCACCATTGAGAACTCGACTCACATAGGCAATTGGATGATCTTCTTGATCATTTACTTGGGAAAGAACTGCTCCGATGGCGTAGTCACTGGCATCGGAGGTGACAAAAAATTCTTTGTCGAAATCTGGATAGGATAAAATTGGTGCTGATATTAATTTGTTTCTTAATTCGCAAAATGCTTCATCGCAAATTGCATCGAACTTGAAAGGTGTGTCCTTCTTCAGAAGGTTAGTAAGGGGTTTCGCGATTTTAGAAAAATTGGGAATAAAGCGGCGATAGTAGCCGACGAAACCAAGGAAGGCTTTGATATCCTTTTACTTCTTGGGTGTAGGATAAGATTGAACTGATTTAATTTTTGCTGGATCTGGCTTGACTCCACTTTCAGTAATGATGTGCCCTAGATACATTATTTCTTTTCTTAAGAAGTGGCACTGGTCGGGTTGTAATTTTAAATTGAAATCCCGAAGGCGGCTAAATACATTTGCGAGCCTAATATTATGCTCTTTAAGGTTATATCCATGAACTACAATATCGTCCATGTATACGAAACAGTAAATGCCTTGGAGTCCGGAAAGGACATTATTCATGGCACGTTGAAAGGTTGCGGGTGCACCTTTTAATCCAAATGGCATACGGTTAAACTCATAATGACCATAAGGAGTGCTAAATGCAGTTTTTGCTCTATCCTTCCCGTCCATGCGGATTTGGTGGAATCCGCTGGCGAGGTCTAGCGTCGTGAAATATTTGGACTTACCCAATTGATCTAATATGTCTGTAATATTAGGTAATGGGTAAGCGTCGCCATTAGTAATGTCATTTACTCGGCGGAAATCTACAACGACTCGCCATTTTTTGTTCCCCTGCTCATCCGGCTTTTTGGGAACTAGAAGTAGGGGAGAATTCCACGGACTATTTGAAGGGCTTATTATCTCTGAACCCAACATTTCACTTATTTGCCGAGTAATTTCTTTCCGGCTTGTTTCTGCAAGTCTGTACGGTTTAGTATATATGTGAGGTTTATTTGGGATTGTTTCGATTTTGTGCTCGGTTGCATTTGTAAATGTTAGGAAATCCCCTTCTAAGTAGAAGAGATCGTTGAAATCCTTACAAATTTTCCGAATACTCTCGGCTTCTTCCAAATTACAGTGATCCAATTTAATCAGGGTGTGCAGTTTTTTTATTCTGCCCCTAATTGGATCTCTGTTGGAATCTGTAGAGATGCAATCGAAGTCATTAAGGTCATGGCATTCTGGATTCATGTCATGAATTGCCAGTTCGACGTCCTGCTCATTCGTGTTGAGAACTAGGACTTTTGCCATTCCTTGTGATGGGTTGTCTATGGTATTACCTATGAACAACCCTGGCTTTACCTCTTTTTTAAAATATACCGATTCCGTAGTTGACGAAGTTGGAATTTGAATTATGGATTCGGAGCGAGCGGGAAGTGAAATAATTTTATTATGTAAGTTATTCAATGTACCTTTGTTTTTATTGGATTCTAGAGTGTATTCCGTTTTTTGTGGAATTTTTTGTTTAGGAAAGTCTTTCTGTTTTGTGTTTCTTGCCTGTTTTGTAACGTGCGATTTATTCTTGTTAATATTTTAATTGTTCTTATTAGTTAACTGGTTCTTTTTTGCATATAGAAGGTTGTTTAGAGACTTCTCGTCCGGAATATCATATCTGAGATATGTATTTGGGTAATCTGAGCGATATTGCTCTATGGGATAGGATGAATGACATTGCTTCACCTCTAAGGAAATGTACTTGTTTCTATAATTGATACAAGCGTTGTATCGGGACAAGAAGTCGTGGCCAATTAGGCCGTCATATGCCAAGGCCGAGTTTTCTCCTACTATTTGGAAGGGATGTTCTATTACAGATTCTTCGCTTGGTATAGTTGCCAATTTTGCTAATATTAATCCTTCTGTAGTTTTAGATTCCGAAAATAAAGTATTTATTTTGCAGATTGCATCTTTATAGTAAGTGCTACCTGCTTTCAGTGTATTGAACTTTATTAGGCTTATTTCCGCTCCTGTGTCTACAAGGAACTTTGTTTCTTTATTCGAGCATACATTGGTAGACATGGAAATGGTAATGGAATTGGGGCTGATAGTAATTGGAATTTTCAGCGTTAAGTGATCATTTAATAAATGTGCATTATCTAATTTGGGTTGGTGTGTATGTGGGCTTTTGTTTGAATTTGCGAGTAGCTGCCGACTAATTCCTCTCGCCTTGATTTGTTTTCCGAGTGTGTTAAAAATATTGTCGGATTTTGTACGTGATCTTTATTTGATCTTGGTTCATTTTGGGGTTGTATTGTCGAGGAATGGGAATTTTTTCTAAAACTAGGATTTGGAACCTGGTTGAAGCTGACCTCTTTTTGGGGAATTGTAGTTCTATTGGGGCTTTCAGTTCGCTTTCGGAAATTTTGATCAACGGGATTTATATTTCCTCTGTAGAAATTCCCGTGGTTTGCTATCCTTGCCCTGCATACTTCTATGGTATGTCCTAATTTGTGACAATACCTGCATGTAGGAGTAGTGTTGTTGAAAGTGCTAGCCTGTTTAGGAGGATTGCCTTTGTTTAAATTATTTGAAAAATATTTATTTGGGCTTGGGTTTGTATGAATGTTCTGGGGACACTTTGGAGCTAAATGTCCCTGTACTCTGCATTTATAGCAAAAGGGGTTCTGCACTTGTGTTGATTGGGCGGTGCGAGAAAAGTTCGCTGCTAATTTTGTTGCCTTTGATTCTAGGCGTAATGCTTGCTCACCAATATATGTCACTATTGGCTTTAATGAAATATTTTCGTGGAGTTTGGCTAGGGTTTGCAGTTGCTCGCTTATTAATCCGTCTTCGATCGCTCTAATAGCTTGTTTTTCGTTATCCTTTACGAGAGAATTTAACAGTAATTTATCTGTTGTATACGAATGCGTGGCTTCGTTCAATTGAGGCTGTATTATATTAATTCGTTGCAGGAATTCTTTGACAGTCTCTCCTGCTCTTTGTCTTGTGTTTTGCAGTTTTGATTGGAGTACTGATTTTTCTAATTTCACTTCGAATGTTTCGAGTAATGTTTTCTTCAAATCTGCCCACTTGCTTGTATCATTGTACTTAAGTACATTGTAGGCGTCTCCAAATAGCTTACTTTTGATAATTGAAAACAGGGTTGTTGGGTCGATATTGGGATAAAGCCGTTCTATGTCATCGCAACATGACACGAATTTATTGAGGTCTTTTTGGTCGCCGTTAAAATTTGGTATTAATGATTTAATTTCTGATAGGGAAGTATGTGAAATTTTAATCTCTGTGCTATCATTGTGAAAGTGTGATGAGTTATTTGGTGTGTCATGTTGGTGATTAAGGAAGCGGGTATCTAGCTGTTCTTGGATTGCAATTACAGCTTCTTCGTATTCTGCTTCTGTTTTATAGAAAACATCTTCGGAGAAATATTTGTTTTCTAAATCTTGTGACGTAAATTGTGTTTGGAATGTGTTGTTGAGCTCCTCGATTTCTGCCCAATGTTTATTCAGAATATTTAGTTTTTGTTCTAAATATGTTCTGCTTCCTGTAGGTAGGATATCTGGGTTTAATGACTGTATCACTCGAGTAATTGATTTAATTTTGGCATTTATACTTCTGAAAATACCTTCATTTTGTGCACCATCTGATTCCTTGTTAGCTTCTGTAACTTGTGTGTTGAATTGAATTCTCCACGAAGCTTTTGGTTTTGGTATGTAAAAGGGGTTTTGCTTGATCATAGTACATTCTGAGATTGATTTCAATCTTTCGGAAAGTGTCACTTTCGTCAACATGTACCAATCCTCGGTTTTGTCTGAGCATGATTCTTTGACATAATCGTGGTCGGTTGTGAAGTCTTTATGCTGAACTATTTGTTCTCCAGTTTTCTCGAACTCGCTCCATATTTCTTCGAGTTGTTGTAGTTTACCTTAGATATATATATATAAGTACAGGAAAAGTTGTATATCGTAATGTGTGAGAAAAATAGAGCAATAGGGAATATAATTATTTGTTGGGTTTGACCGTATTACGAGGTTTTGATTTATTTTTATTAGAAGGATAAGACATGTTTTTTTTTGATTATATATAAAAAAAAATTTTATTATGGCGAAAGAAGAAGTAAGCAAAAAAAGGTTTAAATAAACTGTTTGGGATTTTGATATCAAGGAAATGATTGTAACGTCATTGAAAATATTTCTGCTACAATTAAAATTGGGAATTCAATTTTATTAATTGGAGGGAAAATATAGTGATAGTTAGGGAAACTAGAGTAAAAAGAAAATTTACCGAAGAAAAAAAAAGGAGTAGTATTTTTAATTATTATATATGTACTATAATATCCCTATAAAAAAAAATGTTTTGTTATCTGATGTCACAAATCTATACGATTGATTGCTCTTCCAATTTATATCTCTCTCCTGACCGATAGGCTCACGAAGTTCTACCGCTGGAGATCGAATATAGATTTTTGTCGAAGTCCTCTGACCAGCAAGCTCACGAAGTCTTGCCGCAGAGGTCGCTTCTAGGAAGAGCAGATTTCAAATTTTTTTTGTATTAATTTTTATTTAATTTTAAATTAGGTTGCAATTGAAAAGAAAAAGAAAATGGGGGAAATTGTTTTCCCTCTTTCGTTCAGTAGTATGTATGTATATTATTATTTAATGTACACAGGGGGAGAAGCAAATTTGTAATTTATTTGGAAATGTGCAAAAAGCTTTGTCAAGGGTAGAAATTTTTGACTTGGATTCGAAGACAAATTTTAGTAATCGTGTTGGTACTCACTTGTGTATGTAATGTAAATTGAACTAAATATACATATGTGACATTTATGTTTAATTATTTTTACAGGGAAACATATATCACTCAAAAAAAAAAATGTTGCACCATGTTTAAACTGATTTACATTAAAATATAGTCTACTATATATGTTCATTAATATATTTAAACAGAATCTGAAATACTGAGAAAAAGGAAATGTTTTCACGCTACCTTTCGTTCTAACCAGATAGTAGCTGGCATCTCGCCTTCTTCTGGTAATGTAGTTGAAGATGTTGGTGTTGAAGATTAACAATAGTTGGAAGTGTTTTTTGATGTTGTATAGTGGTCGTCCCTGTCGAAGATTTCTCAATGTCGTCCTTCTGGAGTCACTGTACCGTCTCGTTGAGGCAGGGATGAAGCCTCGCAAGTTTCCCACGTTGGAGCACTATGGCGCTCTAAACGATTATAAAATGTTTCCTCTAAGTACCCTTTATTGGGTACCCGGGCTTATTATTTTGTTTTGTTTTTGTTAGATATTTTATTAGTTTTTGTTTGTTTTTTTATTATGTTTTTATTTATTGTTGAGTCAATTTTGTTATATTATATGCTCCTTGTTATTGTTGTGTTTACGTTATATTTTAGTTGGTAAGAAATGCTGGTCATTGGGCTGTATTTATTGATTTATGTAAAACACTTATTATTTTTATTTTTGTACAAAATATCACTTTTTATTTTGCATAGTTAATTAATTAATTAATTAGAAGAGGGATAATTGAATTGATTAAATTTATTGGCACTGATTTTTGATTTTTCGCTGGGTCCGCTGCCACCAATTTGTTATGTTTCTGGCAGATTTTATTATATAAAAAACTATTTGTTTTATTTTGATTTATTTTATAGGCACTGATTTTTGATTTTTTCGCTGGGTCCGCTGCCACCAATTTGTTATGTTTCTGATCCCTCGTGCTTCCTGGTAAGTCCAGGGAGAAGCGATCGGCGGGAGGAGTGCAGGCGCTGATAGAAGAAAACACTCCGATGAGTAACTGTTCGCTATCTCTCCTTATAAATCGTGTTTTATTTTCATGTCCTAATCCACGTTTTTGCTAAAAAAGGGAAAGGGTCACAGGTTCGAGTGTTAAATACAAATCCAACATTCTCTTTATGCTAAACACAATTTTTATTATTTTCTTTGATACGATATCCACTTTATGATTTTTCACAATTTTCAATATGCTAAACACAATTCTTACTTTTACATATTAACCAATTTTTATTTTTCACAAATTTCGACGGCTTTCCCGAAAAATCGAACTTTACTCCGCGGTTTTAAAATTCCAACTCCCCGATAAGTGCCATTTCCTAAGAAAGGAAATAATGTATCTAGGGCACATCATTACTGAAAATGGAGTCAAGCCAGACCCGGCAAAAATTAAATCAGTTCAATCTTATCCTAGACCCAAGAAGGAAAAGGATATAAAAGCCTTCCTTGGTTTCATCGGCTATTATCGCCGCTTTATTCCAAATTTTTCTAAAATCGCGAAACCTCTTACTAACCTTCTGAAGAAGGACACACCTTTCAAGTTCGACGCAATTTGCGATGAAGCATTTTGCGAATTAAGAAACAAATTAATATCAGCACCAATTTTATCCTATCCAGATTTCGACAAAGAATTTTTTGTCACCTCCGATGCCAGTGACTACGCCATCGGAGCAGTTCTTTCTCAAGCAGATGATCAAGGAGATCACCCAATGGCCTACGTGAGTCGAGTTCTTAATGGTGCAGAAACTCGGTACTCAACAATTGAAAAAGAGCTTTTGGCAATTGTTTTCGCAGTTGAGCAATTCAGGCCATAAGTTTATGGTAGACGGTTTACCATCATAACTGACCATAAGCCATTAGTATGGCTAATGAATCTAAAGGATCATTCCTCAAGACTAATGAGATTGAGAATACGTCTTGAGGAATATGACTATAGAATAATTCATAAACCTGGAAAACTCAACACAAATGCAGACGCTCCCAGTAGAGCTATCCCAGAAAATTCCGTAAAATCAACGGAACCCAATACTTATGTAAATGTAGTAACCAGGAATCAAGCCAAAGCTCAGGCGAATTTAGATACACCCAATCCAAATATTACTACTCCAAATCCAGATTTATCAATGGTAAACAGTTCCTCAGTGATAATAACTGAAACCGATTTCCCATTACCTTTAACTAAAAATACTAATCCCAAATTTTTCATCTTGCCAATGCAAGATACAGAACTTGAAAAAGTGCTAAAGTCTAAATTAAAACTTTCAGACAAACCTCCACTACTAGAAAACGAACTGAACTTCTTTAAGAAGAAAGACTCCACAGTAATCATCTCAAAAGTCAATCTACCTTGCCGATCACAAAGAGATAGATTAGACATTGAAAAGATTCTAACTGAGATCTGCTCATATACAGAAGCAAATCAGTTAAGTCAAATAAATATCTCCTTCCCAGTATTAGACCAACAAAATCTATCAATTATTAAAAACATTTTTACCAAAGTCTTCGTTAACCAACAAATAAATATCAAACTTCATCAAGATTCCATAAAGTATTTATCCAACAACAGTGATATTGAACAAGTTCTGAAAGATTTCCATTCCCTAACAACGGGAGGCCATCAAGGTGTCTCCCGTACAATCAAAAGAATTAAAAAACAATTCTATTGGCCTGGCATGTCGGATGATGTTGTAAGATATGTAAGAAAATGTAAACTTTGTCAAGTAAACAAAGTATCCAGAAATCCCAAGATTCCTATGAAAATCTCGAGCGTAAGCTCAAAACCTTTTGAAAGACTGTACCTAGATGTTGTAGGACCTCTCCCAATTTCCCATTCTGGAAATAAATACATCCTTACATTTCAAGACGACCTTTTCAAATTCTCTGAGGCTATTCCCATAGTCAACACTGAATCTAAGACACTAGCGGAAGCCTTCACGACAACAATAGTTTGTCGACATGGCATTCCAGAAAGTATCCTAACAGATCAGGGATCTAACCTCATAGGTGGCATGTTCGCCGAGGTATCCAAACTGCTAAAGATCAAAAGGCTCAAAACTACTCCATATCACCCTCAAACAAATGGTGCATTGGAGAGGAGTCATAGAACTTTAGCAGAATACCTCAGATCTTATGTAGCGAAAGATCCGCAAGACTGGGATACATGGATTCCATACGCCATGTTCGTCTATAATACCACCCCTCATTCGAGTACAAATTATACTCCCCGCGAACTCCTGTACGGATTCCCAGCCGAAATCCCAAATAACTTAAAATCATCTCCGACCGTTTGCTATAACTACGATAATTATGCAAACGAGTTAAAAGCACGTCTACAACACAGCTATAAAATTGCGAAAGATATAGCCATGGCCAACAAAGGGAAATCAAAACTTCAGTACGACAAAAATTCTATCCCGAAAACCTTTAATATTGGAGACAAAGTCTTGTTAAAAAGCAGAGTGAGAGATAACAAATTTTCACCACTCTGGACAGGTCCACACGTGATTATAGAAATTAATTCCCCTGAAAACTCCACTGTAAAAATAAATAATAAAAAAAAGATAGTCCACAATAACGACTTGAAACTTTTTACAGATTAATATAAAAGCTTCATTCCCTTCAAAAAAAAAACACATTCACAAATGAATATAACAATATCATCTTCCAGGTCCTCACAATGATACAATTGGCATTCATTTTAATTTGCATCCCCCTCATCTCTAGCTCGGGGATAGAAGTAAAGCAAATAAATGCCAGCGCGGGGCCAATTTTTACACGAACGAATGGAAAATCGTAACCTACTACGATCTAGAAAATTTCAAGTCAGAATTCAGGAACATCAAATTCATCACGGAGCAAATTACGGCTATCTGCAAGAAATTTGATGGGAATTCAGCAATGGCACACACTTGTAACGGTACGTTGCTACAGATAAACCTTATCATAGCAAATATAGAATATAAAAATATGCTCCTAATAACTCAAAGCAGAAAACAAAGAGCACTTTTAAATGTAATAGGATCAATTTCCAAAGCTCTTTTCGGCACATTAGATGAAGATGATGCCAAGCTATATGATGAACAAATTCACAACCTCACTTTAAACCAAAACTCCCTCCTTTCCCTCATGAAAAGCCAAACCGCAATAATAGAAGCAACAGCTCAAATTTTTAATAAAACCAAGGCCGCAATTGAAAAGGAATTCCTGAATATGCATAAAAAACTAATTTCGATTCAAATATCTACATCGCTAATGGAAAATAGAACACTGGATAACCAAATATCCATTGAATTAGAATCACTCGTCTCACTTGTTTCATTAATGACATTCAGATATCAAAGTACACAGTCAGAATTAATAGATCTTTTAATTGATTCCAAACATGGAAAATTTCACCCTACACTAATATCACCTAATAAGATTGAAAAAATTTTATCAAAAATTAGGCAGGAGCTGCCGAGTTCAATGATGCTTCCCATAAATTCCAGAGACAATATATTTTCACAAATCTACAAACTAAGCACAATATCTGCAAATGTTTTCAACAACAAAATAATTATAGAACTTCGAATCCCACTTCCTTTTAAAGAATCCTACCAAATTTTCAAAGCAATGCCATTACCGACAACCCTAAACGGTTCATTCATATATATTGAACCATTAAAGGAATATATATTAATTGATTACAATCGTGATCACTACATCGAATTAACACTACAGGAAATCAACAATTGCAGAACGTTGGACCATACTCACTTTTATTGCAAAATTTCATCACCCATTTTAAATACAAACAATAGAGTAAATCAATGTGAAATTAATTTAATAAAAAAGGAACCTATTACAGCAAATTGTAAAATTTTGACTTCAAATCAGAACTACTATATGACACAATTATCAAACCAAAATGCATGGCTTTTCTCCCTTAAAAAACCCTTCCATATAGATATCATTTGTGAAGATTCCATTAGTTCACGAACCCTGGAAGGCATGGGAACAATATATATTTACCCAGGTTGTTATGTCCGCAGCAAAGAATTGATCCTGCACGGACATAACGTAAAAATATCAAAATTCAACTCCCATTTCATACCAACAACAAACATTTCCAACATAATCGAAAATATGACGCTTCTCTCTATGGAAACGTATATAATAAGAAATCCCTTAAATATCACGAACAACATGGACCTCGAAGAAATTTTAAAATCCATCCATCTTCAAAAAGAACGGGAATCAAACCCACTAAACCCAACTAATAAGCATCATATCCATCACTATGCGCTATCATATTCGACATTAGCATTAGTGATAACTGTTCTATTCATCTACCTGTACATTAAATACAGACCAAAAGATCGCAAATCAAACGAAATATGTGCTGAACACCAACTGGAAAACGCGCCTATTGC
Source organism: Dioctria linearis (assembly GCA_963930735.1). Lineage (NCBI taxonomy): Eukaryota > Metazoa > Arthropoda > Insecta > Diptera > Asilidae > Dioctria > Dioctria linearis. The sequence goes on along the minus strand of OZ005742.1, from coordinate 116,754,072 downwards.
GGCACCGAGAACCGCAAGCTTCAATATTACTCCTGCCCCCAACAGAAGAACGGCAGAGAGCTTCCCCAATTAATGTTAGAACATCCACTGGACTCATGCCTTATAGCGAAAAGTACAAGGTACCCAAACTATAACGAACAAATAACTGACACAGTAACCATTTCCATCCTTTAAATATTTAACACCTTCCCCTCCAAGAGATCAAATGAAGAATAAATGAAATTTAAAGGAACAATACAAAACTTTTTTTTCCTTATGAAAAATATTTCTTTTTTTTTTCCATTCCCATTAGAAAACAGTCTAAGAGACAAATAATACCCACACATTCCATTGCGTGTGCACTTGTGTATGTGTGAAATTGAATGTAAAGAAAAATGTGAATATCCAAAAATGATAAGGAATAAAGAAATATATATGTACATAGTATAACAAATAAAATAAAATAAATTAAGGAATATAAAAAAAAAATACATATAGAGACTTCTGTCAAACTTTTTAGGAATATATTTTTTTTTATTATTTCATTCCCTTTTTTTTTCTCTCTCTCCTTTTATCTTCCTTTTTCTTCATAAAAACATCATTGTATTAGCCGGTACCATAGCCGCACACATAAGTCACGAAATTTGGGTGAGATTCTCCAAACCAAATTCTTACAAATTATTACCAAAATAAAAAAATTAAGAACAAAGAAACAAAGGTAGAACAACGCAGCCAAACACAAAAAAAAAAATACAATAATTTTTAAACAAAATAATAATAAATAACAAAACCAATCTACATTTTAAATCATTTATTATAAAAAAAAGAACATTGAAAAAAAAATAGAAAATTCAAAAGCCGCCCTCAGTGTCCCAGTCCTGCTCAATGGGCGCCGGATCAGGACCATTTCCCCACGACAGGATGGGAAGTGGATATGATTCTCCGATTAATACCGCGTATCCACCTAGAATGAAGAAAAAAAAACACAAAAAATAAAAATCATACAAGAGCATAAAAATTTCAAATACAACGACTTACCCAAGAATGAAATTCCCATCTCATTATCAGGGGACAACAGGAAACTACACTCATAATAGGTGTCTGCGACGGGTGGGCCACCCCAAAGCGGCAAGCTCTGTCGTCCAGCGGCATGCCAGACTATACGCAGGGGCCCATTCCACCCAGGCAACACATACAGGACATAAACACCGGTGACCCGAACACAATAAAACTCCGCGGCACGATATAAATCATGGCCGACTTCTTGCACGAAAATCATTTTTACTAATGAGGTCCACAAACAACCTAAAGACCTCAGTAGGCAAAAGCAAGATCAACTAAACAAAAATTAAAACAACTTCGCTATCACCATTAACAAAACCCCTTACGTTAGCACAAACGGTAACCAAAACATCGCACCTATCCCAAGCACGCCGAATTACGCCAACGTAATCTTAACGCCGAGTCGACAAGCATTTAAATAAAAAAAAAAGGAATCGCAAGAACAAATCACTAGATAAAGGGCTAAGGAGAATCTCACACGAACGCTTATCAGCTAAATACTTTATAATGACTCTATCAAGATTACGATAGAACTATACCACTACCTTTTTTTTCCCTATCTCTTTCCACCATCCTCCCTGGGATGAAAATAAATGTCCACCAATTCAATATTTATCCTAGTTCTTTAAATAAGACAAAAAATTAATACATATATGTATATATAATAATAAAATAAATAGGTAGCTATTACATATATTTCAATGAACAAGTATGCATCCTGTATTGTACAATTATTCCCATCGTATATAAATCGAAAACTTGTTTAAATCGATAATTTAAAATAAAAAGATGTAATTAGAAGTATCACACTATGTACATGTAGTCCGTAATAATACCTAACAGCAGACATATTCTTAGTATATAAGTACATCGTCAACATGTAACCTTATGATCATCAGAAACAAAGATTAAGTTGCTTAAAAAGAAAGTTTTCTTCTCAAGAGAATAAAACTTTCTTTTCCCCAAGGGGGAGGGATGTTGTGACCCGGGTGCCTATACCCCGAATCACAATCAGAAGGTCATCACATCAATATATTGGCCCATACAATATATTGATGTATCAGAAATGACCCTGAAAAATAAAATTTATTTAATTAAAAAATTCATCTAAATTTCATTTGCATTTAAAAATGCATTTTCGTACTGCAACAAAATGCAATTTAGCATAAATTGCATTTTGTTATCAGTCAAACATTACGTTCTCACGGTATGTTTGCATACCTACATGCAGTACCTACCTACATACAGCTTTTCCGGTAAATTCATGAAAATTAATTGTATGTACATACATACACACCATTACTCTCATCGTCTAAAAATATTATTTTTACAAGACACAGGTGCATATCAGATTTCATGCATATGCACTGTGTCTAAACTTTTTGTATTTTCCCACGTACGATTTCTCACGTCGTGGGAAAGTAACAATAAAAAGTAAAAAAAGCTTTCATGGGCACCAGGGGAGCAGCTAGCCCGAACCTCGGGGAGTTGGAATTTTAAAACCGCGGAGTGAAGTTCGATTTTTCGGGAAAGCCGTCGAAATTAGTGAAAAATAAAAATTGGTTAATATGTAAAAGTAGGAATTGTGTTTAGCGTATTGAAAATTGTGAAAAATCATAAAGTGGATATCGTATCAAAGAAAATAATAAAAATTGTGTTTAGCATAAAGAGAATGTTGGATTTGTATTTAACACTCGAACCTGTGACCCTTTCCCTTTTTTAGCAAAAACGTGGATTAGGACATGAAAATAAAACACGATTTATAAGGAGAGATAGCGAACAGTTATTCATCGGAGTGTTTTCTTCTATCAGCGCCTGCACTCCTCCCGCCGATCGCTTCTCCCTGGACTTACCAGGAAGCACGAGGGATCAGAAACATAACAAATCCACAATCTACCACAGTAGCGGATCAAGTAATAATGAATTGGGTCAGTAGATTTGGTGTTCCTCATGAACTTCATTCGGACCAAGTACGGAACTTTGAGCCACGGACTTTCGAAGAGATGTGTAAAATTCTGGGAATAAGAAAAACCAGAAAAACTCCTCTGCATCCACAATCTGATGGCATGGTAGAGCGCTTCAACAGAACATTGGTCGAGCATCTAAAGAAAGTAATCGACTATCACCAACGCGATTGGGATCGACATATTCCCACGTTCTTAATGGCCTATCGATCAGCAGTTCACAACACGACCCGACAAACTCCAGCAAAAGTGATATTCGGAAAGGAAATGCGTTTACCTAGCGACCTCAAGTTCGGTACACCCAGAGGTCAACAAAAGTTACCAGACGATTATGTATCGGAACTTAGACAACTATAAGCTGATGTACACAAGGTCACGAGAGCAAAATTAGAAATAAATACCGATCGGATGAAGACCCGTTATAACTTACGTGCTAACTCAGCATGAAGGTGACCTTGTTTGGCTGTACGACCCGAAGCGACGCAAAGGATGTTCTCCCAAATTACAGCAACACTGGGAAGGACCGTATTCAGTAGTGACTAGAATGAATAACGTAATATATAGGATTCAGCGAGGTACAAGAGGCAAACGGAAAATCGTTCAACTAGATCGTTTATGTCAATACTACGAGTAGAGTTTCCAATTATCCGACATTAATGACTATCCGGATATGGAATACTGAAAACTCAAAATATCCGGATAATCCGGATATCCGGATGACAAAAAACAAAATACATAAATGACTTGAATCCAATATTTCATGGTGTTTTATAATTTTTTTATTCAAATATTTTAATTATGTACATTAATAATTAATAAATAGTAAAAAAACATTAGAAGATTTAAATTTATTTTGTTTTTAAAAAGTTATTGCATTGAAAATTTCAAATTTGTAATTGATTGAAACTGTAAATACTGCCTTTATTGTAAGAAATGTATTGAATAATATATTTTTTGCGTTGCTCTGCTCATCAACAGAAGAAATTGCCACTTCCAGTTATCCCTGCAGACTGGCAATGAAATGGGAGCACCTTTTAAATTACAATCAAAATATTTATGGAATGTGGTATATTGCCTGCTTTTAGGAAGATTTACTTTCATAAGCATTTTATCTCGACGTTCATCCATTAGTTTTTTATTCTGTTTCGATAAATTTTAACCAAAGTTCGTTCTAAACTCGTCTAAGCTTTCAAATAGAAATTTATAAGCACATTCAGCGGTCAAAAGTGTCGCTGAATTTAGATTTAATTTGCTGCAGTCTCTAGTGGTAATAGGACATCTAACAATTCTTTTAAACTTGATTGCCCTTAAGTGGTTAAAAATTAAATGTCGCATCGTTGACTGCTGGCTTTCTCGTTGGTTAGGTCAACAAGTCGAGCCATCGTCGATTTTATATAGATAATCACGGCATATATGGATAACGCCATACGGGTAACAGAACTCCTACACCGGAATCTGGAGACATCTATTTACTCCATAATCAATGTATATACTATCTTTTTGGGCGATTAACTCAATATTTTATTTATAAATATATTTAATTTTTTACCACACTGTTATCATGTAATTTCAGTGCTTAGTAGCTTTTGTTATACCCTAGATGAAATCTATTGGGTATACTAAGTTTGTCCTTCGGTTTGTAACGCATAAAAATAATTATGGTAGAGCAAAATGGAATGTACATCCATGTATAATATTAAGATTTATTTTGATTTTTGCACGTCTGTCTATCTATATGTGTGTCCGCACGATAACTCGAGAACGCATGTACTTAGAGAATTCAAATTTTGCACATGAGCTTTTTTAAAAAGAAAAAAAAAGTAAATTCAAGTTCGAACGAAAATGGGACAAATCAGGTAACTCCTTCAAGGAGTTAATATACAAAACATTCGCTTTTCACTACAAATTTGGCCATTGCCTTAGAGAGCATCAGCGTAGAGAGCATCAGCGTAGAGATCTGAAATTTTCTACGCGACGTTTTCATAAAAATAGCAAAAATAATTTCATAAATGAGCTAAATTGGGCCATAGAAAAACCACTTAGATAATCAGTATGCTGCCTCTGCCGCACGAAATCAGTAGGTTGGGTGATGCTTCATTCCTGCCCCCAACGATCATATTGCCGAGAAGTTTTCGTGGAGCAGAGGCAGCTTATTGACCCGTCTAAGCCGGGTCATAAGCGCATTCATCTAGGGTATCATAGGAATTACTCTTGGACCAATTCCAGCTTTCTTTCTTGTTTTATTTAAAATTTGGATAAAAAAACATCCACAAGACAACTTATTTGTTTATTCAAAGAAACTTTAATAAATAAATAATAATAATAAATAAAACTGCCACTTGAGAAAGTAATTGTATAATCTTTTGAAAATAGCTGAACAGTTAGAAAGAAAACAGTATTTTCCTGAAAAAAAAATGTCAAAAATATCCGGATTATCGGATAATTAAGGAAAAATATCCAGATTAGCGAATAGTCAAAATGGGTCGATAATCCGGATAATTTGATATCCGGATATCCGGATTGGAAACCCTAACTGCGAGCATCAACACCGTGTATCACCTGTTGTTCGGGATGAACAATTTTGAGAAGGGGGCAGTGTTACGCGGAAATGGGAACAGCTTAAGGTTAGTGACATCCTAGTAAACTGGGTTTGGAGAGTGGAATATTCAGGACGGTTCTAGGATAATTCGTATAGTATAAATGCGACGCTACTCACATCCAGAAGGCGAGTCTAATTTCAGACAGTGAAGTGAACGGATAGTGATAATTAGAAATACAGTACTTGCGATAAATAAACAGTTGATTTGATTGTTTTTGAATTTGTGAAAGTAAACAATAAACTTAAATAAAAAAAGAACTTGTTAATTATATCTGAAATATTGTGTTTTAAATAACCAACTAAGACCACGCTCGTAACAATTGTTATTCAATAAAAATTCTTGCAAAGAAACTGCTTACATGTAATACATAAATTCTCACGAGTCACAGAAGAATTTGCTGATAACAAATCAGAAAGCTTCAGGCCAGACGTAAACTGACACTTTTGTTTTTCTCAACCGCGGTGGCTTGTGAGAATACGCAAGATGACACTTTTGTTTTTCTCGGCACTGACTCGTGAGAAATTATGTAAATGGTAAAATTTGCTTATTCAATTCCTTTTCTCACACATTATTCTAATTTATTGTATATAAACCCTAATTTGGAAGCTAATAGATCTCAGTTTTTCACAAACTTTCGGCAGTGTGTTTTAATAGTACCAATTTTTTCGCGTTAATCATTTTTTCTTTCAACAAACTCCTGGTGTGGTGGTTCAAGTACCGCGCACACCTCATCATTCAACTCAAGGTACAAGAACCTTTGGCTTTTCTACAAACATAAAGTAAAAGCACTTTATACAACCTGTAAATATAGCGAATTACTCTACCGATATGTAAATCCAACAACATTAAACTTAATTAACACTAAACTAATTGAAAGAGTTATGAAGACATAAAAGGTAAGGCATATAAAAAAATCAAAAAATAATAATACTATAATACTAATATATATATATATATATATACAAAATCAAAATGATAATTAATTAAGAGGAACAACTAGAGAAATAAATAAATAAGTAGGACTAAAAAAATACAGCAGGCCCAACCAAAAATTATATAAAAGAGAATCAAAACTAATCCTGTAATAGAAAACACTAATAGAAGGAGAACAGAAAGATAAAAAAAAGAGAATACACAAATATTAAAAATTATATGTCAGGAGAGATTTCTTCGAAACACTCATCAATCGCCCTGGGGAGGGGGAAGGGGGGTAGCCATCATTTCATATGAAATAGCCGTGATGGGGGAGTCAAAGACCGGGTAGCATCAAGCACAAAGTCCGTGGACGCCGCTCAAAACAAAGGCACCACCTGAGCAAAAAAAAACAATTTTAACAAGAAAATGAAAACAATGGTAGGAAAAGCAACTTACCAACACCTAGGATTGACCACGATGCGGGCATAGCGCAAGCCTCACCCGATAGGAGCGACCTGATAGGGCCTCCCCGTACCAAACTGTGAGGCGCATGACATCCAGGAACCACATGAATAACAGCCAATTCATAGGCTGCGGTGGATAGCCCCTCCAGGCAGTAAAACTGTTGATTAACTCACCGGTGCGCGAAGAACATCTTGAGGTTACAAAGTCTCCAACTCGAATGAACCAAAATCCCCTAATCATCCTGGCCCTGTTATAATCAAAATCTTGGTCTGTGTATACATATGTACACACAAAAGCTTAGTGTGTATAGGACCTGAATTGATATATGCATGCAAAACATCGACTAGTATCCCATAAAAACCTATACAAACCCGTTGCAGAAGTTTTTACATATATCCTATAGCACTCTTTTCCCCCGTCTTCCCCTAAAAACCTTAATAACTTCTATACACATAGTATGCACACACACAAAAGCATGCATTCGAAAAAATTATCATATGCTAACCATGCTTAAAAACATGGCTAGCTTATCGCTAATAGAGTTGCTGATGCAATTTCTTCACATAGTTACGCGAACAAAATATTTCTCCCAAGCGAAACAAAAAAAAACACAAAAGTCTAAAATTGCACTCGCAGAGTGCAAACTAAGCTTGCCCTACGCTGAACCCAAGAACGTTCATACTTTTCGTTTGCTTATCAGCGGCTCGCGGTATTAGGTTACCAGTTTTGGTAGCCTCCGTTCAAATGGAGTGACATTTTGATTCGCATGAAAAAGTGCATAATAACCGCTTACGAACGAAAAAGATTCTTGATGGCCGAAAGTAGAGGAGTTGAAAAAGCAGTTGATTTTTAACTTGACGAGTTGGTTTTCTGGTTTTCGAGCAGTCGGTACAAAAATTATAAGCGTAACAAGATCATAAAAAATATAAGTGTAAAAGGATCATAAGTTTTAGCAGCTCTAAATCGAGTTTGTAGATTATAAAAATTTAAGTGTGAAAAGATCATAAGTTTTTACCAGCTCCAAATTGAGTTTGTACAACATAAAAAATATAAGTGTAAAAAGATAATAAGTTTTTAGCATCTTTAAATTGAGTTTGTACAATATAAAAAAAGATAAGTGTAAAAAGATTATAAGTATTTTAATAGTGTACAGTAGGAATAATCACAAACAAAGTCAAATAAATAGAAACATTTAAAGGTGCTTTTACACTTATTGGACTATCGCATCCATCAAAGGTAAGCGATAATATGTAACATCCCAAAATAAGATCTAAACCAAGATAAGAGATGGCCTTATCTATTTACGAGTCAGGAATTTTAAACAAGAAAATGTTGTATGTATGCGCGCAACAATGTGCGGCAGTAACAGGACGGTGGCCGATGTTTATAAAAACATCAAATTACATGTTTTGTTTAATCAAGTCCAGAATAAATGAAAAGTTTTCTCAGGGTAGAAATGCAAACTATGCATTTTCTACCCTGAACGACGAGACAAGAGTTGCTTGCGATACATCGGCTTACGTTTTCCTCGATTCGAAATTGGTCTTAACCAGTGCGGACTAGTTAATAGTAACTAGAGCTTAAAATAAAGATAACCAAAACTGTGGCGAAATCGTACTTAGAGCTTTTTGTTTAGATTATAATCAAAACTTTTGTGAAGTAATAATAACAGTTTTTGTAAAAGTATACCTAGAATTTTTGTTGAAACCCAGAAAGCAAAAAACAAAACTGTGCAACAAAACGGATGAGGAAAGTGCTTTTTCTTGTGGATACCCACCCACCCAACTAAGTAGGGGAGATTGCCAAGTAGGAGTTTAGCAACCTTATAAAATAAAAAGTGAGAAATATATATACGACAACTTTATCCCTTGGAATACGGCTTAAGGCGTCGAGGCTTATACTTAATTCTATAATTGAACTCGGAGAGTTTGTTATGAAATCTCAAAAGTCGGGAAGTGGGGTCCTTAACGTTAAAGACCCCCTTGAGAGGATTGTGATCTAGGTACACCGTGAACTTTCGTCCTTGCAGATAACACCTGAGACATTTGGTCGCCCAAACTATAGCTAATAACTCTTTCTCAATCGTGGAATAGTTACGTTCGGCTTTGTTCAGGGAACGGCTAGCGTAGGCTATGGGATGATCACTTCCTACCAAGGGTCTCGCTACTGGCGTCTGTGGTAAGTTTAAAAGATTTTGAAAAGTCGGGATATATTCGGAGTGTAGGGGAAATTAAAGCGTTTTGTATGTTCTGAAATGCCTCTTGGCATTTTCAGTCCATTTGAACTTTACATACTTTCAGAGTAAATTTATAATTATTTATAAAGTGTACTGTTTTTTGAAAAATCGGGTATAAATTTTCTCTAGTAATTGGAAAGGCCCAAAAATGATTGCACTTGCCTTACTGTCTTAGCGATGCAGAATGTTAGAACGAACGCCGTTTTCCTAGGATCTGTTATGATATACACACCGCCACACATCATAATTACCATGTGCGCCATAAATACTTCGCTTACTTAAACAATTTCCATTTCCTTTGCCTTTCTCAATTGTCAGGTCATAAACCTTATTAAAATTTAAAAAACCTTTCTCAATTGTCAGCTCATAAACTTTAGTAAAATTTCCAAAATGTAGCACAAGCATAATTTCAAGTCAAATGCATGCATATTTTTAGTCACACAAGTGGCATATCAAATTTCTCCATTTCTTAAAATATTACACTCGCCTACGTGACCAATTGAAAAGTTTACAAGATGCTGACACTGCGAAAAGGATATCGAAAACTCTCAATGGCCACAAATGAAGATAAGAGAATTCGAGTTTGGGGTATATACTCGACCAGTGCGCACGCGTCCAAGATTTCGGTACTCGCAAAGTTATAAAAAATTGAAGTGCTTCTAAAATAGTTTAATTAATATCCTATTAATGATTTAGTCTGATTGTAATAAAGGTATTAACTAGAAGGTGTTTTTTTCTTTATTTTTTAAACGTCTGATTACATCCCCATTCTCCGCATGCCCGCTCCTCACAATTCTAATTGCACTATTTACACATTTTGTTCAAGAAAGAATTTTTTGGGATTCTTCGGTATATAGCAAAACCCGGAAAAAAGTCCAAACGAGTAATCTTTTTATTTACTATTTAGAAAGTGATCCTATTTTGTCATTTTTGTGTGCAACACGCCACTACCAATCAAGTTTAGTGAAATCGTCATCAGTGACCGTGATAATTAGCAAAATTTTAATTAAAAGTTTATATAGTTGATTTGCATATCAATATAAACAAAAAAAAACACACACACATAAAAAACAGTGGCAACAGAAAATTAAATAAAGTCATCAAATTTAAAAATTTAAACAAACAAACATATAAAAAAAAATATTTTTGTTGAAAAAAAAATATAATAAAAATATATGTGTATAATACTTTGCCAGTTTTAAAAGAAAATTTTGTAAAGACGACCAGTAAATTTTTTATAATTCGTTTTTAAAGTTTTTTCTTATAATTCGTTTATGACATAAAGTTTGGGTGTACTAGCTTCCCAAAAAAAAAAAAAAGCTAAACAGTGAAGAAAAAAAAAGTTATACAGTCAAAAAAAAAAAAAAAAACCTAAACAGTGAAGAAAAAAAAAGTTATACAGTCGGAGGTAACATACCTGACTTCTGGTGAGATTCAGTGGGTTATCGTGCCCACACTGAGGGAAGGAAGGAAGCCTAAGGATTCTAAGCCCAAGACGAGAGAAATTGCTGTGTGTTTGATTGCCAAGGAGATAGCAACAACAAGAAAATCAATCCGGAAATAAAGGTTTGGACAATAAATATTTTCTATTGGTGAGATTATTATGTTTTGATGGAATAACGAAAAATTATTTTAGTAGAACTAATGAATTTTAATAGAAATAATGAAAAAATAAATAAATTTATTTCAATAGAAAGAAAGAAGAAGTGTTAAATTAAACTTGAATAGGGAATTTTTTTTGAGATTTTTTTTTGTAAGTGCACATAAGGCAGACATCTTTTTTTTAACTTCTGAGTGCTATATCAGTTCGTGTAAATCTTTGCTTCTCCGAACATTAATCCTTTTAAAATATCATTTTCCTTAATTCGTTCACGAAGTTCAAGCATTAAAGATAAAATCTTTTTATTTAAATTTCTGAAGAAAGTTTTGACATACGTAGATGTTAAGCAATTTCGTTCATCGAACAAATTTCCAAACTGTGCAACATTTGATGAATTTTGGCCCCTTTCTTGTGGCAACTTCTTGCATTACCTCAGTTAGAAGCACATAAGTTTCATTGTTTTAAACCATCACTTTCCAGAGTAGCTTCCATAAGTTCCATGGAGAGCTCATTGTCTTTCTTTTTCAAGAAATTCTTTTTCTTCTTACAATTTCAGCTCTTTCACTAGGATCTTCAAAAAACTCGTTCGTATTCCTCGCATTTCTTACTAAGCTTTCTAAATATCCTGTTCAGAGTTTTGTGCAAGTGTAAGGCTTCCAAAAAATCATTTTCACGCACTTTTCTGGTAATTCCACTCTATACTACAGAAAAAGCAAAGCTTCAAATCCCCTTCGTAATTAACTTGGATAGACTGAAGGCAGGTCTACCCAGGTTGCACTAAATCCATCGTCAATATTTTAACGCGAAGACAAGTAGCCACAGTAAGTCTGTTCGAAGAACTCCCTTATCACTCGGACAGCACGGATTCCACTAGGGAAGTGAAATTGAGTTTAGCAGATGTCCACCACATTATTCCTGTATTTGATGGGAATCCTCTTGAACTAAACAAGTTCATTGCATGCGGAGATATTTTGTTTACTTCCGCGAAATCTGCTACTGAACAGAAACTTTTTCTAGAAGTCGTTAAAACTGGATTGCAAGGGACTGCTTACGAGTTAGTGCAACACAAAACCTTCTTTAAATGGGAGGAATTATCGCAGGAACTGAGAGATAATTTCAAAGACGAAAGGTCCCGCGAGACCGTGCAGAATGAAATTTTGTCTTCTAAGCAGAATGTTAAAGAATCGGTCAAAGAATTCGGAGACAGAATCCTACAACTTTTAGGTGTGTTAAACTCCACTACTTATTCTAACGTGAGTGAAACGGGTATTCGTTACTACCTTTGGGAAGAAAATGGTAAACTGGCACTGCAGGCTTTGAAGATGGTTTGAGAAATTACAGTCTGAGACTATTGGTTAAGGCTCATGGGGAAAAGAGTCGTAAAAAGTCTGTAACATACGCCGTCGAGCAGGCTTCACGTCTGGAAAGAAATGCTCCAATGCATATGCACATTAGTAAGCCCACACCAAGGCAAGCTCTCTTCTGTCAGTTGTGTCGCAGGGAAGGACACACGCGAGAAACTTGTTTTAGAAACACAAATTTACCCCATTTCACTCCCAGACAAATAAAAAAGGAAGTACAATACCTGTACATACTGCAAAAAGCCCAACCACTCGATTGAACATTGCAGATCAAGGATATATAATAACAATGCACGTAAACGGAATGATCAGTATTTCAGGGAAAGGAATCGAAACCTTTCGCCAATGTATGGAAATTCCTCTCAAGCACATACAAAACCGCAAGAGAGACATCCTTCTCAAAATAGTTTGAGCATACATTATGCACCCACTAGATTCAAGAATAATTCGGTGCAAACAAAAGCGAAAGCACTACATGCTATTGATGTACCACAACTTGGTACACATACGGGAAACGGCTTTGTTCGGGAGGAAGAAATCGGCACTCCATCTCGAATAACTCATTCGGCCGATGTCCACAGATCTTAAAACAAAATGATCCAGCATTAATAAAAGTCTCGCTTTGCATGAATCAAAGCGAAACAACTATCACTACACCTTTTAAGCCTTCGAATAAAGATTATGTTACTTTCCTAGTAGATACCGGTGCGGACATTAGTTTAATAAAATGCACAAAAGAGAAAAAGAAAAAGAAAATCTGAGGAAATAATACTTTCCGTCGAATATCAACGATAGCTGGGAAGTCAGTTCAAACCTTTGGTACCTTAATTGGTACACTAGACCTTTCGCATAACAGCAACAAACTGCAGCTACAACACCCATTCGAATTATTAGCACACGAAGCTAATCTTGCGTACGATGGCATAATCGGAAACGATTTTTTAAGGAACTATAAATGTACCATTGATTACAATAGTAATGAGCTGTTGATCCGACCTGAAATAGGCGATAATGTTTTATTGGAAAATAGCCATCACATAGGAAACTCTGAGAAAACCGCCAAATCTGTGTTTTCGAATCCTGAGTATCAAACTATAAACAAAGTCTCGTCCGTGGAAAAAAAACAGGAAAACCGAAAAGGTGACATAATCCTAATACTCACTCAGACGCTTAGATTTGGAAACACAGTAACTGGTTCAGAAAAGATAGAAAGCTACCATTCTAACCCTTTTTCAAAAGAAACTAAAGGAAAATCCTATAAACCAGAAATAATTAAGTTGAAACTGCGAAGTGAACAAATTGTGGAAATCCCTTTTAAACACAATAAGGAAGTAGTTTTTAGAAAAAAACCATTGCTAAACGGTGTTTACCTGGCAGCAACTATGGCTAGACCAATGAATCAAACTACCAAAATATTAGTGATGAATTCGAATGATAGAGAGATAGATTTAGATTTACAAAACGCGGACATTAAATGGGATGACCTAAATCACTTCGATATTATTGAAACTGACTCAGAAAATAACCCGGTAGAAAATCGTTTAAGAAAGTTGGAAGGTTTTCTAAGACTAGATCATTGTAACCTAGAAGAAAAACGATCCATAACCAATATTTGTAGGCAATATAATGACTTATTTTATTTGGAAGGAGACGTCTTGTCTTATACTAATGCAATTTCACATCATATACCTACCCAGGCTGTTATACCTCCTATATATACGCGACCATACAGACTCCCTGAATCACAAAAGGCTGAAATTCATAAGCAGGTGGACGAGATGCTGCAAGGTGGTGTGGTGAGACCAAGCTGAAGTCCATGGAACTCACCTCTTCTCCCGGTACTGAAAAAAGCCGATGGCAATGGTAATAAGAGGTGGAGAGTGGTGGTGGACTTCCGTAAGCTGAACGACATAACCATTGGTGATGCGTCTCCTCTGCCCAATATAACCGATATATTGTACCAGCTGGGCAATGCCAAATATTTCGTACGCTCGACTTGGTGACCGGATTTCACCAGATTCTAGTAGTTGAAAAAGATCGCGAGAAAACTGCTTTCAGTACACCATTTGGACATTACGAGTATAATCGGATGCCATTCGGGCTGAAGAATGCGCCCGCAACCTTTCATCAATTAATGAATAATGTGCTGATGGGACTACAGGGTATACAATGCTTTGTTTATGTAGATGATATTGTTATCTACGGATACGATCTACGAGATCATGATAGAGCGATAGATTTAGATTTACAAAACGCGGACATTGAATGGGATGACCTAAATAACTTCGATATTATTGAAACTGACTCAGAAAATAACCCGGTAGAAAATCTTTTAAGAAAAATGGAAGGTTTACTAAGACTAGATCATTGTAACCTAGAAGAAAAACGATCCATAACCAATATTTGTAGGCAACATAATGACTTATTTTATTTGGAAGGAGACGTCTTGTCTTACACTAATACAATTTCACATCATATACCAACCCAGGATGTTAAACCTCCTATATACACGCGACCACACAGACTCCCTGAATCACAAAAGCTGAAATTCATAAGTAGGAGGACGAGATGCTGCAAGGTGGTGTGGTGAGACCAAGCTGGATTCCATGGAACTCACCTCTTCTCCTGGTACCGAAAAAAGCCGATGGCAATGGTAATAAGAGGTGCAGAGTGGTGGTGGACTTCCGTAAGCTGAACGACATAACCATTGGTGATGCGTTTCCTCTGCCCAATATAACCGATATATTGGACCAGCTGGGCAAAGCCAAATACTTCAGAACGCTCGACTTGGCGACCGGATTTCACCAGATTCTAGTAGTTGAAAAAGATCGCGAGAAAACTGCTTTCAGTACACCATTTGGACATTACGAGTATAATCGGATGCCATTTGGGCTGAAGAATGCGCCCGCAACCTTTCAGCGATTAACGAATAATGTGCTGATGGGACTACAGGGTATACAATGTCTTGTTTATATATGGATACGATCTACGAGATCATAACGTCAAATTAGCTAACGTACTAGGTCGTCTGCGTAAGCATCACTTAAAGTTACAACCAGAAAAATGTAGTTTTATAAAAAGTGAATTAACATACTTGGGGCACATTATTTCTGAAGACGGACTTAAGCCTGACCCCGAAAAAATAAAAGTCGTTAAAACTTACCCTACACCTAAAAAGACCTAAGATGTTATATCATTTTTAGGACTTGCAGACTATTATCGTCGAAAAATGTTGACTTCAAATGGGATGCTTTATGTGATGAAGCATTCAAACAACTTAAAGGAAAACTTATTAGCTCTCCAGTACTAACATATCCCGACTTCACTAAAGAGTTTTTGGTAACAACTGATGCAAGCGATTTAGCTGTGGGAGCCGTACTTTCCCAAGGGAAAATAGGGGATGACAACCAGATCTGTTTTGCGAGTCGCACCCTAAATGTCGCCGAAACAAGGTATACTACTACAGTTCCGCCCTTACATTTATGGGAGACGATTCAACATATTGACTGATCATAAGCCACTGCAACGGCTCATGAATCTCAAGGAACCTACATCTAGATTAGCTAGGTGGAGGATAACTCTGGAAGAGTATGAGTTCAAAATCTTGTACAAAACTGGGAAGTGTAATGCAAACGCGGACGCACTCACTCGAATAAATACAGATGAGCATGGCAACGAGCACAAAGTCAATGTGAGAGTAACAACTAGAAATCAATCTAAGAAATTAATAAAGAATAGAGAAAGTAATGGTAGCGAGAATAGATTGAGAACTCCACATGCAGTAAGTGATGAGAATGCAAACCCAACAAGCTTCAAAATAATCGAAAAGCAGGAGTCCATATTTAAAAACAAATCCATCCGTTACAAATTTATTATTTTACCCTTAGTCCAAACATATGAAGAAAATGTGTTAAATAAATTATTGGAAAATTATATAAGTCCAAAAATTTGCGAGTCGGAGGTCTGCCGCCATAAATCAAATTTAACGTATTATATTGTCGCTAAAACCACACTTCCAATACGGTCTAAAAAAGATTCTGGTCTTCTAAAATCAATTGTAGATAAAATTCATTCGTATTGTAACAAATATCACGTAACTGAGGCAGGTATATTCATCCCTACTCATGATACTAAACCGGAAGTAACATCCGTCTTATCTGAAACATTTGGGAATTCTGAAATACGATTTTATAAATTTACGGATTCAAGAATATGTTTAAGCGATCCCGAAGACATCCCTAAAGTTCTGTTGGAAAGTCACACTCCTACTTTAGGAGGTCGCCAAAGCATATCTCGTACATTGAAGCGTTTAAAAACAAGGTTCTCTTGGCCCATTATGATGAACGATATAAAAAATTTCATCCGTAAGTGCGAATCTTGCCAGAAAAATAAATTGCAAAAGAATCCACCAATTCCTATGAGAATCACTACCACAAACTCAAAACCCTTCGAGCGAATATCTTGAGATATTGTGGGGCCATTACCGGTCAGTTATGAGGGAAATAAATACCTTCTGACCTTCCAAGACGACTTAACACAATTCTCAGAAGTCCTACCAATTCCAAATGCTGAAGCCACAACGGTGGCTAGAAGGTTTGTAGAGAATATTGTGTGCCGTCACGGAATTCCGGAATGTATCCTCACAGACCAAGGAACTAATATTCTTAGTAACCTATGCAAAGAGGTTTACAAACTATTAAAAATTAAGAAAATTAATACAACACCCTATCACCCTCAGACCAACGGAGCGCTCGAACGTTTTCATCGCACTATGGCAGAATATCTCCGTCACTACGTTAACCAAGACCCTCTCACCTGGGATTCTAGGATACCCTATAGTATGTTCGTTTGCAATACGACTCCTTATAGTAGCACAGGTTACACACCTCATGAACTATTATATGGATTTCCAGCTAACCTACCTAGCACAATTGAGCGAAAGCCACAGCCTTCATATAATTACGAGAATTACGCGAACGAGATAAAAGCACGTTTGCAACACGGATACCAGATTGCCAAACAGATTTTATGGAAGTAAAAAGCACAATACAAGAAGTACTATGATAAGAATACGAAAGAAAAGCGACTTAACGTCGGTGACAAGGTCCTCCTAAGAAGTCACTTACGAAAAAATAAACTTGCCTCCTTGTGGCAAGGACCTTACGAGGTAATCAAAGATGTATCAGATGAAAATTGTATTATAATTGTAATGGGTAAACAAAAAACAGTTCACAGAAATAATATAAAGCGTTTCCCACGAATGGTCCAATTAGAATATAATTTTATTCATCACTTTCATCTCTTTCTTCAAAATCGACTGAAATATTCACTTCCAACCCACCGATAACCTCAATACAAATTAACACTAACTTCTTTTAGGTTATCATGTGGCACTCACCTTTACTTATTTGGCTTATAATCATCGTTGCTGGAGATAAATTTATTATAACTCCAATTAACCAACATCCTGGAATCTACTTTGAAGAATTAGGTAAAGTAGAGCTTTACTCCAGTGAATGGAAGGTAGTAGTTTTCTTCGACTTGAGAAGGTTGTCAGCTGCATTGATGTATACCGGGAGATATATAGGCGAAATTAACCAACTATGCACTATAATAGCACAGTGATTGAGTTAAATCACTTGATGGGGGATATTACGCTTAAATATAGCTTATTAGAAGGAAATGTTAGATATAAACGCTCGCTATTTGACGCGATCGGAACAGTTAGTAAGACTTTATTCGGGACCCTCAATGAGGACGATGCGAAGTACTATAATTTACAAATTGATAAGATTAAACGCAATGAAAATTGTCTTCTAAATTTATTAAAAAATCAAACTCTTAAATTAGAAACGACGACAAATGTCTTTAGCAAATCGCAAACAGAAATTGATAAACAAATTTCAGTTTTAAACACAAAAATCATAAAAGTCAATACCATGGTAGATGAGTTGTTAAACATGAGTCATGATCAAAAGATCAGCTCTGAAATAAGGATTCCATTTCGCTTTCAACTCTCATTATCATTCGATACCAGAATGTTATTAACATTATTTTGGATATGGTCACAGATGTGCGCCATGGAAAGACACATCCATCTATTATCACTCCTAGACAACTGGAAAACGTTCTCACAACAATTCGGAAAGAATTACCAGTTGATGTTCGTTTGTCAACCGATCTAAAAAATGATAACCTTCTCCAGCAGTACCGTATTAGCAGCATAAGCACTAACATACTCAATGAGAGGATTATATACGAACTCAGAATTCCACTGCCAATTATCAAATATACAAGGTGATGCCTCTGCCCACGATTTCAAAACAAAGTTTCATTTTTATACAACCTACAATTAACTACCTACTTATAGATTACGATAGAGAACACTATTACGACCTAACTGCCGAAGAATTAGCGAATTGTATCACAGAGGATAATAACCAATATTTATACCGTATGGCACACCCGCTATTGAATGTTAACTCTAATAGCAATAATTGCGAGATACAGCTAATAAAGCGAACAAATATCTTACCTCCCTCATGTGATATAAGACAATCGAAACATTCGATCGTTTGGACTCAACTGTCTCAGGCAAATAAATGTCTCTTTTCGACCAAAGAAAATTTTGTAGTAGAGGCCGTCTGCCAAGACAAGATAACTCCATACACACATTCCCAAGTTGGGGTGATTGAAATTCCAGGCAACTGTTACCTGAGAACACAAGAACTGATGATACGCGGATACAATACGAAACAAACCCAAATTTAAAAACTCTTACATACCTCCACTAAATATCTCGGATTTAATGTTAAACCACACCAAGTTATCATTCAACTTAACCGACAAGGTCACTCTGGTCAAATGTACTCATACCGGAGATGATCCTGCTAAAATTTCAAATGAGATTAAGGTTTTGAAGGAGCAAGAAGGGAAAGGACTTTTGAAAATGGATCGACATGATGTGCACCATTACACCCTTGTCTATATTCGACTATCGATTATCGTAACAATCCTCGCTTACAAAACTTATAAAGCGAAATTTTGCAATTGTAAACGACGCAAGGACAAACTATCTGTCCAAGTAGAAGAAGCCCAAGAAACTAATGAACGCCCTTTTGTATTCACCTGCACTTCACACACACCATAAATGCCTCGAATCAAAATGCTATAGCACGAATATAAGAAAAAAAAAAAAAAAAAAAAGGCATGTATGTATATTTGTGTACTAATAAAACAAAGGATGTAATTTGTTATTCTAAAAAATATATTTTTATTATTCATACATCTACAATAAATATAAATAATAGAATAAAAGTTACTTTAGCTTTGTAACAAGTAGAAATAGTAAAAAAAAAAACAGGATGTAACTCAATTAATGAAGAAAAAAAACTTTTTGTTTAATCAAATGCATACTTAAAAAAAAAAAAAAACAAAACACAAAAAATAATAACTATAATAATAAAATAGGCATATACCACATTAGGATTAAATAAAAATGAAATTGCTTTTCCCTATATAATATTTCTCTATATCATGCTTTTAGTATACGTACCTACCTCTTTAAAAATATATTTGTAAGCGAGTAACGAACTTTGGACGCAGTCGAAAAATTTTATTAATTTTATTATCTTATTCCTTCGCCCAACGAAAACTCACAATCCTTCAGATCATGAGTCTCCTTTGTTTTAGGGGGATGGTGTTTATGATATACATACCGCCACACACCAGTTCATGTCGTGGGTGATGGAATTGGTATGTGTAAGCCTGTCACCTTTCAAGAAGAATTTGTCGTTATATTCGTAACAGAGGTGTGTTATGGAAGTCTTTTCCTCAAATATTAGAGTTTCATCCAGACAGAGTTCTTTCCTCTAATCTAGTGAGGCGGGGATTAAGTTTAGTGTCCTCTTGTTCGACATCTTCTGGAAATAAGTATCCTATATGTTGTAGGGTGGTCGTCTGGTCGGCGCTTAATACCCTGTTTTTATTATTCCTTAAAACTAGACTAGACTAATGATTTTATATTAATGCTATTATTATTTATTTTAACTCTTAACCTACTTGCTTTATGTAGGAAGTTCGCTGGGCCAACTGTATCTGCGTCAGGTGCTTGTGACAGATGTTTGGTATACTGGCCAGCGCCTGACGTTGGGCTCTTGAAGCAGTTTTTATTACTGCTTGGTTGAACGGGGCTCTTATGCCTTACTTTCTTTGCCCTGGGATTAATTAATTTAGGCTTATATTTAGGTTGATGCTTACCGTCGCCGTCATATCGACTCATGCGTTTCGAAGGATGGGTCATGATACTATCTTTGTCGGACTTGCGTTTTATGCGGACGACAGTGTAGTCTTTAGTCTTTAACCCAGCTGAAAGTAAGCTATTTGCTAGGAAGACTCCGTCATCTATTTCTTTTGACAGACTGAGCATTTCTTCCTGCAAATGCAACGGAACTTTGACTACGATCTAAGACCTTGCTGGCACTCACACAGGTTCATTTAAATTTACTTGATGCTGTCCTACAGGCCGGATCTTCGGTAATCACGTGACCCTTATCGCGTTCTTGTAAATCACAGCCGACTTCTTCTGATTGAGAAGTTCTGAGATCACCTGGGGTAGAAGGTGTATCCCCTTCGTTTAATATCTTCTACCAGTGTCTCTTTGTTGACTGTGTTTTGTGTACACAGGTTGCCCGATGCAGTTTCCAATGAAACAGAAAACTCCTCTGGATTGATTTCCGTTGGGACCCTCAACGTTACATGTTTTTACTAGGAACTCATTTCCTAGCAAGCCGTCGTCGGAAATACCTGTGATGTCTTTTACCATCTGGAAATTGCAAGGAAAGTTGATTTTTACCATGAAACTTCCTTGGCAAATTGCTGAAGTTTTTCCGGTTCCGAAGGGGCTTTGAAGCGTTAATTTCATGTCGGAATTTATCAGCTCGTGGGATTTAATAGCCTTTTTCTTAATTATAGTGATCTCAGCGCCGGTGTTCACTATTAGTTGGGCCTGACCATTAAGACCTATGTCTGGAGGAAGCTTGGCGGTGGGCACACTGAAGTCGGGCGGCTGACACCCTTGTTTGTTGCTGGTAGGGTATATAGTTCAGCCGGGGAGTTTTGGGTGGACACTTTGTCGTTTCCCAGCTTTTTATAAAGCCTTTTTGTTTTTGACGACATTTATCGATCTTGTGCTCGTGGTGCCCACAAAAATCAAATTTTTATCTTATGTGAAAAACTCTGGGGCCTTTTGTATTGTTCGAGTCTGTCTTTCGCGGACTCTTAGGCGGTCCTCGTGTAAAACGAGTTACAGACTTTGCTGGGTTATCTCGACAGTCGTGAATGTCATGCCCATATTTTCTGTTCTGCAGTTAGCGCAGAAGGGTGTGTTCTTACGTTTTAGACACTCCGCTTGATGTATCCCCGCTTCTGGCAGAAGTTATAGGTGATGTTTTGTACCAGATTTTGTATATATGGTTGTCTAGAATCCCTGCGTAGAAATGGCGGTCGTAGCGGTTGTGCATGTACATAATGGGGATTATTAAACTGTCGCGACTCTTGTGCTCGTGGTGCTGCATTAATGGGTGGCTATGGTGCTTGACTGTGGGAGTTCGGCTAAAAGCTCGAACTCGGATTCGGGAGTCTTGGATCTATTGGTGCCATTGGATATGGCTGTTGCGTTAGCGGCGTTTGGACGAAAACTGTGCCTGCTTGTAGCTTTTCCATGTCTAAAGCCTTTTGAATCAGCTGCTCTAGATTATTTTCTATCAGTATGAGAAGGTACTGGCATAGGTGAGGATTATTCACTCAACTTTTGAGGGCGTTTCTGACGAAATCCGCCAACTGTTTTCAATCTTGTTGTGAATGCAGTAAGAGCTTCCAATGGGTTTTTCTGATGGTGATGAGTTGGTTGACCAGTTCTTGATAAGCTTCCCGTGGTAGATACGTTCTGTTCA
Organism: Dioctria linearis; assembly: GCA_963930735.1. Classification (NCBI taxonomy): domain Eukaryota; kingdom Metazoa; phylum Arthropoda; class Insecta; order Diptera; family Asilidae; genus Dioctria; species Dioctria linearis. The sequence continues at coordinate 116,731,937 of OZ005742.1, read as the reverse complement.
GAAGTCCCTTCATTTGTTCTTGCCATGGACGTAGATAGGTGCTGCAAGAGACACCTTCTGCTGCAAAATTCACCTCGGGGACATGTGTGGATGGCCGCACATCATATTGCCGCTAGCGATCAGCCGGCTTGGGGTGGTTCTTGCCACCCACATCCCCTCGGTGCTTGAAAGCTGTGCAAAAAAGAAACTGAATTCTCTTCCTTGGACTTCAGAACGGACGGACGGCCAAAAAAAAAACCCTTTCATCATGCTGCCAGTTACTTGTCTCCACTGGTGCAACCTATAAACCTGTGAGAAAAAAAGAAAGATTCATGTAGCTGAAAATAAATGAGAGGAAACTTTTGCGACGCAGTACCAGTGTACGACAACCGGAGAAGTTACGACACAGGCGAGGGGAAAGAGAGAGAGAGGGAGAGAGCGCAGACGTGGACTCCAGTTGTTGAGGGAGTCCTGGCTTTGACATGAATGGGCCCAATGCCCCATCCACCCTGGCCAAGGCGTCAAAGCATGGGTGTCATCCTTAGCCCCATTTCTATGGTGTATGTACGCTTGAGCAGCTCACCCCAAGATCTCATCACCCACTGCTTCGCACTTGGTTATACTAGGCTTGTCCCTACTATCTAACCTTAGGGCTACTTGTCACAAAGGTAAAAAGAATTGAAACACATTATTTTATTGAATTTTTTGATGGCACTTGTTTAAATTCCATGATGATTGATTGAAAACACTTGTTAACTTTTAAGATATTTATTAAAAAAGAAAAATGTCTTTTTATACGAGTGCGACGCATTTCGCCCTATCGAGGCATCATCAGACTATCGACTGAATATTCCGCCGGTTACAAAATTTGTTGGGTTTAAAAGTGGACTATTGTTCATAAAATCTAGCTGATCATAAACTATGTTTAGCCCAATATATTTGGCTTTTTTTATTTCAAAAATTCCTGCCCTAGTCAAGATTTCTCCTCCGTCTATATTATGTAAAATTTTAATGCTGTTTGAATTTATGCTATGTTTATTTTCTTTTAAGTGTTTGGATATAGCAGACTGTGGCATCATATTTCGAGCTCCCGCAATATGTTCAGTTAATCTAATCTTTAGAGTTCGCTTCGTTTTACCTACATAAATTCCAGAACAATCATTACATTTAATTTGATATACCCCGCTTTTTTCTAGTGGATCAATTTTTGGTTTTATTTTATGATTTAAGATGCAATTTTGTAATGTGTTTTTACATGTTAAAACTTTTTTGATATCCTTCTCAGTATTTTGGATAAATGGGATTTTTCTCCAAACTTTAGCTTAGGATTCTAAACTGTGTCCAGCATATAAAAATTGAATTGCATGCTTTTGTATTTTTTTAGATAATAAATTGTAAATATGCCGTTTGTGATACCCATTATGTTGTGCTATTTTCAAAATTGTTTTAAGTTCTTTATTAAATGCGTGCTGCGATAATGGCATCGTAATTAATCTATGTATCAAGAGGTTTAATTATTTCCAAGGCGGATAAGGGTAATATCATTGTTATTCTTGATAAATTAAATTATATTGACAAAATGAAAGAGTGCTTAGAAAAAATGAATGTTAAAATATTAAATCGAGATCCAACCAGAATGTTTAACCAAGAGGTGATTAAATCAGTAAATAGAGCAAATAATATATTAACTAGAATAGATAAACTTAAACTCAAGATTGCGGATCCGTCAATTCCTCTTTTATATGGACTTGTTAAATTACACCAAGAAAACAGCCCATTAAGACCTGTGGCTTCGTCTTGTCAAGCTCCCGCACAAGCTCCATCAAAGCACCTGGCTAAATTAATGCCCAACTTGATCGGTTTCGTCCCACAATATTCCATAAAAAATTCCGATGAATTAATAGACAGACTTAAAAACTTACAGCTTCCGTGTAATTCCAGACTTGTATCGTTTGATGTGTGTAATTGATTCCCGTCTATACCGTTGGTAAAACTTAAAAATATCTTATTTGAAGATATTAGAACAACAATTAATCCCACTGACAAAGCCAATAAGCTGATAGATTTGACGGAAACATGTTTAAACCAAAATTATTTTTATTTTGATGGAAAAATGTACTCACAGGACAAGGGACTTGCTATGGGAAACCCTGCTTCCCCTTTCTTTGCAGAATATTTCATGTTCCACCTTGAAAAGAAACTATTTTTATCGTCTAGTCATTTATTAAAACATGCTTTAGTTTGGTTTAGATATGTGGATGATATATTTTGTATTTGGACAGGTTCAGAACGACAATTAGACATTTTTCAAAATACATTGCTCAACAAATTAGATGACGATATAAAATTTACGGTAGAATTAGGAAACAATAAAATTAACTTTTTAGATTTGTCTTTACAAACACAAAATAATAATTTGATCTGTGATATATATAGAAAAGATACCTTCTCAGACTCTATAATTCCAAATTCCTCTAACCACCCATGGAATATAAAAATGTCAGCTTTCCATTCCATGATACATAGATTAATTACGATCCCATTATCGCAGCACGCATTTAATAAAGAACTTAAAACAATTTTGAAAATAGCACAACATAATGGGTATCACACACGGCATATTTACAATTTATTATCTAAAAAAATACAAAAGCATGCAATTCAATTTTTATATGCTGGACACAGTTTAGAATCCCAAGCTAAAGTTTGGAGAACAATCCCATTTATCCAAAATACTGAGAAGGATATCAAAAAAGTTTTAACATCCAAATATATTAATCCCCTTTTTTCTGTAAAACACATTACAAAATTGCATCTTAAATCATAAAATAAAACCAAAAATTGATGCACTAGAAAAAATCGGGGTATATCAAATTAAATGTAATGATTGTTCTGGAATTTATGTAGGTAAAACGAAGCGAACTCTAAAGATTAGATTAACTGAACATATTGCGGGAGCTCGAAATATGATGCCACAGTCTGCTATATCCAACCACTTAAAAGAAAATAAACATAGCATAAATTCAAACAGCATTAAAATTTTACATAATATAGACAGAGGAGAAATATTGACTAGGGCAAGAATCTTTGAAATAAAAAAAGTCAAATATATTGGGCTAAACATAGTTAATGATCAGTTAGATTTTATGAACAATAGTCCACTTTTAAACCCAAAAAATTTTGTAGCCGGCGGACTATTCAGTCGATAGCCTGATGATGCCTCGATAGGGCGAAACGCGTCGCACTCGTATAAAAAGACCTCTTTCTTTTTTAATAAATATTTTAAAAGTTATCAAGTGTTTTCAATCAAACATTATTTTACTATATTATTATAATGGACTTACTTGATATCACCTATACTTCACCACTGGCACGACAGAATCCCTCGACGGCTGGACCTGGTTCTGCTTGGGTGCACCCTTTTCTCCTTCGACAACGTTGGTGGCCGCAATAGTTTATTTCAAATGTTTGAGTTCATTGACCTCTTCTTTTGTTTTGTTCTTTTCACCTCTTTTATGTGCTTTCGAACATTATCCCTTATCGGAATATATTACTAGCATGCAATTTGTACTATTTAATTAGTTTAACCTACAGTTGAGGTGAATGGCAGAATGGCCCTTAGTAATTGGTATATATATGTACTGGTTCCAAAAAGGGCACTTAACTCTTTAACCTTCTTATACTGTCCAGATAGAGGTGCGAACAGCCATGATATAACACAGGCACGTATGCGTCGAGTTGATTTAGGGAAGGAAAATTATATTCACCAAATAAATCTTTACGCTTATAATATTTTACAGAGATTTTAAGATTCACTAATCAATTCGTCTTATTCTTAGATAATTGGGGCAGAATCCACAATATAAGCTCAGGTAATTATCTACCCACTAAACAATCGTTATCTCTTTTATAGTCCTTTTCGAGAAATTTAATTCAGTAATAATTTTCTTAATTTTCAAGTAATTGTGCCAAAGGTCGCTAGATATGCACAGGTAAATATACGCACTAAATGATTAATATTTCTATAATTCCTTTTGAAAAATGTAAATTCACTAACATTTTTCTTAATTTTCAGGTAATTGTTTCAAAGTTCGCAAGATATCCACAAGTAAATATACGCACTAATTAAGCTTTATTTTTATAATAATTTTTTCAGAAATTGAAATTCACTAATAATTAACTTAATTTTCAGATAATCGTCATAATATGCACTAACTTCTTTTATGAATCATAACTTTCTTTATTTTCAGAGAATTGTGTCGAAATTCACAAGATATGTACAGGTAAATATATGCATTAAATGAACTTTATTTCCTCTATAAACTTCTTCAGAAATTTAAATTCACCAATAATTTTCTTTAAATTCAGGTAATTGTGCCGAAATTAATAAGATATGCACAGGTAAATATATACACTAAATGAACTTTATTTCTTTTATAAGCCTTTTCAGAAATTTAACTTAACTAATAATTTTCTTTATTTTCAGACATTTGTATCGAAATTCACAAGATATTTACAGGTAAATATATGCACTAAATGAACTTTATTGCCCTTATAATCCTTTTTGGAAATTTAACTTCACTCATAAATTTCTTTATTTTCATACATTGGTGTCGAAATTCACAAAATATGTACAGGTAAATATATGCACTAAATGAACTTTATTGCTTTTGTAGTCCTTTTTGGAAATTTAAATTCACTAATAATTTTCTTTATTTACAGATAATTCTGACGAAATTCATAAGAGATACACCGGTAATATCCGCACTAATCAACCTTTATTTCTTTTATAATTCATAGCTTTCTTTATTTTCAGACAATCGTGCCGAAATTCACAAGGTAATATATATATACACTAAATGATCTTTATTTCTTTTATAAGCTTCTTCGGAATAAGAGAAAATCTACAAATAAATGATCACCAATAATAACGCGGTACTTCCGTCAAGGAAAAAGAAATTTTTCTACCGTAGTCTTCAAAAAAAAAATCACAATAATTTATTCGGCTGCGCCACTCACAAATCAAAACTAATAAAAAAAAACTTTTCCTCGATCAACGTTCGCGCCGGTCCGCCTTGGTCATCATTCAAAATCCAACTCCTCGACTACACGCAGTCTGCCTACATTGCAGCCGTTCTTGACTCAACCACCGGTAAGCGAGCATTTTTCTGTTCTTTGTTCTCGTTCGGCCGATTACCGATATCTCTTCGGGCTGCGGTGCTGTTGGCTACGTACGGGTGTGCGTGTATGATTTTTAGGCAAAATCGTTGCCATAGAATATTTTGTGTGATACAATTTCTCGGAATTTTTTTGTCGGTTTCGCAAAGATTTATTGCTAGGCGAATTGTCATTTTCGTCTCCTGGATGTTGGTGACTAGCGGTAAGTTTTATGTTGAAAATTATAATTTGTGTGCATTTTGCACAAATTGGAATTTTTCTTTTTTTTCATTTGATATATTTTACTTACTTGTTGCTTTCCCTTCAGGTTTTACGTTTTTTTTCTTCTTTTCAGGGTTTTTTGTAATATTTAGAAATAGCATAGGGCTACTTCTTGACAATATTTAAATTTTTACCCCTATTCAGTAATTTGTAATATGGAGAAGTAGCATAGGGCTACTTCTCGAAAATATTTCAACTTTTGCCCCTTTTTAGTTACCCGAGGAATTAAAATAAAAATAGTGAAAATAAAAGATAATGGATAATAGTAATAAAAAATTTAAAGGGTAAGAAAAAGGAGAAGAGAGAAAAAAAAGGAATTTTTATGATGAAAAGAAGAGAAAAAAAACCAGAAAGAAAACCGGAAAGTAGAGTCAGTGCAGAACGCTACAGCGTGGGGACCACCCACCGAGAAAAGAGTCTCAAGCCGGGCCAAACAAAGCCCAAAATTCTCGCACTAGCTGGAGGAATAGATGAAAACTTTCGTAGCAGCGCCCAACGTGGGGACGACCCACAAGAGCCCCAAGCCGCGCATACGTCAAGCCCTGGGTTGTTGAGAAATAAACGTCCCATCTGCGGCCATAATCCTAGCTCGCCTTTAACGAGGGCAGACCGCCGCTTGGAAACGCGCCCTAGGCAGAAGAATGAAGAAAACACAGGAAAGTAAAATCCTTCAGATGAAGACTGACCCAGAAGGGGTTAGTAACACAATGAAAGTGGTTTATCACCCACCACTGAGGAAGTAGTAGGAGGGTTGGCGATAACCTGTAGTTCACAAGTGAAGCTTGGCGCATGCCTTCTTAGGGCTACTGAGAGTAATCCGGAAGGGATTGGAGGTGAAACAGCTACTCATTAGAGGTGGAGATGGGTTCCACTAGGATCACTGTCCATTTACAAAATTTTCGCTCAGCCCCGCAGACCATGGGAAGGATGAGGAAGAAAGACCGGGATTAAAATTGTGGAAAGAGGAGCAAAAGAAACACGAAAGAAAGAAAAAAAACAAAGTTAAAAGGAGCTTACTAACAGGAGGTATACCGGCCGCTATGTTGAGCAGGTCCTAAACGACGCATTGGTAATCTGTAGCTACCAGTTTAGCTGGGTGGATGCCTTCTTAGGGCTCCCAGGACTGTCCCTATTTGTTCACGATTGGTCAGAGTGGACCAGGGGAGTAATGAAGAAGGCCATTAGAATTTTAAGTCTTGCGCATGTAAATTTCGCGCAAGGGGGAAAGCTGCCACGTTTGGAAATTTGTAAAATTTTCTTACTTGGACAAATAAGGAGACGGATGGCGTTACAACTCATTGTTCCACGCTTCAGTATGCGAATAGGACTAATTAAATTACGCGGCGTTTGTAGCGTTGACCATTTTGCAAGTTAAGCACTGCCTGCTGAATGTGCCAGATATGAGTTGGGGATTGTCTAAATTTGTGATAAATGATGTTGATTTCGAGGAGACGTTGAAATAGCCATGCTCTGGGGGCAACTGAAATTGAACAGAGCAACAATGTTGTCGACCGAATAAGAATAATAGGACCTACACATGAAATGACAATCAAAAATATGCAGACAGGGCGGTGAAAATAAAAAAATAGATAGACGACGACGACGACGACGATGACAGGACAACACTTTTTCTTTCCTACAATTTCCTATTATTATTCCTACGCGTCCAGAGAGGTAAAAGAAAATAATACGTGAATATATTCAAGAGAGGTTCTAATAGAAATAAAATAACAAATATTAACATTGTACGTATATTGATATATAAATTCGAAAGAAAATTTGGAGTAGTAGCTCTAATACAAGTACAAAGAAGAGGATCTATGAAACTTGTGCGTGTATTATAGCTGTGCATAAACATATATATTTATATAAATAAAAAAAAAACCAATATAATAATCTGTAAAACTTGCGTATATTAGCTTTATGCGTATATAGATATACAGATTCAACAAAAAGATTTCAAAACAATGACTCTATTGACAGGAAGATCTATAAATTTACGCGTACGAAATTTGTGCGTATAGAATTATATAAATTCAAACGAAAATTGAGGACAATAACTTTAAAATAGATCTACAGAGGAAGATCTATAACTTACTCGTACTGAATTTGTGCGTACATTTATACGTGCAATAATAGTATTCCAAAAGAGAGAAGAAAAAAAAATTCCGAATATTAACTCCTGATAAGCTCAACGACGTAAAACTGTGCGTATATGCTTATTCAAAATGCTAGATCATACGAAGAGGTGGTTTGGCCATGCTGCGAGCAACCCGAAAACACACACACACACCAAAATTTCAGCAATTCAATGCTGTCACGAAAACAAATTACTCTCAGACTCTCCCTCCAACTCTCTCCATCTCTCTACAGTTTGCCAACCTTTCAAAGGGTCTGACGCAGCATAAACTTAGTAGTGGAAAGTTTGAACAAAAGAAAGAAGAAAGAATTTAGGGAATGTACGGGATCGGAACCTGAAGGATTCCGTCCCACATTAAGGACGTTGTGACAAACAATCCTGTTGTCAAGACAAGTCAAAGGAATGAACATCGTTTACCAACTTGAAAACAGACTGAGGTCAATAACAGATGACAGTGCGAGTGATCAGCGATTCAGTGGCCGCCGGTACTCAGGAAAGAAGCCGTAGCGATAATATGTGACGAAATCAATAATACGATTTAATGATCGTAGCTAGCTATTCGACCTTCAGGTAACGATAACCATAATAGGGGTAAGAGTACAGCAATCACGACTAAATCTATGCGTACGATATAATGATCATAACTAAATATTCGGTCTCAAATATCGGTCACTAACGTAGAGAAACCGTTGATAAGGTAAACTTAACTAAGATAATTAACCCAAGCTAACGGTAACTAAGATCAAAGCTCTAACCTAACCATAATAGCTAAATTACGGCGCGATAGCCAAACTAATCTAAAGGTAACTAAAGCAAAAACTATGACCAACCTATAATAACTACAAAGAGTTTTGGTACCCAAAATAATCCAAAAGGTATCCAAAATGGGCTACCAGGTAACTGGTGCACGAGCTATAATCTACGGTTCGAACTAGGTCGAAACGTGATAGCCAACCTAATTCTAATATGACTTAGGTATAATCGAACCCTAAAAACTAAAAAGATATACATGCAAAGTAATCTCAAAGCCACCCAGGATAATTTAAAGGTAGCTACAATGAAACCAAAACTAAGTTTAGACAAGGTAGCTATAATAATCCGAAGCTATTTAGGATAATCGATAACCAAACTATAAGAACTATAATAAAAGATGATGTCCAAGCTAACTCAAGCCTGATTGAGGTAGAGGCTATGACAAAACTATAATAGGTACTAAGAGATATACTAGCAACTACATAACTATACCATAAAAATAATTCCGAACTTAACAGCCTGTACTTACCTAAGAAAATATCAACAACTATAATACGATAAAGGTAAGTATTCAAAAGTTATATAACCATATTATGAATACAACTAAGGTTGTAAAACTAACTACAAAGTAACGATAATCTAGGATGCGATACTATAATTTCCAAAATAGCCAAAAGAAAACCAAAGTCTCAAAATAAAATCTCAAAACTATACATAATACAGACTTCTTTCCTGGAACCAGCGGATGAGAATGGAACCTTTAAGCTCGAAGTAGTATGCTTCGCACACGACGTTCACCCTCCACTGATCAGCTGAACATCCCGACACTTCAAACTAGGGAACGTCCATGGAATAATCAAAAGTAAAGGAAAGGGAATTCATCTGTCTGCACCTCACGTGGGCCTCAGCTCCAAGGTACCGCCCCGGTACTGTATCAATCACTCCAAGTCGGATACCAATCTAGAGGATGCTAACCAGCCATCCTCCCGTCAGAGTGATTGAGACAACCCCGAATGGTATCATGGGAGCAGAGCGCCACGCAAGCGCGAAGCATAGCGGGTGAACAAAATTTGGATAGTACTGACCCACTTCGAATCACAATACTGTCCTGAACTTTTCCACAAGGAATAAATCAAGCAGGTGGCTATTATCGCTCACCGAATTGTAGGTGAGAACAGGGCATTTACGTGGTTCTTCTATACCTAAGGTCGAGTGGTCGGCCATTCAGTTGGCGCGAACCGAAGCAACGCTTCCCAGTGGTACCCGCAAGCCCAAAGCCCGCCTACCACTGAATGGATGAGCACTCCGACACGTAGAACTATATCCTTTGGATAGAACAGAAAATTTAAAGGTAACGAAAAATATGGAATGCTTGTCCAATTCGAATCGCACGGTTGTCACGATCCCTATCACAAGGACTAAATCAAGCAGGTGGCTATTATCGCTCACCGACTTGTAGCAGGGGTCGGAACATTTGTGCGGTTCTTCCGGATCTAAAGAGAAGTGGTCATCAAAGCAGTGTTCACGAGCTGAAACTTAACTTCGAAGTACGCCTCGCGCACAAAGCCCGGTTACCACTGAAGAGATGAGCACTTCATGCCATAATTATGGAACTCTAAAGAAGAGTGAAAGAAAAGAGAAATTAATGATTGAAGGAGATTTTACTAGGTTACACCAAGGAAACCAAATCTCGAGCCATCTCGCCAGCTACCAAAGCAAGAACTAACGAGAGCAAAAAGAAACTACCACGAAAGCAACGAGCTTTACGAGCTAAAAGTTGCATGTTTAAATTGACGAAAGGACTTTCCTTTGAAATGAACTGCGATGAGCAATATAAAACCTATTCACAAAATTGGATTAAGAAGAAGTGAACCAAAAATAACTACTGAATAACTCGAAGACGAGGCAAAACGATATGAAACTAGCGAAATAGCTTTTAGAGTATAGTCTCGAAAGATCTGCAAACAAAAAAAAAAGGTTTGACTAGGACATCAAAGTTAGAATCTTACTAAAATTTTTGGAACCGAAAAAAAAATACTGAGGAAAAGAATTACGTCTTAGTCAAGACAAGCTTCACTAAAGACCAAATAAACAAAAAAAAAACACTGGGCGCCATTGTAGCGAAGCACAAATGGACCACCAGAAATAATTATCGAAATTATAATCGCGCTTTAGTCAAGAGAAGCTTGACTAAAGATCAAAAGAAAACCGAATTTTGGCGCCATTTGTAGCGAACCAAAAATGAGCGACCAGAAATATAAAATTTAAGACAAAAAGAAAAACCGTTGGGCGATATTTGTAGCGAAACACAAATGAGCGACCATAAATATAAAATTTAGTCAAAAAAAAAATTATGCCAAAGCCTGGGCGCCATTGTAGCGAAGAGCGCGCCCGTTGTCAGCCCTACCTACATCCATCTGGCCATGAACGTAAATAGGTGCTGCAACAGACACCTCCTGCTGCAAAATTCAGCTCGGGGACATGTGTGGATGGCCGCACAGCATATTGCCGCTAGCGATCAGCCGGCTTGGGGTGGTTCTTGCCACCCCCACATCCCCTCCGTGCGTGTAAGCTGTGCAAAAAGGAAACTGACTTCTCTTCCTGGGACTTCAGACGGACGGACGGACAAAAAAAAATCCCTTTCATCATGCTGCCGGTTACTTGTCTCCATTGGTGCAACCCATAAACCTGTGAGAAAAGAAAGAAAGATTCATGCAGCTGAAATTAAATGAGAGGAAACCTTTGCGACGCACTACCAGTGTACGACACCCGGAGAAGCTACGACGCAGGAGAGAGGAAAGAGAGACAGAGAGAGAGCGCTGACCTGGACTCCAGTTGTTGAGGGAGTCCTGGCTTTGAAATGAATGTGCCACACGCCCACATCCACCCTGGCCAAGGCGTCAAAGCATGGTGTGTGTACGCTAGAGCAGCTCACCCCATGACCTTACCACCCACTGCTTCGGACTCTACTTACGAATTCTACCTATGTATGGCACATGGATATGAACTTCAGGTGCATATGAAAGCAAAAGAAAGATTTGGTGCACTCAACAACAAGGAGAACAAGGTATGTTCGTTTATTGCTGACGAAACATGAGTTTATTGCAAAATATCCGAAGCTTTCGCTATTCACCTCTTGAAAATTTGGTACGTTTGCTTATACTAGGCTTGTCCCTACTATCTAACTTTAGGGCTACTTTTCACAAAGGTAAAAGGAATTCAAACACATAGTTTTACTATATTATTATAATGGACTTACTTGCAATCACCTATACTTCACCACTGGCAGGACAGAATCCCTCGACGGCTGAAACTGGTTCTGCTTGGGTGCACCCTTTCTCCTTCGACAACGTTGGTGGCCGCAATAGTTTATTTCAAATGTTTGGGTCCATTGACCTCTTTTTTTGTATTGTTCTTTTCACCTCTTTTGGGTGCTTTCGAACATTATCCCTTATCGGAATATATTACTACCATGCAATTTGTATTATTTAATTAGTTTAACCTACAGTTGAGGTGAATGGCACAATCCCCTTAGTAATTGGTATATATACAGGGTGATTCTGATCAAGATACCTTCCGGTATACCACGCGATTCCTTGAGGCAGTCATATACGGACGGTCAGACCTTGTTTGGTAACACAGATACGAAAAGTGGAAACGTGACTGAAAAAAAATATGATGATAGTGATAGCGACGATGAATTTTACATAATGCAACAAAATGCAACTAATCTGAAATTGTAAAGTTTAAAGAAAATAAAAAGATTTGTTGATATAAATTTTTTTTTATTAATTTTTATTGAATATATTATAATTTTTCAGTAGTAAGCAGATAATGGATGAGGTTTCTTAGTATATCTTTTTAAATTATTACATTTTTTTCCACTCGTAAGTAAACATGCTGGTGCGAAATGCATCATTCTTTGGGAAAAATGTCATTGTTTGATAGGATAACGACTGGTGCTCTGGTAATTACAGCATCTCCTTGGTATTTCACTTTTGCGTTGACAGTATCGCCTCCTAATATCATCTTAAGCATCTCTACAGCACACGGTTCCATCATAGGCTCGTTCCACAAAATTATGCGTCTGTCAACACATTCCATCATTGGAAAATTGCAATACCTATTGAAATTTCCCATTTGTCCGAAATTTATGAAAAAATGAATAAAAAAGTAAAAAAAAAATTTTTTACCTGCATTTGGTAGAGATAGTACAAAAATTAATTTTTTTTTTGTATTACCTTGTCCAAAACACAATATAAATTATATAAAAATTAAAAATTGGCTTATCTTTATCGAATTATTATTAAACTGATACATAAGTAACATTTCTAAAATTTCTAAAGATTCTTTTACATTCTAATAATAACTATCAATATTTCCTAGTGGAGCGTTAAAAAAAAAAGTTCTGTGGTTCACAAGACCTAAAGAATATAAAAATTTCTTCCATCAGCATCTCATTATAAAAATTATTTACGATACGAATACAATTTTTTATTAAAACTGAACTAATGTCAAAAAATTTGTATTTACTACGAAGCCATGCAGATGTATTGAAGATTTGGTTTACTGGTGAGGTCGGTCGTTTTTGTAGAAACCAAACGATTTCATCACCTTTTCGTCGTTTTCCACCTTCGGTATTTTCTTGAGGTCTTGCGCTGCTACGCTCAGAAGTTTCGCCACCAAAGTTTCCTTGTAGTCCACAGGAGATGAAGTTAGAAAAGTACTCCGATATTTCGCATGCTTCCACCATTGTTCCATCGGTACTCCCGAGATCTTTCCGAAATTGTAGACATCCAATTTGATTACCCGGTAACCACACTCGCCCGGCGATTTCAAAGTAACGAAAACGTCGTTCTCCCTTCTTGCTATACTTTGCTGTATGTACCTAGTGTTCGAGTTTGTATTCGAATGCTGGAAAAACTCGTCGAGAATATCGTCTGCCGAAACCGTTTCCACTTTCCTTGAAGTAGTCGGTAAATTTACGTCTACAGCTGCTGTTAGAGTACGAACAATCATGGATGATGTGGTAGTGGTCGGTATGAGAGAAAATGAGGAGGATGGCAGCTTTAAAGTTTCTATGAATTTTGTTATGATCCAATCTGAATCTTCTTGTAATATCCAACGCTTCGTAAATATCGTGAATGATTCTATTTCTTGGAGCTGTACCACCAAATCCTCTATCGAATATTCTTCTTATTCGATCCCTTCCATTATCAATTTTTTTAATAAAGGTGTAATTCCTGGACGCATCATATATAAAATCTTCTTGGCAGTTATCATCTTCTCTTTGAGTGCAAATAAATTCATCGTATCCAATATCAGGAATAGATTTATCAGAATTCCATTGTGCCATACTACCATTATTATTGATAGCATGGTGCTCATTCCTTCGTGATCGGGTTCCTGCTCCTTCAACAAATATTTTACAGACAGTTTCTGTATCTTCTTCTTCGGTTGTGAATCCTCGAAATGCGTGTGTCTCTTCTTCGCCACTTTCATAGCCAATTGTTTCTTTGCTGCATTCAATTTCACAAAAGTCTCTGGAATTTTCTTCTCCTGATTGTCTGCAAAAACTTCTTCGTCTATAAGATCTGAAGTTGTCCCATTCGTTTTCTGCACACCTTCCTGATTCAAAGGAATTTCTTCTTCATTTTCCATATTCCTTTCCTTCGTATTCATGTTCAATTCTGCTACTGGAGACGGAGGTCACATTGTTTCGTCGTCGCTTATTATCAAATCGTCCATGTCCGCTTTGCAAAATTTCAGCATCGAAATATTTTTCTTTATCTTGGGCAACGGCATTGTCACGGTCCGAATAATTATAAGAACAATTTGAATTATTTTCAACACTATACCTGTACGAGCAAACACTTAAAATGCTTTCACTGCTAGCAATTGAATACATTTGAAAATTCTAACAAATCGTTCTTGCTTTAATACTATAAAATTTCAAACAAAATGATAACAACTTTCTAATTATGCTCGCGGTAAACATTATAACACATTGACGACGCCAGCAGCAAAAAAGCTTACCGTAACGATCGGGCGAAGCCCATGATCATGGTAGCTTCTTTGCAGCTGTCGTCGCCGTCGCACTAATTAAGCTTTATTTCTATAATAATCTTTTTCAGAAATTGAAATTCACGTATAGTTTCCATAATTTTCAGATGATTGTGCCAAAGTTCATAGAATATGCACAGGTAAGTATATGCAATAAATGATTTATATTTCTATAATCTTTTTCAGAAACTTAAATTCACTAATACTTTCCTTTCTTTTCTGATAACTGTGCCAAAGTTCGCAAGATATGCACAGGTAAATTTACGCACTAATTAAATCTTTATCTCTTTTATAATCTTCTTCAGAAATTAAAACTCACTAATAACTTTCTTTAATTCCAGATGATTGTGCTAAAATTCATAAGATTTGCACAGGTAAATAGATGCACTAAATGATCTTTATTTCTTTTATAATCCTTTTTGGAAGTTTAACTTCACTAATAACTTTCTTTATTTTCAGATAATTGTACCAAAATTCATAAGATATGCACAGGTAATAATACGCACTAACTTCTTTTATGCATCATAATTTTCTTTATTTTCAGACACTTGTGTCGAAATTCACAAGATATGTACAGGTAAATATATGCATTAAATGAACTTTATTTCCTCTATAATCTTCTTCGGAAATTTAATTTCACCAGCAATTTTCCTTAAATTCAGGTAATTGTGCCGAAATTAATAAGATATGCACAGGTAAATATGTACACTAAATGAACTTTATTTCTTTTATAAGCCTTTTCAGAATTTAACTTAACTAATAATTTTCTTTATTTTCAGACATTGGTGTCGAAATTCACAAGATATATACAGGTAAATATATGCACTAAATGAACTTTATTGCTTTTATAATCCTTTTTGGAAATTTAACTTCACAAATAATGTTCATTATTTTCATACATTGGTGTCGAAATTCACAAGATATGTACAGGTAAATATATACACTAAATGAACATTATTGCTTTTATAATCCTTTTTGGATATTTAACTTCACTAATAATTTCCTTTATTTTCAGATAATTCTGACAAAATTCATAAAAGATACACAGGTAATATCCGCACTAATCAACCTTTATTTCTTTTATAATTCATAGCTTTCTTTATTTTCAGACAATTGTGACGAAATTCACAAGGTATGCATAGGTAATATATATATATACACTAAATGATCTTTATTTCTTTTATAAGCTTCTTCGGAATGAGAGAAAATATACAAATAAATGATCGCCAATAATAACGCGGTACTTCCGTCAAAGAAAAAGAAATTTTTCTACCGTAGTCTTCAAAAAAAAAATCACAATAATTTATTCGGCTGCGCCACTCACAAATCCAAACTAATAAAAAAAACTTTTCCTCGATCAACGTGCGCGCCGGTCCGCCTTGGTCAACATCCAAAATCCAACTCCTCGACTACACGCAGTCTGCCTACATTGCAGCCGTTCTTGACTCAACCACCGGTAAGCGAGCATTTTCTGTTCTTTGTTCTCATTCGGCCGATTACCGATATCTCTTCGAGCTGCGGTGCTGCTGGCTACGTACGGGTGTGCGTGAATGATTTTTGGCAAAATCGTTGCCATCGAATATTTTGTGTGATACAATTTCGCGGAATTTTTTTGTCGGTTTCGCAAAGATTTATTGTATGTGGGTAATGCGCGATATTTTACGGCTAGGCGAATTGCCGTTTTCGTCTCCTGGATGTTGGTGACTAGCGGTAAGTTTTATGTAGAAAATTATAATTTGTGCATTTTGCACAAATTGGAATTTTTCTTTTTTTTTCATTTGAAATATTTTACTTACTTGTAGCTTCCCTTCAGGTTTTACGTTTTTTTTTTTCTCTTCTTTTCAGGGTTTTTTGTAATATGGAGAAGTAGCATAGGGCTACTTTTTGAAAATATTTAAATTTTTACCACTTTCCAGGAATTTGTAATATGGAGAAGTAGCATAGGGCTACTTCTCGAAAATATTTCAACTTTTGCCCCTTTTTAGATATCCGAGGAATTAAAATAAAAATAGTAAAAATAAAAGAAAATGGATAATAATAAAAAAAATTTAAAGGGTAAGAAAAAGGAGAAAAAAGAGAAAAAAAGGAATTTTTATGATGAAAAAAAGAGGAAAAAAACCAGAAAAAAACCGGAAAGTAGCGTGAGGGCAGAACGCTACAGTTCCCCCACTTCACCAAAAGTAGTCGGAATGTCCGCAGCAAACAGCTGGTAAGCGTCGCCACGCAGCCGTGTGGGCAAGCTCTGGAGGAAAGCATCTTTTTCTTCCGCATTCAGACAGTGTAGGTTCTGTTTGCAACACCCAATAAATGTTTGCAGTTCACGACCTATCTGTGGGCATTTTCATCCGAAAATAGATGGACAAGTTGTGCCGCGAGCTTGGCCACTTTAGCGTAATTTATTTGTTTATTTATTTTGTAAGTTAAAAAGATAGTAAACAGAAATTTCCAATAATATACTACCTTACAATTAGAAGGGTAACGAATTTTAATAAATTTAGTGAAGAAGATAAAGTAATAATAATGTTTAGAAGTAAATGAAAAAAATAATAATAATAATAATAAAATAGACTAGTAACTAAAGAAATAAAACTAAAAACATAATGTGAAAAAAAGACAGGAGGAAAAATAAAATAGAAAAAATACAAAAAATAATTAAGTTAAATCTAAAATCTAAAGAGCGTGAATGAACAAACTAGAAAATAAGAAAAAGCAAATAGAGAAAGTAAAACTAAAATACAGTTGGAAAGCGGAGGCCAACAAATGCTAAGGAGTTAGGAAATTAGTAAAGCGAATTAGTAAAGCGAAGCAGTAAAAAGAGAGTAATGCAAAACAGAAAAGATGTTAATAACCGATCTCGCGGAGAATTAATATTTTATATGTCAGCGGACTAGTATTAAATATATCTATATTGTTAAATCTTGTATTGTATGATTTTGTAATTCTGTAGATAGGTGACTTTTCTTTAATGTTTGTTCTGCAAGTGGGTAATCTGAAGAGGGTCTGGGATCTTGAGTTGCGCGGGGGGACGTTCAAATCAATATTAGAGACTAGTGCGTGACAATTTACTCGACCATTTAAAATATTATATAGAAATGTACTATCCAAGTAGATTCTGCGACTTTCTAGTGTGATTAAGTTGTATTTTGCTAATCTTTCATGATAGTCTAGATTGGTATTCTCTAGTTTATATAAAGAAACTCTGGTGAATTTACGCTGGACAGCCTCATTTTCAGCACTAAAGGAAGAGTAAAATGGACTCCAAACCTGACTAGCATACTCGAGAGTACTCCTTACTAAAGAATAATAGAGACTGATATAAGAGGATGCCGACCTAAACGATTTACAGGTGCGAAAGATAAAGCCTAATAAACGAAATGATCTGGAAGTAATAAAATTGATGTGAGTAATGAAGAGGAGCTTACGGTCGAAAAACACGCCTAAATCTTTTATCTCATCAACACGTGATACAGCAGTGTAGTGAATGGTATAGTATAGTATGGGGTCTTTTTTACGGTGAAATGAAATGCATTTACATTTGCTTACGTTGATGTCAATACAGTTCTGGTGGCACCATTTTTCTAGTCGTAGTATATCCTTTTGAAGATGGACACAATCCATCACGTTATTAATTTTTCTAAAAATCTTGGCATCATCAGCGTATAATAAACAATCAGACATAAAACAAGAAGGCATGTCGTTGATGTATATGAGAAAGATCAATGGTCCAAGTATTGTACCTTGGGGCACTCCGGAGATTTGCTTAAATGAGGGGGATTGTAGCCCATTAAATACAACGATAATATCCCTGCTAGTTAGATAGGTGTGGAACCAAGATATGGTATCTGTTTGAAATCCCATTAGTGCCATTTTCGATAGGCAGTGCTTGTGATTAATCTTGTCAAAAGCTTTAGCAAAGTCAGCGTGGATAGAATCTATTTGTGTATTTTCATCGAGAGCACACGCGATTTTTTCTGTGAATAAAGATAAGTTGGTGATCGTAGACCGCCCCGTTAAAAAACCGTGCTGTTCTTCAGAGATAAATGGTTTTATTTGGAATAGGAGTTGATGGTAAACGACCTTTTCGAAAATAAGTGCAAGATCGTTAGAGATAGAAATAGGCCTATAGTTTATAACGAGTTTAGGGTCACCAGATTTATAAATCGGCATAACGAAACAATTTTTAAGAGATACTGGGTAGATTTTATTAGTGATTGAAAGATTGAAGCGGTTCCGCTAGACTTTGTGCGCATCTCTTAAAAATAATATTTGGAATCCCGTCAGGTCCCGGGTTTTTGTCACAATCAAGATTACTCAATACATTAAGAACAGATTCTGAAGAAATAAAGCTCAACATAATATTCATATTGGAACTGTCCGCAGAGGGGGAAAGGATAATGCCGGGGTCTTTTTCAGAGTATACGGATGTAAAGTACGTGGAAAACATCTCACATATAAGAGGAGGAGATGACGATGTATCATCATTAAATGTTAGATCTTTAAGATACGAGTTCGAAAGCCCAAAATGCCTTGGGGTTGCGTTTTAGCGAGTGATCAGTGCTTTCGACGTACTTTTGATAACATTGAGTAATCAAGGATTTAGATAGCTTCCTCAAATAAGAAAAAGTTTTTGTAAATCTCAGAGTGGGGACTTTTTTTGTATAGACGCCTATATTTATCTTTTGCCTTCAGGACTTTAATCAGTTGGGAGCTATACCATTTCGGAAAATGATTCTGATTGCGTTTATTTATTTCAGGGATAAACAGGCCTATTCCAGTATTAAGTGCTTCATAGAATTTATTAAATGATTGGTCAACATCAAATAAAAATATAGGAGAGAAATAAAAATTTTCTAAAAATTCAGAGAGGCCAGTGTAATTGCCTCCTTGAAAATTTCTTTTTTTAGTAAATTCATTACGGGCATTTCTTGAATGTGCCAAATCCAATATAATATCGAGTGGAGGATGACGGGAGTCTATCTTAGATAGTGGACATAAGGATGAAGTAATACTAACTTTGGAATGAGAAATGTTTGTCCAAACTAAATCGAGAAGTGTATTGTTAATATTAAATTTATTATTAAATTGCTTTAGATTACACAATTCCATATTATTAAGAAGGGAATGTGAGGAAAGACTATAGGCTGCTGAGGGACGCATGCAATTGTCAGGCGTCTCATAAGCCCAATTGAGATGCGGTAAGTTGAAATCACCTAAGAAGACTACTATTGTGTTAGCAGGAAGCTGTAATATTTTACCAGTAACACTGGAAAAAAGGGAATTATATGATTCGTAAGATTCTTGGGGAGGGATATAAACACAAAATAAATAGAGAGTAAAGTTATTTTGTTTTATTGCCACCCATAGCACCTCATGGTCCGTTTCAAAAGACTCGACTCGAAATGAATTGTAAGTACTCTTAACTGCGATTAGACATCCACCGCCATCCTCACGCACAGATATTCTCAAATTTCTATCTCTTCGATAAACCAAGACTTCTGAACTATGAACAACCCGCTTGCAGAAATGTTTTTGTAAAGCAGATTACCTCATAATGGTTAGATATTATATTTAATCGAACGTGTTCCGTTTTGGTACGTAATCCCCTGACATTTTGATAATACATATATAGTGACATTAATTAAGATTATTATTTGGGACTAGCTTGAATACTGATCCTAACGAGATCGAGGCTTTTTTCGTTTGAGATAACAAAGGGAGAAGAGTTGTCATCCTTTTTTAAATAAATTTTCGAATTTTATACCCAAACGGATTTAAACTCATATTCTTTCTTAAACTGCTTCGCTTTATGTAAAAGAATTTTCTTATCTTTCGATAGGAATTCATTAAAATAAATAATATTCTTTTCCCTACATCCAAGCATATCGGCTGTCACACCTCTGGCAACCTTACTAGCTATTAACACACGATCCCTGACCAACTGATTAGAGTACTTAACAATTAATGAACTAAAAGAATTTTTATTACTCGCTCTACTCTCACTACGATAAACCTTCAATACATCAGTGTCTTGTAAAGATAACTTTAGGAGATCATGAAGTTTTTTTCAATAAAATTAGTTAGGGATCTTTCCTCTAATATTTTTATATGCTCTCCCATGGCCTCCATGTCTTTACTCATACGCGAGTTTTCCGCTTCCAGAGTTTTAATTCTCTTCTTGTTATCCTCAACTGTGGTCACAAGTTTTTTATTCTCGTCAAATCCATGCAACAAAACATTAATTGAGTTATTGAATTCTGCTTGGCTTGATTTGATGACATCAATTTCTTAGACATGCTCTGGACGGCTGCTAAAATATTAGATGTTTCACTTTCATCGCTATCAGAAACGCAATCATCAGGCGAAGTTTTTTTTAATACAGCCGGCACATCGAAGGGCAACAGTGCCGCTCATGATACTCGATGTAATTTCATTTGATAGCTTACAACAAGTGGCGTGGAAGTCGTTCCGACAGTCAACACATTTAAATTCAGTTTTCTGTTTATTTAGGTAAGCAGAACAGAGCATACACTTAGGCGCCATAATATATAGCTTTGATTGTTTAATCAAAGTAGGTAGTTAATACACCAATCAAGCGCTTTTAGCAGAAGGTAGTTGTTGATTTGCCCGAAATTCGGAATAGAATGTAAAGCTGGATTGGAATTGGTTGAAGTCCGTAGATTATTTGCCTTATAGGTTATGTTAATTTTAGGAATTAATTATTAAGTTAATTTTAGCAGTTAATTATAGCAGGAGGTTCATAAGACCAGAAATGCAGTAAAAATTCAAATATTCTCTTGGAAAGCCAGAAATTTGCAAATATAGTATAAAAGAGATTAATACCCTCTGCGAGTTGACTTCAATATACACTTCCAAAAAGGAAAAAAACAAATCCACGGCTCCTGGGAGATAGATGGATAGGTGAATGAATAATAATCCAACTTCCATATATGAATCCTAGTTATCAATTTCAGCTGGATGCACTCTGCGTGAGATGAAGGGAAGCACCTGTAGAATATCTTGTTGATGTTTTAATGAATGGATGTATGATATCCAGTCCAAGAATGTTGGTCGATGTTAAAACTACTGCAAGACTAAATAACCAGTGGAATCTCCAATGTACAGCCGATAAAATTGTATAAAAGTTTATATTTGAACTAATTAAATGTTTACTTCTTACTAAAAACAAGAGAAATTAAGAGTTATAAATAGTAACTTGACTTTGACAACTGAGAAACTTCTTCTTCTTCTTTTATATCTACCATTGTGATTATCTTTCTGTTTATTGTTTTGTAGGGTAGTCTACTAGTGCCGTTTGGTTTTCAAGGCTTGGTTCTGGACTAGAATCTGGGAAGGATACTTCTAGCCATTCGCAAAGGCGGTTTTCAGCCATAGTCTCGTCAGAGGGGTCACTACCTATATCACTAACACTAGTTTCACTTTCAGCAATTGCAACTACACTGGCAGTCTGGAGATTCTGGCTACCTGATTGTGGTTGGTTGTCTTCTGGGGCGTTGCTTCTGTCCCGCAGGTGTTGCTAATTTTCACCTGGGGATTGCTCCGCGTCGATGAAGGAATAGAGTTTTGCTCTTGCATATACATCCCGCGTTGTCCAAAAGGGGGGCTTTTAGCTTTCTTAGGGTATTCCCTGCTCGAATGAACTTGTTGGGGGGGGGCCTACTTATTTTTCCCTGAATATGGTTGAAAGGATGGTTTGAAACTATCTTCGAATTCCACTTCTACCCAGGAACGATGGTATCTTCCTTCTAGAGTTGGTTTGTAAGGGTCGTGCGTTGCCCGTTGCCCGTTGATCTTCTTCACGGTGCTGCTACGGAGCTTATGGTGCTGATAAACACTTTGAGTTTGGCGTCCAGGTTCCTTGTTGATTTCGTTTTAAAATTGATGGGGTGAACGCTTGCTCGCCTGGAGCCGAGGCACCTGATGTATTCTACTCCGAACGTTTGGGGTAACGTATCCGCATAGTATGGCTGAGTCAAAGGATCCCCGTAGATTCTTGCATGATCAAGGCTTTTCAAGCGCTTACGATCTTTTGTTTTGATCAAGCTTCCTTGATCTTACCGGGTACGCCAATTGTTTTATTTTCCACCCGAATAGGATAATTTGCTGATGCGAATATCTTACACTAGCTCACCTGTAGTTCACTGCTAATCTACATATAATGAAAAAGACCCTTTTTGTTTTTCTTAAACCACTTTTATATTCCTGATTTTTTTCTTGTTATTCCTTTCACCACTCGTAATAAAAATTTTTAACCGTAACAAGAAAACTGCACATCCGAATTCAAACAAAAATTTCTTAACCGTAATAAGGAAAACTGGATATCCGAATTAACACAAAATTTCTTAACCGTAACTAGAAAACTGGACAACCGAATTAAAACTAAAATTTCTTAACTTGTACTGCCCGTTAGTAAAACGTACACGCAGATTTGGTTAAGTGACTGAAATGCACTGGTAAATTTGGTTCAAGATCAGTTGTCTATTTCCTAGAAACAAATCAACACTGTTCACTTTCTTTAACTTTGAAGAAAACTACTACACTTATATTTTAGAATTTCCCACTATTAAGATCAGATTATGTATAAAAGTTATTAGGTCAACGATTCAAACGTATGCGGAAACACACTTACAGGATTGTTAGTAAAAGATATATAAATAGATATTCTATATATGGGGTTAATATAGATCAAAAGTTAGAATAAGTTAACTTCAAAACACTGGCACACTTATTTAGCTTAAATATCTCGAGTAATCGTATTAATAAAGGATTATATAATCTGTTGGGTCAGAGATCAACACACACTTGAAAACATACTTATTGACACCGATTTATAATGTACGATTTTCAGAAATAGATATATTAAGATAAAACCTAGTACATAAGTTTGGGTCAGAGATTTTTTGTATCACACTGAAAATACTTACTGGCAACAAGTTATAATATAAGATCGTCAAGAGCGTAATATAAATATAAATGTAAAATAAATATGCACACGAAATATAAAATATAAATACATAAGTCAAAATATAGCCAAATAGATATATGAATAAATATTAAAATATTACAAGTGACCGATCTAGACTTTGGCGCTTGAGGAATTGGTTTTAAGCTAATGTTAAGAACCTTTGTTCTAATATTTGGTCGAGACAAGAAATAAAGTGTTAATGTTAGTATTATTATCTTAACTTCAGTCGAGACCCGAAGCAAGATTCTTTATTTCCGTCGAGACCAGAAATAAAGTGTTTTATTAGGAAAATATTATCTCAGCCGAGACCCGAGATAATATTCTTTAAGCCAGTCGAAACCAGACTTAAAATGAATATTAGTAAACATCTTAACTTTAGTCGAGACCCGAAGCAAGATTCTTTATTTCCGTGGAGATCAGAAATAAAGTGTCTTGTTATTAGAAGATTATCTAAGTCGAGACCCGAGATAATATTCTTTAAGTTAGTCGGGACCAGACTTTAATATATTGACTATCAGAACCAGCTTAACGCAAACTCGCTACATGGACATGTTTAATAAATAAACGGTCAATAATACATGCGTTTCATCACTTTGTCGGTGTTAGTATTAGTATGTTACACTAAACATAAACCAAACACCAGATGAAGTTACATGCCCAAAACATTAAACAAAATAGATTAAATATTATATAGACGTTTTTTAAAAACATGCTTAGCAACGTCGAGAACAAAATGCTCAGCCATATTGTTAACAGTAATACACAGGCACAGGTTCATACTTGCTAAATTTAGACCTTGAGGAGCTAACATGCAACAGCGGTAGCCTTCTTAAATTGTGCCTACTATCACGGAAAGAGATTTTGTTAAGTAGAAATGGGGAATCAATATTCCTGTTTAAGAGTTGATGCAC
This sequence comes from Dioctria linearis, assembly GCA_963930735.1. Classification (NCBI taxonomy): domain Eukaryota; kingdom Metazoa; phylum Arthropoda; class Insecta; order Diptera; family Asilidae; genus Dioctria; species Dioctria linearis. Next base: position 116,707,669 of record OZ005742.1, on the reverse strand, counting down.
AAGCGTTACATCGGCAACCATACGACATTTCTCAAGCGAGTGCATATTTGAAAGCTTCAAGCGATCGTCATAGGGTGGAAGAATTAATGAATTATTCCAGGGTAGGTGCCTGAGAGCTAATCGTAAGAAGTTCCGCTGAACAGACTCTATACGGTCGATGTGTATACCGTAAAATGGAGACCAGGAGGGTGATTCTGTGCTCTTTGTCGTTCTATTTAGTCGTGAATTTTGACATATTTTGTCGAGTTTTTTCTTTTAACACAGTTCATTTTGTGTCTTCACTAGTATATACCACAAAATGAACTATAATGAATTTTCTATGAACAAACGTCAAAAAACACGACTAAATAATCGACAAATTAGTCAACTGCTCCCAGAGGTTGTGACAAAAATTTTACACCGGTAAATGGAAATTCTACACCTAATTAGAGCAATTCAAGTGCTTCAATTCGAAATAATATTTTGAATTTGTAATGTGAAATATCATTTTCAGTTCATTCTACGTCGTGCAAGGCTTGCTGAGCTGACTAAAAACACAAAAAGGACAGTAGAAATGTTCATTTCATTTAGTCGATTATTTTGACATTCAAGTTCGACAAAACCCACAGAATCACGCTACAGACCTGGCTAGCGTATTCAAGAAGGGGTCTCACAAAGCAAGTGTACAAATGCAATGTAATGCTGGGATTCAGGAACTCTCAAGACCAACGTTTTATAAAGTCCAGGATAGAACTACTCTTTGATACCATGAAGTTTATATGGGACACGAAATTCAATCTTTGGTTACATTTGACACCCAAGTCACAGATAGAACTAACACGGCGAATCGAGGAATTCGAGAATTCATAATCATAAGTGATTGGTTTTCCTGTGGAAAGTCATAACCTCACATTTGTCGATATTGAGTAGCAAATTATTGCTTTTACATCAGTCATTTGTGAAGGTCACCCTGTACATGTTCGCAATCGTTAAAAGATTTAATCTGAGCTAAAAGTTTGATATCGTCAGCATAAATCAAGACAAAGAGCAACGAGCCCAGGTGACTCATTTGAGATACGCCAGACGAAGCCTGCAAGACTCTAGAGATGGAATGCCGGACATAGATTTGGTATGTTCTGTTATCTAAATATGACTTCGTCCATTTTAGAAAAGTTAGCGCAAACCCATATTTTCCATTTTAAACAAAATCACGGAGTGAGATAACTTGTTGAAAGCTTTACTAAAGCCAGCATAAATACAATCTGTGTGGAAAACTTTTGCAAACCCCCTATTAGTATCCGAGATAAATTCTAATAAGTTGGTGGTTGTAGACCTGCTCGAAATAAACCTATGTTGGTTTGAAGAAAGCAAATTCTTACAGGAAAGTGATAGCTGAGAGTAAATGATTGATACAAATAATTTGGGAATGCAAGATAATTTCGCAATAGGCCTATAGTTAGAGATATCATTTTTACTACCTGATTTGCGGATAGGTATGATGAAAGAATTTTTCTACAGCTGCGGGAAACAACCACTGTCGAGCGATTTTTGGAAAATGATTTTCAGCGGGGCTACTAGGGAGAGGCAACATGACTTCTTTTTATTTTTAATTCGTTTCAGCTCTTTATTGAACCATGGCCGTGATATTTTAGTGGTCCGCTGACTTTCACGGGGAACCTGAGAAGCGAATAAATCAAAAAGAATTATGTAAAACTTAGAAACATCTTCATCAACACTATTACAAGACAGCATTGTGTTGAAATTAATAGAGGTAAGTCTACTAGAAAGTTCCGAAAAGTCAGCTTTTCTAAAATTGAAAATGTATTGTGTTTCGTCACAATTTGCGAGATTTTCGGTTTCATGGCAATATTTAATTAGTAGAGGGGGGAGATATTTGTCAAGAGTAGACATTATAACTGAGCTAGGTTCAACTAATAAGTTGCCCGCGTCAGTAAAAAATACCAGGTCTAGCTGCCTACCCATGTCATTCTTAACATTACGGATTTGGCTGAGACCGAGAGATGAAATAGTGTCAAGGAAACGTCATTCCCTTGTTGTCAAGTTATTAAATGGAAGATAGTCCTCGTCATCTTCATTAAGTACCCATTGTATATTGTAAGTTAAAATCACTAATAAGTAGTAATTCGTCAATAGGTTCCATCTTACTATGGATAAAATTAGATGTTAAAGTAAGTAGGTCGTAAATATTTAGACCTTTTTCATCGACAATATTTATGGAGTCTGGGGGAATGTAGCAAGAAATTATGTATAAGTCATATTTTAGGAGATATAGCTTAAGGGATATGACCTCAATTTCGAGGGTGTTGGAGAAACAAGGAAGTTCAATTTTGCTGCAATTGAATTTATTTTTACTGGCGAGAAATACGCCACCGCCACGAGCTTCCGAAATAGTATGTCTATCCCTTCTAAAAGTATGATAAGAATTGTCAAGGATTTCAGCATTCCTGCAATTCCTGCAATTGACGATTATTACATTTTACTGCCATTAAAATATGAGAAAACGAAATTTCCCTACATTCAGAGCAAAAGTAGGAGAATATATTTGAAAACTCAAGCTGTGACTTTGCAGAGAGGCGGCTAAAATTGGAGAAACCCACGCAAACATAATGAAAAGATTTGCCACAAATTCCTTGGCACTTGATTAGAGCAAGAAAACTATCAGTTAACTGACAATTATTATAACAGCAATCATTCATGCCTTAAATCAACATGCAAGAAATAAATAAAAAATCGAGAAAGGTTCTGGTACAAGTTTTTCGGAAAGCAAAGCTTAATAAATTGCAATCCAAGATGTAAAAATAATTAGTGCGTGGCGCAAGCCCGCAGTGATGATGGTTGTCCAGGGATTTTAGAACAAAAATACTAATTGGAGTCTTCGTGACGAGGGGAGTTGCGACAAAACCAAGCTAATAGCATTAACAAATAAAATAGATGGCGTGGAGATATTCCTGAACTGTTGTTGTCTTGGATCAGTTTAGACTCTTTCACAGATAGGTGGCATGAAGAGTCAGATTTTGTATATATGTACCTAATCGAGGCAAAGGCAGCCCTTCAAAGCCAACCCAAGGCCAAAGAAAACAGCGAAAATGGGAAACAATTTTAAAAAGAATTTTGCAGATACACAGCATGCACCCATATGCAGAAACTGCACAGAGACAAAAAAAAAATAAGGAGAAATTGCCCCAGAAAGCTTTTAACCACTCCCGTCCAATAAATCGAGTAGACAAACACGGCGTAATCCGAAGATAAACAACACCACTGAAAACCAGTCGGAACGGACAAAAACACGGAGAAACCGTTCTAAATAAGAAAAATAAACAGAACAAACACAAAACAAATGCACAAAACTACGAATAAATAAAGAAATTAAAATTAAAAGCGAACACGAACGAAAACTCGACTTGACAGCACAACAATTCACAATATGTGGGTCTTAAAGTGCATGTTAGTAAATATCTTAACTTCAGTCGAGACCCGAAGCAAGATTCTTTATTTCCGTCGAGACCAGAAATAAAGTGTTTTAATTAGTTGTTAAAAGGTGATATATCAGTCGATACCGGATAAAAGGTTAGTCCCTACCTACCCAACGTATGTACCTCAAGCGATGCCAAGTAGAAAAAGAGATCGAGATCAGTCAGCTTGTTCTTTATACAGCCCTTGCTTGCACACGACCCCATTGATGGAGTTGCAGATGCACATCATTCCAAGAATTGGCAGTGCAGCTGTTGATCTTACGATACTAGCGGCACAATACGCATAGTAACGAACCAAACTGCATAGCAACAAGAAATTTAGAGAAACGCAGGCTGCTGTGTTAAGTTGAATTATATTTGCAAAAAAATTTATCTCTATCACGTAGAGAAGAAACTCCCGTTCGATGATACTTGTAATGATGATAATGATAGAGTTGCATATTGATCGGCTTGATCTGCTTGTTTTCATGCCATGCATTGTATGCTACATGACAACACATGCCCGTATTGGATGTTTTACCTATTTTCTGGGAAAATTGTAATTAGATTTTCTTTTCAGAACTCAATTTTAGCATAGTATTTTTAGGTATGTTCTCTTTTCAGAAATTGGTTTTAGCACGAATCTAAAGGTTTAAACATATGATAGTGATTTTAATTTAATATGCCCGACGAGTCTATTCTTTTGTAGGTATTGTGTTTGTGCAATATGTTATGTAGATGACAAACACATGGCTTTGTTGGGTTGTGTACCTGTTTTTGATTAAGAGTAATCAAATTAGATTTAATTTTACTAAAAATGTTTATGCTTTGTTTTCAGGATATTTTCTTTTCAGAATTTGTCTGTTAGTAAAATATATTCGAATCGATTTGGTTTGAGCATAACTATCTTTTTTAGTTTTTTCTTTTATCTTTCTTCACCGGCGCCGTTCGTGATTATTCCTTCAAATCGAAAAACCAACTCACTTAACCGCCCGCTCACGACTCGACCTTCTTTTTCGTGATCATGAGCCGTTGTTCAGGGTAGAAAATGCTTAATTGCATTTTCTTACCCTGGGAAAATTTTACCATTAATCCTGGACTTGTTCAATCTTGTCCAGACTTATTTGCGTCGAACGGTGGCTTCAAAAACTGTAATTTTACACTTTAAACAAGTCAAAAGTTAGAATTGGTCTAAGACCAATTCTTATGATACCCTAGATGAATGCCCATATTAAATTTCGTATGGTCACCGATCTATTCAAGATTGATTTTTGAAGTTGTTTTTCGCATATATTTCTAGAACGGTTTGTCGCACAGAAAAAATCATTATAACCAATTTTATAAGATTTTGTATTCTGAAGAAGTTTTTAGTACAATAAAAATGTCTTGGACTGATCGTTTTCAAAGTATACATACAAAACCTAAATTTTTAAATGGCAACACCAAGAAGGAGTTGCCCGATTTAGTCCATTTTTGACCTTTTATTTGCTAATATAGCAAAACCACCATGTACGAAATTTCAGCTCTCTACGCTGACGCGTTCTGAGGCAGTGTCCAAATATATAGCGGAAAACGAATTTTTTATATGGAAACCCCACGAAGGAGTTGCCCGATTTGTCTCATTTTCGAAATTAATTTTACTTTTTTTTTAAAGTCCGTGTACAAAATTTCAGCCCTCTAAGTATACGCGTTCTCGAGTTATCCTGCGCACGGACGGACGAACGGACATGCAAAAATCAAAATAACTTTTAATATTATGCGTGGTGTTACAAACGGAATGACAAACTTAGTATACCCCTATAGATTTCATCTAGGGTATAAAAACATCAGTCACCGCCTCGTCGTTTGAAATCGTGGCGCGCATACACATACATGCAATGTATTTATGGGGCGCGCAGTTCTTATCGTCGAAGCTTTTGTCTTAATATATATGTACGTATGTACATACATATTGTGTTTTTTGTGGCAAATCGTACTGAATGTACGATTTGACTTTTGATTTCTTTTTTAATTTAATTATTTCCACTGACAAATTTTTTAAGCAAAACGACCTGGGTTGTAAACTGTAACTTTTGTTTTTCCCAAGTCGTTTTATGGGAATAAAATGGACAAAATGGGGATGGAGACTTGGAGATGTGATTGGGCATTTATTGTAAATTTTAAACAAGACAGTTATCTTCACAGAATGCGCAACAAAAAAGTTACGCGAGATTAATGGAGAAGGTATCTAAGGTCACAAAACCTTCCCTCTACTGCACAAACGAAGCATCAAACTATAATTTTCTCCATATCAATTTCCTTACTCTATGGTAGAATTGAATTTCACTTAAATATTTTATTGCAAATGTATTATCAAGTTATAGTGGTGTTTTATACGGACTATTATATGGAATTAGCTGTGAAATTTTTCGAAACCGTTTTTTTAAACTGTGCAGTTGATTTAACTTTCATTATGTAATTTTTGTAACTTATTTAAAGTACGGATAATATTTGTATATCTGGTTTTGTTTCAAATTTTTGAAAGTTATTTGGTTCTACTTTTCTCTGTATTCTTTGTTCAATTCTAAGCACATTTTCGTAATTTTGTTTTCATCAGCAAGTGTCCAGATAAAATTTAATTATTGTATTGCGCGCTGATTTTACTAAACGAATGGAATCATAAAATGAAAGCTATTGAAATAGAATTATGTGGAATGTTAGATGATCCTTAGTAACTCCAAGCTTCTGTCTGTCACAGAAGTTTTTATCGAAAACGACGTGACGTAGGAATTCGAAATTTGACCTACTGTTAGGTCTTCGTGACGGTGACATATTCCAACAGTCAAAGGTTATGAAATATTATTTTTTTAATTTTAATGGGGTGGGTTGGGCTCCCTAAAAGTTTTTTGTTTTTTTGTATCGTCTGAGGTATTGGTTATAGGAATAAAGCCTAAACTGTTCGAAAAAATACCTTTCCCATCATCTTCTAGGTTTCTGATTAGGTAGGTGAATTATTTCTAACAGGGAAACTGTCCCATTTTTCGTCAGGCTCATAGTTGCTGAAAAATAATATTTTTTGAATTAACTTTTAAGACAACTCAATAATAGTACCAACTTTGAATGGTATTGAGTTATCACAGGTAAATTTTGGATTGTATTAAAATATACTTGAACCCGGTCGATCGGCTGTTCGTTGTTAAATTTCTGGTACGGAAACCTGATTATCACAACCCAACTCGCCTTTTACCGTTTTTTTTTTATATAGAATTGGATGTCAGATTGAATACAAATTTCATCGAAAACGAGAACAGCATTTTTATATGAATCATTAGAACTTTCAAATGTCGGGCTTATTTGTTGTAATAAATAAGCGTTAAGCGTATCTATATTTTTTCAGTCATAGGGACGTTTATCCTGTTTTCTTAGCAACATTCTGAGAAAAGTTTTGGTTTGCTTGAAACAGGATTTAATCTTTTAACATGCGTTATTATATCTGTCTTTTAATTTCTAAGTCTCTAATTAATCTTTCCCATCTGTACATATTTGTATTTTTTTTTTAAATAATTAAGGCTTCCTTCATAAACCGACTGATACCAAAATCAGTTTTATTTAAATTCTTTGGCCAATAAAATGTTGCCCTCCCTCCAAAGAGAGTCTTTGTAATTTTACACCAGTCATTGAATCTTTAAAAACTCTATAAAATAAATTTCATTTGCAGATTGCACTATGACGATTACTCGCAATGCATTAAAGCACATTTATTATTTTATATATATTTGATTTAATATATTATGCACATGTATATATGCAAGGGTTTGTTAGTTGAGATCCAGCCAAGTAAAAATGTATATAAAGAAAAGGGGAGGTTTTGTAACCTGGGATACTTTCTCCATTAATCTCGCGTATCTTTCGTGTTGTGCATTCTGTGAAGATAACTGTCATGTCTAAAATGTCCAATAAATATCCAATCACCTTTCCTAATCTCCATTCCCTTTTGTCGCAGTTATAGGACGTCAAAGTAAGACAATTTAAAAAATTTACAAATTTTTTAAAATTCTAACTACTTTCCCGCCAAAATGCATGGTCACTATAGCTTTCTCTTGCAAGATTTAGAAACCTCAGAATTTTACATTTCATTTAATCCTGCAAAAATGTTGAGCTGAACTGGTTATGTAGTGATTGACGAAATAACTTGTGACTATCTCGACACCACTGGACTCTTGGTGTAACAAATGATTTCGAAAACAATAAATAAAATTTTTTTATAACTTCCTACTCTGAAATTCAACGTACTAAGCACTTCTGGTGCACTACTCTGGGGTTCAACCTACTAGACACTTCTAGTGCACTAACTGATTTCGAAAATATTCAATATACAAAGAAAATGTTGTTTCTTTTCTTCTCGGAAGGCTAATCTACGGTGTACCTTGGTGGCGATAAACCAGATTTAAGAGGTGTCATGGACACGTTGAAATGCACCGTTGGTGCTAGATCCCTGTATAGGGATGTACTTGTAGGGTCCGATTTGTCAATCTAAATTGGCCTCATGTTGCGGTCTTATACCCCAGGGGTATCCCAATAAATATTATTCAGTTTACTTAGAAGTATTATCCAATGTAGTTTGCGGCGCATTATCGGGGCTTGGGAAAATCTTTTGTATCGGTGATTAAATCAAAACAGTACAAAAAATATATATATCCACTAATATTGTTCACTCCACTTAATTGTACACCTTTGGTGTACTCAAAACCTTTACTATTTTAATTGAGCTACAGACCGCGTGGATACGTACCATTTGTGCTACCTTGTAGTATAGATATGTGCAGTCAGATCCATAGCACATTGTTGGTTTACGATTTTGTACCCCGAAACGTCTCAATAACTTGGTTCACTTTAGATAGATATAATATGTAATTTTGAATTCGCAGGGCACCTTGATGCATTGAAAAATACATTTAGGTAATAGTTTATATGGCTCGTAGAAAAAATATATGTCAAAGAATATTATCTATTTCACTCAACAGGACATTGTTGGTGTATTGAAGGTTTTGTCGATGCCAAATATGCTAAGTGAAGTGAAGTGGCACCTTCTCGTTCCCCCACATGGTGCACTTTGTTCCACTGACAGCTCTGACTAGCAGAGGTCAGGACCATCACATGAGAGCGGCCTTTTATGTTTACACATGACTGCGGCGGCCGTGCGTACATGCGGCCCTAATAAAAGTTGACAGTGCGTCTTACTGGACCGTTTGGACGTTGTCAGAAAAAAAAGGACGGGCGATAGTTGTTGTTATGATGATGCAATCAGTTTTTAGAATGATGAAAAAAGGTCTAACCACAATGTACATAACTTGGATATGCAAGACTTGAAAATATCACGAATGCTTCCTTATGCATCACTAACATTTGTATAGTATTTACACAAACCGTAAAATTTGCTTATGCAAAACACGATCATGAGCGTACAGACAGAAGTTGACGAAAGGAATTAAAACTTGACGAACGGCTTATTATTACAATTGTAGTTCGATATTATGAAAAGCAATTGCTCGTGTCTTTGCATATGCTAGCATATGCACATTGTGGTTAGATCTAAAGAGTGGAGTAAGTGGTCTTGAATATGAAGGAAGCATAACGAAGGTTTAGATTTCTGGTAAAAAAAGTAAAAATTAAAAATAGCGAATAAAGGGTTTGAGCTCGAGATTTTTAAAAAAGTAAACAATGAATGTTTTTGGAGTTTTAATTTTCAACAAATTAAGATAATGAAAAGTGTGTACCCTTTTTACACTATAAATAAATGACAAACGGTATTGCGATTAACAATTTTAATTTTAACTAAACATGGAAAATGGTATTCTGATTAACAATTTAGAACTAAAAATGGAAAAGTACTTTTGTTCCAAATGCAACTAAGAAAAGAGACAAAAAGGGAACAAAAATAAATTGGTGTTCTTCTTTAAATTAAATTAATAATGACAATTGGAAATTAATGAAAATAATGAAAAGTGATGTATGCCTGTTGGAGGGAAAATTGGGAAAAATTTATTGGAAAATTACAGGAAGGAACTTTGTTGAACATATAAAAACACAGATTTTTTTAAACAAGCTATATTTTGAAATATATACGAAGCTTTGAAGAACAAAACTGCAAGGTAAAAACTATGTTTTCTATTTTGGTATAAAATTCAATAAAAAGGAAAAATTAAAGGAAAATATATAAAAATAAATGTTAGTAGTTGTTCTATGGGAGTTCCGGAACCCTTTTTGTATGGAAAAACGGTTCCACTTTTTCCAACTTTTTTGGGAGGTCTATGACCACATTTTGTACTGAACAATATAACATATCTGGACACTGGGTGTTCTGGTCCAGTAGACGCTTCTGGGCTACTACGGACTCTGGGCCACTGGGGGTTCTGAGACCGCCTTTGTACTGAAAATTTGAGGATTCTGAGCCACTTTGACGTCACCTTGAAGTTTTCTTATCGGAGAGTTCCATGAAAAAATACTGATGCCAACAACAATCAATGTAGGTAGGTATGTTGGCTTAGATAAGTAAATGGAAATTAGTAAATGTCCCAATTTTCGGTCTTCAGGTAACTTAACATAGCCGATAATCAAATTCGAATAATGTAAACAAAATTTGCACAAAGCCGAGTAAAGTAAACAAATTGAGCCATTTATGTTTTTTAATGAAAGATCCCAATTTTTTACCGGAAAAGAACAACAACAACTCTTATGTAGTCTTAGATGAGTAGTCGAAGTTATAATTGAAAATTTCTTTTGCCGAAAAAAACAACAATTTTCGTTGGCCAAGTGGCTGGTAATTTGTTATCGCTTCTTACGTTCACACCGCCAAGTAAAGTAATCAAGTTGGGTGATTAATGTTTTTCGAAGCTAGGAGTGTGTATTGAAAAGTCTTAAGTTTTATAAAAATTGTTTCTAATTTTCAATAAAGTGTCTTTTATACAAAAATTTGTTTTCATTTTCAATAAAATTTCTTATTATAAAAATATTTCTTATAGCACATGGTCCGATAAGCACCATGGTTCCTTTGTATTAGTCGCTGTTAGTTTTCCACGATTACATTCATCTTCAATGTTGATAATGATTTCATCCTCCCCAAGTAGCTTCTCCATCCATTGTACTTTTTCAGCACCTCTTGTTTTGCAGAAGTGATTCAACTATAGTGTGTAGCTTCTGATACGGTATGCAACCATCATCCCAGTGGAATCCATGGCAGTTTCGCTGATGCTATTTCACCTGTCTGTTTTTGCAGAAGTCAAATCTTTTTATCTGAACGGGAGTTGAAATAGAAAGTGTTTGAATGGTATTGAGTTATCACAGGTAAATTTTGGATTGTATTAAAATATACTTGAATCCGGTCGATCGGCTGTTCGTTGTTAAATTTCTGGTACGGAAACCTGATTATCACAACCCAACTCGCCTTTTACCGATTTTTTTTTATATAGAATTGGATGTCAGATTGAATACAAATTTCATTGAAAACGAGAACAGCATTTTTATATGAATCATTAGAACTTTCAAATGTCGGGCTTATTTGTTGTAATAAATAAGCGTTAAGCGTATCTATATTTTTTCAGTCATAGGGACGTTTATCCTGTTTTCTTAGCAACATTCTGAGAAAAGTTTTGGTTTGCTTGAAACAGAATTTAATCTTTTAACATGCGTTATTATATCTGTCTTTTAATTTCTAAGTCTCTAATTAATCTTTCCCATCTGTACATATTTGTATTTTTTTTTAAATAATTAAGGCTTCCTTCATAAACCGACTGATACCAAAATCAGTTTTATTTAAATTCTTTGGCCAATAAAATGTTGCCCTCCCTCCAAAGAGAGTCTTGTAATTTTACACCAGTCATTGAATCTTTAAAAACTCTATAAAATAAATTTCATTTGCAGATTGCACTATGACGATTACTCGCAATGCATTAAAGCACATTTATTATTTTATATATATTTGATTTAATATATTATGCACATGTATATATGCAAGGGTTTGTTAGTTGAGATCCAGCCAAGTAAAAATGTATATAAAGAAAAGGGGAGGTTTTGTAACCTGGGATACTTTCTCCATTAATCTCGCGTATCTTTCGTGTTGTGCATTCTGTGAAGATAACTGTCATGTCTAAAATGTCCAATAAATATCCAATCACCTTTCCTAATCTCCATTCCCTTTTGTCGCAGTTATAGGACGTCAAAGTAAGACAATTTAAAAAATTTACAAATTTTTTAAAATTCTAACTACTTTCCCGCCAAAATGCATGGTCACTATAGCTTCTCTTGCAAGATTTAGAAACCTCAGAATTTTACATTTCATTTAATCCTGCAAAAATGTTGAGCTGAACTGGTTATGTAGTGATTGACGAAATAACTTGTGACTATCTCGACACCACTGGACTCTTGGTGTAACAAATGATTTCGAAAACAATAAATAAAATTTTTTTATAACTTCCTACTCTGAAATTCAACGTACTAAGCACTTCTGGTGCACTACTCTGGGGTTCAACCTACTAGACACTTCTAGTGCACTAACTGATTTCGAAAATATTCAATATACAAAGAAAATGTTGTTTCTTTTCTCGGAAGGCTAATCTACGGTGTACCTTGGTGGCGATAAACCAGATTTAAGAGGTGTCATGGACACGTTGAAATGCACCGTTGGTGCTAGATCCCTGTATAGGGATGTACTTGTAAGGTCCGATTTGTCAATCTAAATTGGCCTCATGTTGCGGTCTTATACCCCAGGGGTATCCCAATAAATATTATTCAGTTTACTTAGAAGTATTATCCAATGTAGTTTGCGGCGCATTATCGGGGCTTGGGAAAATCTTTTGTATCGGTGATTAAATCAAAACAGTACAAAAAATATATATATCCACTAATATTGTTCACTCCACTTAATTGTACACCTTTGGTGTACTCAAAACCTTTACTATTTTAATTGAGCTACAGACCGCGTGGATACGTACCATTTGTGCTACCTTGTAGTATAGATATGTGCAGTCAGATCCATAGCACATTGTTGGTTTACGATTTTGTACCCCGAAACGTCTCAATAACTTGGTTCACTTTAGATAGATATAATATGTAATTTTGAATTCGCAGGGCACCTTGATGCATTGAAAAATACATTTAGGTAATAGTTTATATGGCTCGTAGAAAAAATATATGTCAAAGAATATTATCTATTTCACTCAACAGGACATTGTTGGTGTATTGAAGGTTTTGTCGATGCCAAATATGCTAAGTGAAGTGAAGTGGCACCTTCTCGTTCCCCCACATGGTGCACTTTGTTCCACTGACAGCTCTGACTAGCAGAGGTCAGGACCATCACATGAGAGCGGCCTTTTATGTTTACACATGACTGCGGCGGCCGTGCGTACATGCGTCCCTAATAAAAGTTGACAGTGCGTCTTACTGGACCGTTTGGACGTTGTCAGAAAAAAAAGGACGGGCGATAGTTGTTGTTATGATGATGCAATCAGTTTTTAGAATGATGAAAAAAGGTCTAACCACAATGTACATAACTTGGATATGCAAGACTTGAAAATATCACGAATGCTTCCTTATGCATCACTAACATTTGTATAGTATTTACACAAACCGTAAAATTTGCTTATGCAAAACACGATCATGAGCGTACAGACAGAAGTTGACGAAAGGAATTAAAACTTGACGAACGGCTTATTATTACAATTGTAGTTCGATATTATGAAAAGCAATTGCTCGTGTCTTTGCATATGCTAGCATATGCACATTGTGGTTAGATCTAAAGAGTGGAGTAAGTGGTCTTGAATATGAAGGAAGCATAACGAAGGTTTAGATTTCTGGTAAAAAAAGTAAAAATTAAAAATAGCGAATAAAGGGTTTGAGCTCGAGATTTTTAAAAAAGTAAACAATGAATGTTTTTGGAGTTTTAATTTTCAACAAATTAAGATAATGAAAAGTGTGTACCCTTTTTACACTATAAATAAATGACAAACGGTATTGCGATTAACAATTTTAATTTTAACTAAACATGGAAAATGGTATTCTGATTAACAATTTAGAACTAAAAATGGAAAAGTACTTTTGTTCCAAATGCAACTAAGAAAAGAGACAAAAAGGGAACAAAAATAAATTGGTGTTCTTCTTTAAATTAAATTAATAATGGTAATTGGAAATTAATGAAATAATGAAAAGTGATGTATGCCTGTTGGAGGGAAAATTGGGAAAAATTTATTGGAAAATTACAGGAAGGAACTTTGTTGAACATATAAAAACACAGATTTTTTTAAACAAGCTATATTTTGAAATATATACGAAGCTTTGAAGAACAAAACTACAAGGTAAAAACTATGTTTTCTATTTTGGTATAAAATTCAATAAAAAGGAAAAATTAAAGGAAAATATATAAAAATAAATGTTAGTAGTTGTTCTATGGGAGTTCCGGAACCCTTTTTGTATGGAAAAACGGTTCCACTTTTTCCAACTTTTTTGGGAGGTCTATGACCACATTTTGTACTGAACAATATAACATATCTGGACACTGGGTGTTCTGGTCCAGTAGACGCTTCTGGGCTACTACGGACTCTGGGCCACTGGGGGTTCTGAGGACCGCCTTTGTACTGAAAATTTGAGGATTCTGAGCCACTTTGACGTCACCTTGAAGTTTTCTTATCGGAGAGTTCCATGAAAAAATACTGATGCCAACAACAACCAATGTAGGTAGGTATGTTGGCTTAGATAAGTAAATGGAAATTAGTAAATGTCCCAATTTTCGGTCTTCAGGTAACTTAACACAGCCGATAATCAAATTCGAATAATGTAAACAAAATTTGCACAGAGCCGAGTAAAGTAAACAAATTGAGCCATTTATGTTTTTTAATGAAAGATCCCAATTTTTTACCGGAAAAGAACAACAACAACTCTTATGTAGTCTTAGATGAGTAGCTGAAGTTATAATTGAAAATTTCTTTTGCCGAAAAGAACAACAATTTTCGTTGGCCAAGTGGCTGGTAATTTGTTATCGCTTCTTACGTTCACACCGCCAAGTAAAGTAATCAAGTTGGGTGATTAATGTTTTTTGAAGCTAGGAGTGTGTATTGAAAAGTCTTAAGTTTTTTAAAAATTGTTTTTAATTTTCAATAAAGTGTCTTTTATACAAAAATTTGTTTTCATTTTCAATAAAATTTCTTATTATAAAAATATTTCTTATAGCACATGGTCCGATAAGCACCATGGTTCCTTTGTATTAGTCGCTGTTAGTTTTCCACGATACATTCATCTTCAATGTTGATAATGATTTCATCCTCCCCAAGTAGCTTCTCCATCCATTGTACTTTTTCAGCACCTCTTGTTTTGCAGAAGTGATTCAACTATAGTGTGTAGCTTCTGATACGGTATGCAACCATCATCCCAGTGGAATCCATGGCAGTTTCGCTGATGCTATTTCACCTGTCTGTTTTTGCAGAAGTCAAATCTTTTTATCTGAACGGGAGTTGAAATATAAAGTGTTGCATCTGGCTTTTATTGGTTAAAATGGCCAGTTCTTTAGTGATAAATTCATTGAGGTTTGCTTTGAATTCTTAGACGTCTACGATGACAGCCATTTTCTCAATTTAATTTTCTCATTTCACTTGTCAGCGGACTGTATTCCACTATTCTATCATGTAGAAGCAGGCAATATGCTCATGTATTGGTCAGTGTATTTTCATATGGCTTGAATTCTAGCCTTATGTCAGTCCAGTTTCTATTGTCTCATTTTGATGTGAGCAATCAATGGTAGAGATCGGAGCACCGGTTTTGAACTTCTCCCATGTGAGGAACGGTTGATACTGATGGTTATACTAAGAATGGTTGTGTAAACTTTATATACATATCATACAGCAATGCGTATCTATTTTCGCCAAAATTCAAATTCAGATCATCGTAGGGATATGATTCAGAGTTAAATTGAACTGTAACATCGGTGAGTTCGCAGTGAACAAATTTGCCAGCATCCTTGGTTTTATCGTTCTTTCGATTCAACTGTAATACTAAGATGATAAATCGCGATTTCTCCAGTTGAGTAGGAGCTTTAACTGACCAGGCTTGATCGATAGATGCTCGAAGTATTGGATACTCATATATATCCCAGCTGCGGAATGGTATTTGTATCGGAACTCTCTCAATAAATTTAAATAGATGCAGTGAAGATTAGGATCCAGCAGGATCATTCATGTTTACCGGATGCTCCTACAAAAGCGTGAAGTAGCTCTTAAGAGCCATCAGTCAGTCCACTATTCTATCATGTAGAAGCAGGCAATATGCTCATGTATTGGTCAGTGTATTTTCATATGGCTTGAATTCTAGCCTTATGTCAGTCCAGTTTCTATTGTCTCATTTTGATGTGAGCAATCAATGGTAGAGATCGGAGCACCGGTTTTGAACTTCTCCCATGTGAGGAACGGTTGATACTGATGGTTATACTAAGAATGGTTGTGTAAACTTTATATACATATCATACAGCAATGCGTATCTATTTTCGCCAAAATTCAAATTCAGATCATCGTAGGGATATGATTCAGAGTTAAATTGAACTGTAACATCGGTGAGTTCGCAGTGAACAAATTTGCCAGCATCCTTGGTTTTATCGTTCTTTCGATTCAACTGTAATACTAAGATGATAAATCGCGATTTCTCCAGTTGAGTAGGAGCTTTAACTGACCAGGCTTGATCGATAGATGCTCGAAGTATTGGATACTCATATATATCCCAGCTGCGGAATGGTATTTGTATCGGAACTCTCTCAATAAATTTAAATAGATGCAGTGAAGATTAGGATCCAGCAGGATCATTCATGTTTACCGGATGCTCCTACAAAAGCGTGAAGTAGCTCTTAAGAGCCATCAGTCAATCTTTCCGAGTCTCTGAGAGTACATACAAAATAAAGGTGACGATCGCGTTAGTAAGTAAAAGTTTTTCAATAATTGAAATCTTGCGAAAAGACATAATGGAGGATATAACAATCTCAGTGAATAAAAACAGTATTATTAAATTGTGTAATAGAAACATTCGTAAATTTCAAGCTGCATTTCGAAACTGCAATAAGAATGCTAGGAAGCTGCATTTGGAGAGCTGTATTGGACAAATTAAATCATTGAGAGTATCAATCAAAGCTCCCCGTCGAGGTGGAGGAATTACTCGCGTAACGAAAGGTGATTTGGTACAGTGGGAGGAACTAACAACAGTGTTCGTAAGTAGAATTAGGACTGGTGTTATTATAAATATAAAACATATCGATCTTAAGCTGTTTATGCAAGATGCATATGAATTACTTACGCATCGTATTAAGAATACCTTAAAATATCAATTTAATATTAAGTTAGTACAACTTCTGCGGTGAGTTTATTATGGAAACTGGTGACCTGGTGACAATCTAGTTATAAAAAACTTCAAATATTTCCAAACGAGAACTGCTCCGATCAGTGCGGATGATAATCTAGAGGAGTGGTATAAAGTAAAGTAAAGTAAACATTTTGGACCCAATGCACACTCAGCTCAAAGAGTTCCAGCAAAAATTTAGCGGCCGGTCACTGCATTCCATAATACATTTAGCAGTACATGAACAGCTCCGAGGATCTTCTAATATTGTTTCTACGAAAGCTTATGCTAATGTAAAGAATAATAATGAAGCATGTTTCGCGTGGGAAATAACAGCAGCGCTACATCTTGCAGCTGCAAATATTTGCTCCGATAGAACCTCATCATATCCATATAATTCTACTGTTCTAAATTTAACTGGGATAACATTTCCCATGATGCGTAAACAAATTAAACAATTTTCAGACCAGAACGATTTGTCAGTAAACGTATTCTTCCTAGAGAGAAAGTGTTCCTTCACCACTGTTCCAGTTAGACTTACGGAACACAAGATGGAGCGGCATGAAAAATCTACTGATGATAGAAGATATCTATGACATTAACGAAGTGGATGAAGAGCATATGGATGATGAGAATGATGATGATAACAGATATCATTTCTTCTGGACTAACGATCTTTCACTGCTTGTATCGAAATAAACATCAAATCGTCATTGTATTGTGATGCAGCTGCAAGGGAGCATCACAGCTATATTACGGCATTTTGGGTGGGTTAGTGTAGCTGTATGTTAAAATAAGAAGATATCGGGGCTTCTGCTTACTGTTGTGTCTTAATTCGTTCTAATTTTTACCAATTCAAAGTAATCATTTTAGCTTAACTAATTATCTGTAGGTATGTGTGCTTGAGGTGTCGTAGCGTGAAAAGTGCTCAATATTATACCTCAGATTTATCACGAATTTCACCTTTATATCAAATTTCACTATCTATATCTGAAATTACTAACTAATTCAATTCACTTATATCACTTTTACTATTAATTAAACTAATTTCTTTTCCACATGAAGCGTCGAAAATGCAAAGTTAGCATGAAGTCAGCCGCTCTGTGAAAAAACCTAAATCTAAAAATTTTCCGTCACCAACATGAATTAATACCAGAAGAAGATGTAAAATACTTATCCTAAAATTCCGATTACCAAAAAACAATTTTTCACACAGATTTTTCTTAAACACCTTTAATTTTAGAGCATGAGAATAATCTACCTTATTGTACGTTTATTTATGCTGCTAAAATTTTCCTGAAGTTCACTTTTTATTTTTTTTCTTCGCTTTTACCACTGTGATTTTAAATCGAACTGGCATGTAAAATCACTATGACTGACTGAGAATGATCTAAGGGAGCACGGCTCTTTTATAGTGTCGGAGCCGCCATTTTCTGATACATTCCATACAAAAATATGGTATTTCCACATATTTTCCATGTTTGCTCACTTTGCGCAGCTATGTTAAAATATGCTAAAGTATGTCGTCTCATTTAATTTTCATTATCCACGCATTTTCCTTGTCGATTTATTTAATTATTTCAATTTTTCGCAAAAATACCAATTTGGCGACTCCCTATGAAATTATGTCAGCTTCCAATATGGAAAGTAAATTCTCTCTCTAATTTCGTCTGTCTCGTTCCGACATCGTTCTCTTTCCCACTCATTATGGGAATCAATTTCACCTATTTTCTTTAATATCTTCTTACTTGGTGAAATTCACACTTTCTAACCTTGCTCAACAGGTTGCGCGCATTTCATTTCATCAAATTGACCTCTTCGCGAGTCAATTTGACTGTCGCGATCGCGATGTTTGTAAGTGAAAGTGTCTCTCTTGTTGTGAGTGTTTTCGTGGATACACAAGGATTAATTCTTAAGGTACGTGTATAAATATATTTTTTAGTTCTTTAATATTAGTTTTACTATGGATAATTGGCACGAAATCTGCAAATTATGTGAACTTTTGCATATTCTAAAAATGTTTCACGACTGTTCGTGGCGAAAATTGTTGAATTTCGTGAATTATTGTGTATATAGATGCTGCGAATTTATGTTTGTTGCATGCAAGAATATATTTCCAGATTTTGCAATAGTTCATAATGCAGGGAACATGAATTTCGCTATGAAATTACAATGCTTTCATTTGAATAGTGTTGTTGTTGTACTGCTAAGAAATTTGTTCCTTGGCAGTCTGCATGTATGTGCTTAGTTTTCCCTTTGTAATTAGCAATACTCAATCCAATTGGTTTTATTAAACTAATATATCTTTTTCATTTCAGATACTCATTAGAGATATAGGAGGCAGGTGATGGCTGGACACAGGACCATGGAATATAAGGAAGTATTGAATACTTTTTTATATTGTATTTTGATTGTTTTCTTTATTCCGTTTTAGCTGTGTTCAACATACTCCCCCCCCCCCCCCCCCCCCGTTGAACACTTTGTTCAACCAAAGTGTTCTTTATTTTGCGTATACCCCTCTTATGGTAGTGATGGAAGGTCAACTTGCCATCCTTGTTGACTCGTAGTCGAACTTGGTATTTGTCGGGTAGGTTGATGAATTTTTCTGGATTCCTCCGCTGCTGTATTCACGTTATTGCACTGCAATACATATCTAGGCAAATATATATCCATGCTTTCACGAGTTCGGAATCTTTGAAAGCTGTTATTAGCTCTCATTTCAAATTCCTCAATGTTTGTGGTCAGAAGAAGCCTTGTCAAGGCAGAAATGCGATTGCCATTGACGACTGCTGTCTGTTGTGGATGTGGATCCATGTAGGGAGTCGGGCCCACAAAGGGTCGGTTTGTCACCCTGGTAGCTTGACTTGTCGTTGCTTGGCTAGTTGATAGTTCTCCTCTGTTGCAGGGTAATAATTCATGGGCCAATTCTGGTCGAGGCATGCCGAAGACATCACACCCTGGGTCACGAAGCATCCTAACTTCTGGACTTCCTGGTGGGCTGAATTGTATGTCTGCTAATATATGAAGCGTATCATCCTCTTCGTAGACGAACGACATCTGAAATAATAGCTGCTCAATCTACTGCAAATGAGTGAACAAACAACCCTCAGCCAATAGTAACACACAGATGGACAGACACATGACGGCACTAAGAACAGGTAGTTAATCTACTGCTAATGGTAGGGGACTAATTTTGGCAATTGGCCGTAGAAAACTACCGTTTTTCGTTTTGACTTTTACTACCCATACCAGCTCATCTATACCTGGATGCACTTGCTCGATTATGCTCATGGCCCAACTAGTGGGTGGCATATGATCGTGTTTGACAAGGGCAACATCTCCAATCTGAAGAATAGGTTGACTTGTGTACCATTTTGGCCGATTTTGAAGTTGATCAAGGTAATCCCTTGACCATTTATCCCAAAACTGTTTGTATAGTTGCTGGGTATACTTCCATCGTTTGAAAGGTACTACGCTTCGTTAGTGTAGTTTGGCTCTGGAAGAACTTTAGGCGCTTGGCCAAGCAAGAAATGTCCAGGTGTGAGAATAAGTAACTCCTCTGGATCATTTCTCACATAACAAAGCGGTCTAGAATTTAGACATGCTTCCACCTGAGACAAGACCGTAGAGAATTCTTCAAAGGTGCACTTAGCTTGTTGTAAAGTGCGTTTTAAATGATACTTTATCGATTTCACTCCAGCTTTCCATATCGCTCCAAAGTGTGGAGAGGCTGGAGGATTGAAATGCCAATTGACTTGCTTGGAGGCAAGATATTGTGTTGCTACTGGAGTCGCATCGCGAAGTGATTCTCTCAGATCTTTTTCTAAAATGTACTTTCCTCTAATGAAGTTGGTGCCACAATCTGATTATATGTCACTACATAATCCTCGTCTAGCCACAAATCGCTTTAATGCGGCGAGAAATGCTTCAGATGTGAGATCTGACACCAATTCGATATGCACAGCTTTCGTGGCGATACAGGCAAATAAGCAAAAGTATGGTTTCTGTAATTTTGCATTTCGTAAATTTGATGATGTTATTATTACCGGTCCGGCATAATCAATTCCTACTTTCATAAAAGGTTCTGCTATATTAACTCGGGAAGTGGGCAAATTTCCCATTAATTGGCTTCTTGTCATCGTTCGATGTTTAAATCATCTAATGCATTTGTGAAGCCTGCTAGTAATATGGCGTCGTGCATCTATGATCTGAAATCTGTCACGACTAGTGCTCAGAACCAATGATGGACCGCCATGAAGAGTTTCTAAATGTAATTTATCTAATAAAATAAATGTGATGTGATGATCACGTGGTAGGATGATTGGGTGCTTCCTATTATATGGGATTGACGCGTTCTGTAATCTACCACCCAATCGTATCAAACCATTCTCGTCCATAAAGGTATTGAGCTTTATTAATTTACTATGTTGTGACAATGACTTCTTGTCCAACACATTTTGGTATTCTTCCGCGAACGCAGTTTGTTGTACGAGTTTGAGTATGGTTTGATCTGCCTGGTTCTATTCTTGCATATTGAGGTATTGTAGGCGTTTAGCTTGAGGATGCCTACAATTCTATACGAATCGTTGTATGTGTACTATGATTCGAACAAAGCGAGTATATGACGAGTAACGTACACGAAGATTGTTCTCAGACTTCGCTAATAAATTTACTGTAGGAGATTTTTTTACTTCTTGGATGCTCCACACCGGTGAGCAAGTCATCCACGTAAAAGTCTGTGGTTGTGACTTTAGACGCTAGAGGCCATTTTTGCTGTACATCTTTCGATAAATGTTGAAGCGTTTGGATGGCTAAATATGGCGCTGAAGTTGCTCCGAATGTCTCCGTGTTTAGCTGAAAATCTTGGATCTCCTTGGTTTTAGGATATCTTCAAATGATCCGCTGAAACGTGCGATGATCTGGATGCATTGTATTTTCGATGTCCGCATTCATTGCAATCTTATATTTACGCCAGTTGAGCAACGTGACGAATAGTTTTGGTTGTAGTACTGGTCCCTTTAATAGGAAATTGGTGAGCGAATTGCCGTTTGAGGATATCGCTGACGCATCAAATACTACTCTCATCTTTGTTGTAGTACTTTCTTTAACAACAGAATGATGAGGTATATAATAATGCGGTTCATTTATGTTGGGAGGAATTATTTCTTCCATGTGACCCAACTCGAGATATTCGTCTAAACATCTCTCATATTCAGTTTTTTATTCTTGATTCCTTTCAAGTTGTCTTTGCATTCCTTGAAAGCGCTTGACTGCTTGGAGTCTTGAGTGCCCTAAGTTCGGTGCTTCGTTGTTCTCAAAGGGCAGCTTCACTTGTTATTTTCCATTATGAAGACGTTGGTGATTGAGGTGGTAACTCTGTATGCATTCCTTGTCTTCTTTGTTAAGGATTTGGTTCGTGGGATACTCTTCCATTTCCCAGAACCTTGTCTGTTGCCGAGCCAGATTATCCGGTTCGATAGTGAACGACAATGTATTGTGCTCTGTAGTGTCTACTATGGCCCCTAGTAGAATCCAACCAAACATTATGTTTATGGCTGTTGAGGTGGTGTTTGATCCTTGATGAATATCGTTCTGGAGTATTTGAGCGTAAATTTTAGCTCCTAATAACGCATCTATCTGTCCAAGTTTCCAAAATGTGGGATCCGCAAGTGGCATTTTGTTTAGAGCTAAACATTCCTTTTTGGGAAACTGTTCTGGAAGGCAAAGGATCTGTGATTTTATTTAATATTAAAAAATCTTCCTTTAATACTGTTGTAGACCTCGTGTTTCGAGATCGAGGTATGAGTGTGGTTTGCTGCCTTGAAGTGGCTGCATGGCTAGTGTTTAAGCCTGTAATAGATACTGCAGTTGGCCGTCGATATGCTTTTAATTTCCTGCAGGCTTCATCTGTGATGAATGATGATTGGGAGCCGTTATCTATTAAATATCGTAAGATATGTGGCGTCTCGCCCTCTGGTTATGCCACTACTAGTGCTGTTGCTAGTAAGGCATTATGACTTTCTCTGGTTACGAAATTCTGACTACTGTTTAAACCATTGGTATTGTTACCTGATTGTAACCGAGAAGAGTTTTCATTTGTGATGCTACGTTGATTAGCTTGACTTGGGTTCAACCTAGCTTTGTCTTGTGCTGACTTAGGTTCATTGTCGACTACCGAGAAGTTGGGTTTGGCCCTACTATGGTTCTCGTGGAGAGTGCTATGATGTTTCTGATTGCTTTTCAGACATCTAAACTTGCTTGTACTGTGATTTGTGTGATGAATTCTTAAGCAATTAAAGCAACGCAGCAACGGCCTTTTGTCTTCAGTATTTGATATCGGGATGTTATGTGCTTCGCTCGATATCTCCGACATCTTTGAATGAAATGACTTGCTCTGCATGCTTGGCATTTAATTTCCTTTGCCGCATGATATGCTTTTGCGACTTCAGGTATGGTGTTTGGTTTGTATTGTGGTGACGACAATTTCTGCACTAATAAATGAATAAGAAGTACATCCCATGATTGTGTATCAACGTCTAAACTTGTTAGCTGCTGGGATGCATTCATCAGTTGTGTCAATGATTGACTTGAGTCCTTTTGCTGACTCTGAATTTAATTTAACTTGATTTACTAAAACCTTTAATTGATGACTGACTAGAATTCTCTTGTTCTCATACCTTGCTTTCAGTTTATTCCAAGCTGGGATGCAATCTTCATTTGTCACTGGGGTATGTCGTAATAATTTCTCGGCATAACCCACTAAACAAGATTTAAGATGATGCAACTTCTGAACTGGTGTCAGCTTGGCATTATCATGAACAAGAGAAACGAATAAATCGTGAAATGATCGCCATAAATCGTAGTTGCCATTATATTTAGGCAACTGTATTCGAGGAAGGAATGACTCCTGCTGAACAACAGTTGTTGAGTAAATGGGTACTGTTCCCGTGCAGTCCTTCTACTAATTCTCCGATATATTTGTAGTATTTTAACTCTGTTGTGCTATAATTATCTTGATTTAGAGAGTCATGTGGCTTGTCATCGCAATTTTCTATTAAAGTCTGATTGATTGCAATATCTGTATCACTATATACTTCCCAGAGTATCTTCAACTCTGTCATTTTAGACTCGTAGAAGGCTTGCGTTCGTTTAACAAGGTTCGTTCTCTTTCCATTTTCAATCTATCTCTCTATTCTAGTACGCAGCACGGTTTCCGTGAGGATTAATTTTTCGACTGACTCCATGTTAATTGCTAGCCTACTATTATCGTTGATTGGCCGTTTGGGTACAACTGTCGTAAAAGGTGTTCGTAATACTTGAAAAAAGAGGATGCGCAAATTGGCAATAAATTGTTTCTATTACTTAGGTAGCACGCGTGGTCACAAATTCGTGTAAAAATGTCCCTACTGCTGTGCTGCTACGTGTGGACACAACTTGTAGCACAATTTGTGAAAAAATTATACGACGTACTTCAATGCCACGTGTGGTATGTATTATAAAGTATTGAAACTAACTTAATTTTAATGAGACATGTAAAATAAATTATAACACCAGTAGGAGTAAATTGATGTTGGTAGATGGTGAAGACAGCTAACTAACAGTTTGAGCACAACTGTTATAAACTCTTTAAGAACTACTGGTATTCATTCAATGCCGTATATAGGCACAACTTTTAACTAAATTAATTTTTAATTTAATTCTAAATTTAATTTTAATTAATTAATTTTCGCCGTACTTAATTCGTTCTCATTTTTACCTGAGGTGTCGTAGCGTGACATGTGCTCAATATTAGATATATCTAATATTTATCACGAAGCACCTTTATTTGAAATTTCACTATCCATTGTTCTGAAATTACGAACTAATTCAATTCACATATATCACCCTTAATATTAATTAAACTAATTTGTTTTTCCACATGAAGCGTCGAAAATGCAAAGCTAGCATGAAGTCAGCCGCTATGTGAAAAAACCAAAATCTAAAAATGTTCCGTCACCAACACGAATTAATTCCAGAAGAAGATGTAAAATACTTATCCTGAAATTCCGATTACCACAAAACAATTCTTCACACAAATTTTCCTTAAACACCTTTAATTTTAAAGCATGAGAATAATCTACCTTATTGTACGTTTATATATGCTGCTAAAATTTTCCTGAAGTTCACTTTTTATTTTTTTTTTCTTGGTTTTTACCATTGCGATTTTAAACCGAACTGGCAGATAAAATCACTATGACAGACTGAGAATGATCTAAGGGAACACGGCTCTTTTATAGTGTCGGAGCCGCCATTTTCTGATACATTCCATACAAAAATATGGAATTTCCACATATTTTACATGTTTGCTCACTTTGCGCAACTATGTCAAAATACGCTAAAATATGTCGTCTAATTTAATCTTCATTATCCACGAATTTTCCTTGTCGATTTATTTAATTATTTCAATTTTTCGCAAAAATACCAATATGGCGACTCCCTATGAAATTATGTCAGTTTCCAATATGGAAAGTAAATTCTCTCTCTAATTTCGTCTGTCTCGTTCCGACATCGTTCTCTTTCCCACTCATTATGGGAATCAATTTCACCTACTTTCTTTAATATCTTCTTACTTGGTGAAATTCGCACTTTCTAACCTTGCTCAACAGGTTGCGCGCATTTCATTGACCTCTTTGCGAGTCAATTTGACAGGTCCCGATCGCGATGTTTGTAAGTGAAAGTGTCGCGTTTGTTGTGAGTGTTTTCGTGGATAGACAAGGATTAATTCTTAAGGTACGTGTATAAATATATTTTTTAGTTCTTTAATATTAGTTTTACTATGCATAATTTGCACGAAATCTGCAAATTTTGTGAATTTTTGCATATTTTAAAAATGTTTCACGAACTGTCAACAATAGCGAAAATTGTTGAATTTCGTGAATTATTGTGTATATAGATGCAGCGAATTTATGTTTGTTGCATGTAAGAACATATTTGCACATTTTGCAATAGTTCATAATGCAGGGAACATGAATTTCGCTAAGAAACTATAATGTTTTCATTTGAATAGTGTTGTTGTTGCACTGCCAGGAAATTTGTTTCTTGGCAGTCTGCATGTATGTGCTTAGTTTTCCCTTTGTAATTAGCAATCGGGGAGAGTCGTGTACCTTAAACCAAAATTTGCATATTGATTATTTAGTGGTAGAAGTTGAATTATAATATACATTTTTTTCACATTAAAATAAACCACAATATCAAAGCAATAACTTCAATAAATTTCGATACTGCAACCATGTTATTTCACGTTAAAATGATAATATTAGTTCTCTAACTCCAATCGGTTCAAGGGGCATACAAGTAATGTACCTTAAGCTGCAGGTTATTGTACCTTAAACCAGTAGGAAATTTATTGACAATAAATAAAAAGATCAGTTTTCAAAAGGAAAACACAAAATAAGAATCTTTGTTCTTCAACAATAAAATATAAAAAAATAACTTCATTGTAAATTAATACTTAGGTATATAAAAACAGAATAGAAAATAATAATAAAACAGTGAAATTAATTAGGACTGACAAACTTCCGAAGTTCTTCTGCACCCCAACTGTCACTATCTCCACTAAAATCAATGTCTCCACCTGGATCATCTAATTCGTTAGAAGCAGGCAAAATGTTTCTAGCCTTGGCTGCCCTTGGCTTATTGGCACGGGGTGGTAAGCTGGTGTCATTCACAACATTTTCTTCATCGGATGAGTTCTTTAAAACCTTCCTCTTAACAATCTTTTGTTTAACCTTTGATACCTTTAGTTTTATATTCTCGATTTCAATTTTTTCAGGTGTGTCTGTTAGAATTCGGGTTTTCCCAGTTTTCCGTCCTCGGCTAGTTGTTTTTCGTGGGGCTGCCCTTGGAAATGGACGTAAGGCTTCTGGAGTTACTGCAGAAGAGTTTGGTTTGGCGCAAAACTGAAGATTTGATGCTCCCGGAACATTATCATCACAAACTTGCCCACTTTCGTGAGATTCTGGATAAGATCGATCCGTTACATAAGCAGGTAGAAAGTCGTGTTCTCCAAATACGTCAGGATTGATAGGCCAAATTCCGGTTGCTTCAAAGCCTTTCGTTATATTTTGATTGTTGAATGCCTTTGGATAAGATTTACCGACAATTTCGGATATGTCATATATGGTTATGGGCTTTCCTGGATTATTCGCCATCCATTCACTGGCAGCTTGGTTGTAGAAACATTTATAGGGGCCAAATACTGTACGGTCGAAGGGATGTAATTTATGCGATATGTGTGGTGGTAGCGTTAAAAGTACAATTCCATGTTGTCTGGCTAAATTTATCACACGGATTGAAATGTGGCTCTCATGGTTGTCCAAAATTAGAAGAATCTTATCTTCTACTGACGGTTTAGTATGGTGAATAAAATGCTGTAAAAATTGAAGGAAAAGCTCCTCATTAGACCACCCAGATTGATTAGCACCTCCAATAGATCCTACTGGAGCACCGTTCAGCATATGTGATTTGAAATACACCCGCGAAAAATCAACATGGGAGGAATCGAATTTCCTATAGCATTAATTGCTGCTATCATCGTCACATTAACCCCTCTTTCTCCAGATGTCATGTTCCCGATTTGTTTCTGGCCCTTCGCAGCTAACACTTTAGGAGGGACATGTACTGTTGAGTTGGCAGTCTCATCTAGGTTATAAATCTTGTCTGGACCGATATTATAACGGGTAACACAATCTTTCAAATTTTTAAAGAAAGCCTCTATGTTGCTTTTATTGAAGCTTGTTGATCTTGAGAGACTAGTTGCTTCCGGTTTCCTGAGTCCTAGGCCCGGGTGACGTTTAAGAAAACAAGTCATCCACTGCTTCCCAGCCATTTGGTTGTCACTCCAAGATCTAGGCATAGTTTTCTCTTTTCTTTCGGCAAATTTATATGCTAGCTTTCTAGTTTCAATTTTGGAAAGCCCATAGTGCAACCGTTCAGCAGTGGTGAGATATTGAAAGAGAAGATTTTCTTCATCTATATTAAAAACTTGACGACAAGTAATGTTAGATTTGTATTTAAAAGTATCACATCCTGACGATTTGTATGCTGCCAAATGCCTTATTAAGGTTGCTTTAGATATGTTATGTTGCTTTGCAGATCTTCCAAGTGACAGTCCCGATTTTAAAACATCATCAATAGCAGATTTCAAAGCATTTACATCCACTGCTGGTCGAGTATTTCCTATTTTACTTCGCGGCATTTTTCTAAGAAATGAAAAATAATCGGTGTGGCAAAACTGTTGGCACAAAAAAATATGAGAATGTACCTTGAATCGGACTGAGGTACACTCCGCCGAGTGGTCTGAGGTACACGACTACCAGTTTGAACTAAAAATAAGAAAATAAAATTCGAAACATCTATATTTCTTAGAATAAACCATGTATGTATAACAGATAAGAAGTAAAGCTATATAATAAATTAATACACGCGCAAATAAACGCTACTTACTATGTGTGACGGGCTTCGAAAACGTGTGGTAAATATAAACTTTCCATCATAAGAAACACAACTGCACTCTTTCATGTTCACTGCCATACTGAACCGTTGCCATGATACGTTCAAAGCATTTGGATTTATGTATTTCAAAAACGGTAAATTAGCAGCCGGATAACAAACGCGTCCGTACATGAAAAAGGTCCAAGGTACACGGCTCTCCCCTACTCAATCCAATTGGTTTTATTAAACTAATATATAAATATATATATCTTTTTCATTTCTGATACTTATTAGAGATATAGGGGGCAGGTGATGGCTGGACAGAAGACCATGGATTTTAGGGAAGTATTGAATACATTTTTATATTGTATTTTGATTGTTTTCTTTAATTAGTTTTAGCTGTGTTCAACATACTCCCCCCTGTTGAATACTCTGGGGTTTGGAGAAGTAAGTAAGTATGGGTACCTCTGTTATTCCATCTGACGTATTTATGATCAGCGTCCAAGTGTCGTAATTAATACTTGCTTTGTTTTTTGTTAAAAAATCTAGTCCCAGAATTGCCTATAGGAGCCATAGAGCCTATAGAGTTTAATTGAGCCAGTACCACGTCACATGAAAGTTTGACTGAGAATTTTTGGCGTATTTTTGTTTTTATTGCCTCAACTGTGTTAACATCTCCTGTTATTGCAAGTTCGCTTTCCCCGTTATTCGCGTTTTAATGAACTTGATCATTATATTTTTATGTTCTGCTGACGTTTATTCATCTAGCAGTTCCATTGATTCAACGAATGTTTCCGTTTCCTCGTGCTTCCCATCATAGGTTGGAAGCAGGGATGTTGCAGTTTTAATATCGAATGCCATGGTGTAGCCTTTTTGATCTTTCACTTGTTTTAGAATATATTCTGCCAATACTTTGATTTTGTCATAAATTACTTTGTATTGTAATATTGTAGCCACTTCTGTTGGCACCGATACTATTTCCGTTGCCTCTTCGTGGAGTTTGTATATTAATTCTTCTTTTTCTTGTAATGTTTTTTCTGTATACGGCCTATTTTTAGTTTTCTTGAAATTTTCTAGAATTCTTTTTAGTTCGTCCTCGATTTTTGCTAGTTTGCCCATACGTGTTCTCTAATTCAGAAGTATGTACTGATTAATTGTTTGATCAAGCTTTTAATGAAAATGAGACACCCGGTCAATACAGGCAAAAAAAAGTTTTCGTACCGTGTTCGAATGCAAAACAAATGAATTCTAATTGCTATCATTTAGCTGCTTTCTTATTCATCGATAATGCCACTTTTTATAATTTTATTTTTATAATCTCTACCTATGAGAAAAAGAAATATTTTCCGTCAAATTAAATTATCTATCTTTTATTTATAGTATTATCCATATATATATTTATTGCTAAAAATGTTCCGTATTTCATATTTATTACTGATGGAACGAATAATTTGTTACTGCTTTGTATCTAGTTCTATTTATGTATTCGATCTACCAGGAAATTATAAAAATAACTTGTCTATCTCAAAATCAAACTAATCTCTAACTACTTGGTTATTCTTTATCGTAGTCCCTGTTAGTTTTTCAGCTCCCAAAGTTTAAATTATTTTATTTAAATAACGCTCCGTGTTCCAATTGTTATCTTACTTTTTTTGTCCCATTTTTCCTTCTTCAAATTGTCTTCAGCTTTTCGGCGTTTATTGATGGGAATCGTCACGTTGATTGTTATATCTTTATAATTGGCTATATGTCTTATACGTACTCGCCAGATCATATAAAAGTTAAATTAAATTATCTATTTTTATCTAGTCTTATTTGTATAGTTCCGCTATGAGCATGTAAAACCCTCTAGTTATTCCACTATACATTGTTGGAGATGACGATGTTTTCTGCCGTTTTCTTGTAAAAGTCAATTTTTACTGATCCAGGTTCTGCGTAGCGTGTTGACTGCGATGTTACGAAGAATTTGTTATTATTCTTTAAATGTCTTTCCTTCACGTAATGTTTTTGATAAATTTTCATCGAAGATTGTAGTTTCGTCGTAGCGTAAATGTTACAAAATCACGGTCGTTATGTGATGCTACGGAGTCACGGTCGCCATGTGATAAACCTTTAATTTATGTTTGCTTGGTTTATCTAATAAATGCACCCAGAGCAGCCTATGGGCTTTACTTTTAACGTGATTTAAGAGGAGCAGCTATTAGAGTGTTAACTCCAGTGATATATACGGGCAGCAACTAGATAGCAGAGCTCCACCTGAATTAAAACACGATGAGTGAACTTCTGAGAATGATTTCCCGTATTATTATTATTTTCCATGCTTTCGCTTTCCAATTTCAAATTCTTTTGATACTTTTATCAAAGTACCACCGCTTTTATACAAAAATATTATCATCTAAAGTTAGTTAAATAAAAAGATCTCTAATTCCCATAAATGACTTTTCATGTAAAATTCTTTTTTGTTTTTTCCTCCCACACAGAAATTTCATTACTTCCTGAAATATAATGCTTTAAAACCCCGAAAAATGAATTTTCTCACAAGAAGTTCATAAAAAAATTGAGAAATTATGATTCTTTAAAACTAAAAAGGAATCAAGAACAAATTTTCCCACATCAAGTTCATATTAAAAAAAATATTTCACGCATAATTGAAAATTATGTTTTTTTTTAAAAACCGCAAATAATCTTAACAATTACATTAGCAGGCGGCGCGTGCCAAGCAAACTTGAAATTCATAAGTCGTATACACATCTTTTTAAGAACAAAATTTTCCCACATCAAGTTGATATAAAAAAAAATTGTTCACTCATAATTGAGAAATTGTGATTTTTAAGAAAATCTTAACCACAATAACAACATTAGCAGGCGGCGCGCCAAGCAAACTTGAAAGGACTTGCCGCCGTGCTCTTGAAATTCTTAAGCCATATACAGACCTTTTGCCTGATTAGATGACACTCACATTGAGTTTTAGAATTCCCATACCCATAAAACAAAATAAGTGGTGCCAAGCAAAATTTTAAAGCAACTCGCCGCCGTACACAAATTACTCTGTTAAATGATATACACACATACACTAATTTTGTAATTCCTATGCCCATATGTATTGTTGCTTTGTATTGCCAGCTATATGAGGAAGATGAATATTTCTAAAAATAGAAGCTGGTTTGAATCATGCGTTTGTTGAGATTTTTTATGAAAAATGTGTGGGTGTGTGGGTTATTCACACCGAATTTTTAAATTATTATTTAGCTGAATGGTTGGAAGAAAAGATATAAAGGTATTTTCACTTTTAATACCTGATCATTGGCAATCTAACAATAGGCAGGTTTAGACAGTTTCAAAGGCAAACGTAAAAAATGTTCTGGGCTGATT
This sequence comes from Dioctria linearis, assembly GCA_963930735.1. NCBI lineage: Eukaryota > Metazoa > Arthropoda > Insecta > Diptera > Asilidae > Dioctria > Dioctria linearis. The sequence continues at coordinate 116,676,029 of OZ005742.1, read as the reverse complement.
CTATATGGGATGAAACGCATTTTTGTACCTGCCTGAATGGTTGGATGTACATATATGAAGATTGTGCATTCAGTTGTAAGATGCGACTTAATGAGAGCATATATGACTGCTGAAGATGGTAAAAGATGTAAGATATTGACTTTAACCAGAGGTCAACCAACTCCCTCATGTATGGGAGAGATGCGCATCAATCCATTTGAACATGTTAATATTGAAGTGAAGGGGGGTGAAATAACTGTAATAGTTTGGCTACAACATGGGGTGATCAAACGTCCAAGTACTAATTTCTTCCTACACAACTGTCCGTTTGCTGGTGAGGAGAAATGGTATCGTAAGCCGATAAAGCAACAGCAAGGAAACAAATCAGAAAAAATAAAAGATGTAAAAGAGTGCGAAAGCAGTAATATTCAAAGAGATAATGATGCGAAAATTGAGTGATAAGGGTTGAATGGTATTTAATAAATTAAATTAATATAGTGATGTATAGTCTTTGTCAACGTTTTGAACAGTGAATAACTAAACGAATAAAGATATGTTACGTCATTCAAAACTTTTATTGCATTTGCATTAGTATGCTCTTTATATGCAAATTGCTTAGCACTCCCAATCAATTTAAACTTAGGGCATAAATCAAGTGATAATATCGATTTCAATATAATTCTATTCAAATTTCTTTATCAAAAACAAAGAAACAGACATCGGTGGAATTATAGAAAGTGATCGTGTATTTTACAGGCATTTTAAACTAAACTTTGAGGAGTACAAATCAATGAGAGTTCGATGTACATATGACAGCAACTATGTATAAGTTTAGAACACTAATAAAATCTGGTTATGTATATCATGAACTTGAAGGAGAACGAATTTTCAGTGATGGTGAAATTGAATACTTCCGAGAAAATAACTCCACATATAAATCTGATATTACATCTGTTGATGTAAGGAAAATGAAACAGACTTACTATATGGATATTTCATAAACTGTAGAGTTTCAGCTGAAGTGAATAAGAGACATTTTTGTGAATAAAACAATATATTTTTTTAAAAACATTTTTTATTAAGAATTATCCACAAATTTCATATACAGGATAACATTTTGTGATGCACATACACCACTATGTATCATACATCGTGGTACTTCAAAATATTTTTTTCTTAATTCTTCTGATATAGGACATCGCTTTTCATCTAAGCTGTAAATTAGTACATTCCTTTCCAACTTTAATATATCGGTAATACACTTGATTTCTCATATCCTTTCCCATATATGATTTTGTCTTGGAGAATATCTTTAGAAAGGGTAGTGACACTATCCTATGAAGTAAATCCTCCATTCCAAACAAATCCATGGTGATATTGATTTAGCCATCTTGCTTGATTTTGTAGTTCCGGAGGTAGAATTTCAAAGTTGTATATTGGTTTCAAAAGAAAGTGCTGTAGTTGATTATCCTGAGTTATAATGGCAATTTCCTTTAAGGTGAACGTATTTCTAGGTCCTTTGAACCCTTGAATATCAATGATGCAATTCATTTTATAGTTTATGAACTTCACTAGTTAGAGGATTGTACTGAACTATTCTATTATGTAAAAGTAGACAGTATTTTTCGGTATATTTATAGATGTTTGAAACTCTATGCTGACATCTACAGGACCAGTTTTGAGATATTCATTTTGGCGTGAGCAATCAATAACAACTAAAGGAGCCAAATTTTTGAACTGCTCTTTGGTTAATAATGGCTCAGATGGGCGGTTGTAATATGACTGTTGGAATTTACAATACAACTCATAAAATATAGCGTATTGATCTATGTTATATTTATAATCAAATCATTGTATGGATATTTTTCATAATTTAGATAAACTTTTAGGTCTATTAGGTTGCAGTGATCAAATTTGGATGCATCTTTTTAACTTGAATCTTTACGGTCAGTTTGTTAAGAAAAATCACTTATCTTGGTTTTTCTAGTTGATTAACTGTTTTAACAGTCCATGTATGGCGGGTGGACTGTGGCGGTGATGGATAATCATACAAATCCCAACTTCGAAATACCATTTCAATTGGGTGACTGCTTTCAGGAGTTTTCAATAGAGACAACTTTTCCATATCAGCTACAGTAACATGTGGCAGATGCCATTGTAATTTAAGTATATTTGCTCCGTTCCAGAACGAATCTAAACTAGCTCGTGTTTGGCATTAATAACAATTTTCTTATAGTCTTCTGCAAATCCAAGAAGAACTTCACTCATTGCTTGTCCTAAATCCTAAAGTACTCAAGTATTTCTTATTTTGTGGGGTAAGTTTGAACCTTTTTTCTCCTTGAGGTCTAATTTCGGTGAGAGTTGCAGAAGAACTGTTGTTGATGGCAGCTAATGTACGTAATTTATCCTTATTATACTATATCATGTTGCGGTTTGAGATGTAACCGAGCTGTTATTGTTTCACCCCTAAAATTTATTAAATCACCGTCCTGATCAAGGAGCTGTAAGCTGATGGAAGTAATTCTTCGAGTGGTTAGCGGTAAATATATGACGTTCTTTGGTACCTCAACAATCTTATAACCAGGCCCGACCTTTGGAGAAAATTCGTGTTATGTATGTACTCGTGTATCGGTCATGAATGATCCAATTATTATATTACATCCTACTGTTATTGTATTAACTTTAATTATATTAACTGGTAAATCTGACACATGTAATTTAATAGGTTCCAGTTGTCGCTTACTAAACCCTACCGCTTTTTGGATAAATATAGAAAAATCAACATTTTGACTTCAAAATATGGAGAGGATTATGAATCCTGCAGTTGGGCTGACAATACTTCAACATCAGGTCCAGATACTTGTAACTGCCAGTATGTTAAAAGATAATTTATGCGAATATCCAAACTATTGAAGTTATATAATGAATTAAGAGACCCTGTTGCTCCTCTTGTATAAAGGAAATATTTTAAATAAATAGAAACATTTTTGTGAATACATATCATCATATTCTGTTATTTATCGGAACAATCATACAAAAATTTCAAACATAAATGACCACATTTTACTGAGTTATATGTTTGATATGAGAAATAATTATACCTTACATTACTAGTTAAATATTTTCTAATTTCTAATGGTGGCTGTAAATTTCCAAAGCTATCAATGTACTGAATATCTTCATCATTTTTATAATACGCTACCCAATGAGTTCCTGGACCAGATGATATATCCAAGTTGATAATACCGCATTCCTTCTTGTTTAGTTTCTTTGGAAGCTTATCTCGCGTGAAAACTCCTCGAAAATATGGCAGATCTTTTGCATATTTATGCAAAACTACCTCAGTTAATGTTCTTTTAGGTAGCGTTTTCAATAGTTTTTTGGATCTGGGTTTAAGTAGAGCCCCAATCTCTTTTATGAGGTTTTAGGTAAAGACCTTTCCATACTAGACGGGATTCCATTTACTTACTCTCCTTAAGCTGCACCTATGCATCCTTAACAGCATTAACAGCTTTAACAATAGCAGGAGCACCTCCTCCTACAGATTCTAAAGCAGAAAGGCCAGCAAATAAAGGAACGAGGAATGGTAAAATACCTCCAGTTTTTGGAATAGGTATGACTCGTGGAACTTTCACATTTTTCTTCCTATATTTAATTGTATCTCGTACTTCCTTACGTGCCAATACAATGGCTCTTTTCAACGAAACAGGTTTTTGCCTTTGAATTGATTTACATGCCTTTGAGATAACCGTTATCAGGGCAATGCTTTTCTTAACTTTTTTATTTTTCTTATATGTGCTCTTTTTCTTCTTATTCGCCATACCCATCCCGAACTTACGCTTAGCATTCATGATATTGGTAACTAGCTGTGAGTTTGAACGCTCACCTAGGCTTGCATTAGAAGATTTAACTAGACTCCGGCCTTTTCAGCCAAAACCCGATCTGCTATGTTGAGATCTGGTGCACTTTTAAATTTAGAGTTAGCAATATCGTGTTCTTTACATGCGCTATCTAAAGGATTAATACCAGGATCACCTCGAGCTAATCTTTTTGCTAGCTTCGTAACAGGTACACAATATTGGTAGCCTGGTCAGCGTAATTCAGATACAAACTAAAAAAAGTATTTACATTCAGTAAGCATTTATAGTTTTGCGTTAGTATTCAAAATGAAGCTCATTCAGCAAAATCTATCTCTACCAATCAGAAATAATGATTTTCAGAGCAATATTAAGGAAACTGGAAGACATAGTTCATTATTACCAAATAGCATACGCGCTGTAATAGTCGGCCCCTCCAATTGTGGAAAAACAAATGTTATACTTAGTTTGCTGGAGCATCCTAATGGTTTGAGCTATGAAAACGTTTATATGTATTCAAAATCACTCTATCAATCAAAATATTTATATTTAAGAAAACTTTTGTCGCCCATAAAAGCATTAGGCTATTATACCTTTTCTAATAATGATGATGTTATACCATTTGATGAGGCAAAACAAAATTAAATTTTTATTTTTGATGATGTAGCATTGTATCTTTGCCAGACTTATACTCATATACCAAAATACTTGGTACGAGATAATGCCAACTTTCTTATTTTATTTAAACAAGATGATACAAATATTAGGAATGCTTATGATGATCATGTGAATACGGATATGAGCTTTGATACTTTCCGAGATATGTGTGCTAAGTGTTGGAACGATAAATATGGGTTTCTGGTAGTAGACAAAGACAGCCCATTAAGCAAGGAACGTTACCGTCAGGGATTCGATACATTCATTTCCCTATAAATATAACAGATCCATTAAAGCAGTCACAAGATAAACCTGTTAACAGACCAGTTAAAGCAGTGAAGAAAGCAGTTAAAGCTGTTAAGAGACCAGTTAATAAAGCTGTTAATACACCAGATCGGTTTTGAAAAAAATTATCAATACAAATGGGAATAAGAGGGAGTTAATCCGGGATATTATTAAAACTAGGAATGAGTAGATAGGCTATGCCGATTCTGGACCAAACCGTGAAAAACTATTCTAAGTCCAAAATGTAAACAAAGGCACGTATACGTCTACGTACATATTTGACCTTGAGATTGACCTTGAGATAAAGTGTGACAGTTCACTTCCGGTCTGTGGGTGTGTGCGTGTGCGTATTTTGGCGTCCACGTCGTGTATGCATATATATATATATATATATATAGCGGAAGTGCGGTTTTGTTGATAAGGGATCGTGGGAAAATGTAGCAGGATATCCTGGTGTTGCCCGGAAGTGTGGTCTTGGTGATAAGGGCGTTGTTGTTGCCCCGGAAGTATGCTCTTGCTGATAAGGGTGTAGAATGGGCGGAAGTGTGGTATTGCTTATAAGGAGCGTGGGAAATGTAGCAGGATATGCTGATGTTGGCCGGAAGTGTGGTCTTGGTGATAAGAGTGTTGTTGTTGCCCCGGAAGTATGCTCTTGCAGATAAGGGTGTAGAATGGGCGGAAGTGTAGTATTGCTGATAAGAAGCGTGGGAAAATGTAGCATGATATGTAATGTAGTGTACATCCGGTGATTTTTGCTATAAAGGTGACTGAAGTTTGAATACAGTTTTATTTAGTTTTTGGTGAATAAAGTGCTTAAGTATAGAACGGAAAAATGTCTACAGGGAAAAGACCATTTGTTGAAGTTTCATCTGGGAAGCTGAAAAATTCATCTTCACTTCAAGCGGAATCGGGGAAACATGGATATTCTTTGAATCCTCCTCATCCTCCTCAAATGGACTTAGAGAAGCAAACACATTCTTTGAATGTTTTCAATTCATTTGTATACAAAGGCATTATACCCTGCAGAGATGTGGTGATTAATAAACCTTATAGAATATTGGAGGCTAGGCGATTGAATATTGTTTATGGTGAAAAGATTCAATTGGAGGTTGATGAGGGGTGTGTATACTTACCACAACGATATTTGGTTGTACAAGATGAGTTATTGAAGGATATATCGGGAGGACAATTCTACATAATTAACAGAGGACCTCAAGGAAAATCATATGTACTGGAGTTTAAATCACTAGTTGAGCTAGAAGAGGAAAAGCACAATTCAAGTGATGAAATTGATGAGATTGTGCAGAACTTGGCTTTTGGTGCTAATTTTTACTAATGCAATGTTTTGTCATTAAATTTATATCCATGTTTTTATTAAACTTTAACATCTTAAAATATGTACTCTGATAGGAAAATAATAAAATAAAATTGATTAAATTGATAAATATGGTGATTTTTACGTTTCCTACTTTTTAACTGAGAAATGAATATTCAGGTTTATATTGACGGAGAAGATATCTAAAATATATAAAAGATATTTCATTTTTACAATCTGATCATTGCTAATCTAGTAGTGGAAAGGTTTGCATACATAGTTCAAAAGCTAAAAAAATTTAAAAATGTTTTGGATTGATTCTATATGGGATGAAACACATTTTTGTACTAGTCTGAATGGTAGGATGTACATGAAGATTGTGCATTCTGTTGTAAGATGTGACTTAATGAAAGTATATATGACTGCTGAAGATGGTAAAAGACGCAAAATATTAACTTTGACTAGAGGTCAACCAATCCCTTCAATTTTTGGTGAGATACGCATCAAACCTTTTGAACACGTAAAGATTGAAGTGAAGGTAGGAGAAATAACTGTAATATGTTGGCAGTAAGATGGGGTGATAAAACGTCCAAGTACTAATTTCTTCCTCTATAATTGCCCGTTTGCAGGTGAGGAGGAGTGGTATGGTAAACCGATAAAACAACAAGAAGCAAACAAAGCAGAAATAATAAAAGATATGAAAAATTGTGAAAGCAGTAATACTCAAACAAATAATGATATGTAAATTGAGTGACAAGGACTGCACTTGTATATTATAAATTGAATTAATATAATGATAAATAGTCTTTGCCAACGGTTTGAACAGTCAACAACAACGATTAAACAAACAAAGATATATTATGTCATTCAAAACTTTTTTTGGTTTTGCATTAGTATGCTCTCTATATGGAAATTGCTTAGCGCTTACAATTAAATCTTAGCGCTTACAATTAAATTAATATTGATTTTGATATAAATTTACCAAATAATGATTCTATTCCAATTTCTTTATCATTTCAGTTATTTACACTACTTATGATGCATTACTAACAACAACAACTAATATGCCCTTAAATGATGATTCTTCTGTTATCTCTTCAGAAAATGGAACTGAATCACCTAAGGAAACTGATGTGGAATTAGTACCAGAAAATAGTGTAGTGAGTGTTTAGGAGGCAATTGAAGGATTTAGGCAAGACTTAATAATCAAAGAAAAAGACATAGGTGGCATTATAGAAAGTGATTGTGTGTTTTACAGACATTTCAAATTAAACTTTGAGGAAGACAAATCAATGAGAGTTCGATGTACATATGATAGCAACTATGAGCGGAGAACATTAAAAATATCTTGTTATGAATATCATGAACTTGAAGGAAAACGAATTTTGAGTAAGGGTGAAATCGAATACTTTAGAGAAAATGACTCCACATATAAATCCAACATCACATCTTTTGATTTGAGGCAATTGAAACAGACTTACAACATGGATATTTCATAAAGCTGATGATGGCACATCATAATATATTTATATAATATATCAAAAAGAAAAATGTATATAATACGAATATGAAAATAAAACAATTGGTTTCTTAAGAAATTGTATTTTTTTCATGAAAATTATCCACATTTTTTTATGTAGGAATACATTGCACACTATGTATTTAGCAGTCGTGAGAATTTTACCCAATATGATAAGACCATGCTGCTACAAAAAAAATGTAGCTTTTTTAATTAGAAGAAGAACTTTGATAAAAATACGCTAGCTATGAGAATTTTTACGCTAAATGATAAGGGGATACAGTAAAAAAAATATGTAGGTTTTTTTTTTAGTTAGGAGAAATTTGATAGAAATACGCTAGCTATGGGAATTTTTACGGTAGGTGATAAGACAGCAAAAAAATTTAGCTTTTCTTAGTTAGAAGAACTTTGATAAAAATACGCTAGCTCTGAGAATTTTACGCTAGATGATAAAAGTTCATTGAGATTTTTTTTTGTTTCGGATATTTTTGAATTAGGTGGACTATCTCGAAACTAAGAAATTGACTTTTTTTTATGATGCTGTGAGTATGTAGTGAGATTTTTGCATTTAGGAATTAATTAGATAACATTTTAGCACTATGGGAATAATTCGAATAGCATGACTTTTTGGGGGATATCCTGGAAGTATGACTTTTGGGCTGTGAGAACATTTTAATTTTACAAAAAATACTGATAAAGTTTTGGTATAAATTCAGGAGCACCAGAGTTAGAATTTCATTCGAAAAAAGTGAGTTTAATTGTCTACAAGATGGCCCTAAGAAATACCGAAGATATCATCACTGAAATAAAGTACATTTTACTTGCAGACAGGAGTAGCTCCTTCGCCTTGATAGGTGATGATGTGAGCATAATTTTAAACAAAGTAACGTCACCCGTGCAGGAATCGCACTACTGGAATGGGGATTGGGATGAATACGTCACTCCCTTTGCAGAAAATCTGCACTTTAGTAAAATAGTAAGAATTAATTTAAAATTTATTTTATATGTATATTTTTAAACATTCTTTTGAAATTTTAATAGACAGCAGTATACATAAATGATCACAAGGCCCTTCTGATGGAGGTGGATTATGATACCAGCAGCTTCCCATCTACATTTAATGAAGAAGAAGACCACTTGGAAGATGTGGATGACAGTACCCCATTCCTCAGTCAAACGGAGGATCCGATGTTAATGGGGCTGAATAATCTCTCATTGGATGATACTCCCCCATTCGTCAGTCAAGTGGAGGAGGATTCGATTATGATGGAGCTGGATCATTATCTCTCTGAAGAATATCATGTTGATGAAATAAAATTGTATATATAAAAGACGATTGATTTTCAAATTTTTAATTTTTTATAAAATTTATGATAATAAAACGATTGGTTTTTAAGAAAAATTTTGTTTTATTAAATATTATCATTATGCATAAATTTCTTATAAAGGAAAACATTTTGTAATGCACATACACCATTATGTATCATACATCGTGGTACATCATCATAAATTTTTCTTAATTCTTCTGATATAGGACATCCCTTTTCATCCAGATTGTAAATTGGTACATTTTTTTCCAATTTAAATATATCAGTAATCCATTTAATTTTTTTATATCCTTTCACATATATGATTTTGTTTTGGAGAATGTCTTTAAAGAGGCCACTGATACTATCCTGCGAAGTAAATCCTCCATTCCAAGCAAATCCATGGTGATATCGATTTAGCCATCTTGCTTGATTTTGTAGTTCCGGAGGTAGATTTTCAAAGTTGTATATTGGTTTCAAAATGAAATGCTGTAATTGATTATCCTGAGTTATAACACCAATTTCCTTTAAGATGAACGAATTTCTCGGTCAATGATACAATTCATTTTTTACACTTTATGAACTTCACTAGTTAGAGGATTGTACTGAACTATTCTATCATGTATAAGAAGACAGTATGCAGCAGTATTTTTGAGTATATTCACTGATGTTTGAAATTCTATGCTTACATCTACAGGACCAGTTTTTAGGTATTCATTTTGGCGTGAGCAATTAATAACAACTAAAGGAGCCAAATTTTTGAACTGCTCTTTAGTGCGTAATGGTTCAGATCGGCGGTTGTAATATGACTGTTGGAATTTACAATACATCTCATATAATATAGCATATTGATCTATATTATATTTTATATTCAAATCATTGTGTGGATATTTTTCATAATTTAGATAAAGGTCTGTTAGGTTGCAGTGATCAACTTTGGATGCATCTTTTTCACTTGAATCTTTACGGTCAGTTTGTAAAGTAAAAATCACATATCTCGGTTTTTCTAGTTGATTAACTTTTTTAACAGTCCATGTATGGCGGGTGGACTGTGGTGGTGATGGATATTCATACAAATCCCAACTTCGAAATACCATTTCAATTGGGTTATTGCTTTCAGTATTTTTCAATAGAAACAACTTTTCCATATCCGCTACAGTAACATGTGGCAGATGCCATTGTAATTTAAGTATATTTACTGAGCCATCACAATCTTTAGCATAAATTGCATTTAGGCTCGTTCTAGAACGAATCAAAACTAGTTCATGTTTGGCATTAATAACTAGTTTCTTATAGTCTTCAGCAAATCCAAGAAGATATTGTAGTGGTATACAAAAATTAAAGTTTCCTTCTGAGTTAAGAGTTATATTGGTGAGAGACCATCCTGAATTTAGAAGCATTTTACTTTCACTCTCGTTCAAAGAAAGCTTATTCTTTATCGTTGAGGTAAGACTAACATTTCTATTGCGATCAATTTGTACTCCATTTATTTCATACCGGATCTCCTCGAATAAAAATGCCATCGCATTATTAGTTAATTTTACATCCACAGTTTTATCAGCCGCCCTAGGAGTGCATTCCAATTTCCCTTCAATATAAATAAAATTTTCGCTTGGAAGTACATAGATATCTTGATGCTGAATAGCTACACGTATTTCATCATTATTTTTAAAAGAGTTCGTGAAGGGCGAGTAACTATGATATTCAATTTTTGCGACACTATGATCATAGCTTGCAGCATTCTTTATACTCAAAACTTGACTCATTGCTTGTCTATTATGATCAATCCTAAAGTTCTCAAGTATTGCTTAATTTGTGGGGTAAGTTTGAGCCTTTTTTCTCTTTGAGGTCTAATTTCGGGGAGAGTTGCAGAAGAACGTTTGTTGATGGCAGCTAACATACGTAATTTATCCTTATTATACAATATCATGTTGTGGTTTGAGGTGTAACCGAGCTGTTATTGTTTCACCCCTAAAATTCATTAAATCACCGTCCTGATCAAGGAGCTGTAAGCTGATGGAAGTAATTCTTCGAGTGGCTAGCGGTAAATAAATGACGTTTTTTGATACCTCAACCATCTTACAGCCAGGCCCCACTTTTGGAGAGAATTCGTGAGTAGTTGTTCCAGGATTTCACCACAGATGGCGCCACCGTCGTTAGGTGGTTTGAGTCCGTGATAAATGTAGGTTTGTGCATTGGTTGTATTGGTTTGTGTCTTGGATACACCATTGCGCCTTGGATGCACCATTGTGTCTTGGGTGCACCATTGAGTCTCGACTGCGCCCTAGCGGGATTAATCGGTACTACCGGGATGTGTCATTTGGTCTTGACTGCGCCCTATCGGCATTAGCAGGTACTACCAGCATGCTCCGGTTTTCTTAAATAGATCTGTGGTGCGCCTAAATGTAGGCTTTTTATCATGATTTTTGAGCGCCAAAATGTAGGCTTTTGTTTTTGAACAAATAATTAAAGTTAATAGTAGGCAATTTTTGTTCATGCCAATGGATTCCTGATGGGGGCTATTTGGGGGGGATACTAAAGATGGGGAGGGGGGGGGGTAATGAAATTTCCATCAGAAATCCTCTACAGGCTCTGGTTTTGGAGATATTAGCGTATTAATAATTCAAGTTATTTTTGCTCATTGAAATGGATTCTTGGCGGTGTGGAGTGGGAGTTTTCATCAGAAATCCTCTGGTTTTCGAGATATTAGCGACATCTGTTTGGGCGCAAACGCCATTTCTTGAGTTAGGTACCCTAGCGGCCTTAGCTGGAACTACCAGCATGCCTTCGTTTTGCTGTTTTCTTTTATTAGCGGGAGAGTTCTAGATATCGCCATGACGTCATCATAGTTTTGCTGCACCTAAATAAGTTTTCTTAGCAGGGCAGTTGTTGATATCAGCATTATTCGAATTTCACAACATGACATCACCATGAACAGATTCTAGACGATGTCAGTGAGGGTTCTGGGGTATGTGTATTGAAAAGTCTAGTGACATTAGCCGATACTAACAGCATGCTCCAGTACTACGGTTCTCTTGGATGGGCGAATTTTGTGCTTCACCCTTGTCCCACACGTGGCAGCATGCTACGGTTTTGGAAAGTTTTTTGCTTCACTTTTGCGCATACGTGGCAGCATGCTACGGTTTTGGGAAGTTTTTGCTTCACTTTTTGGATGTGTGGTGCGCCTAAATGTAGGCTTTTGTTGTTTTCAAGTGTTGCGCCTGATTTTGAATTAATATTAGTAATAATTAAAGATAATAGTAGGAAATTTTTGATCATGCCAATGGATTCTAGATGGGTGGTATGTGGGGGGAATAATAAAGATAGGGAGGGGGGTAATGAAATTTTCATCAGAAATCCTCTACGGGCTCTGGTTTTCGAGATATTAGCGTATTAATAGTTCAAGTTATTTTTGCTCATGGAAATGGATTCTTTGCGGTGTGGGGTGGGAGGGGGAACGAAATTTTCATCAGAAATCCTCTACGGAATTTGGTTTTCGAGATATTAGCGACATTTGTTCAAACACTTAGCTAATTGGCAATTATATAATTACTAATTGGCAATTATCTAATTGGAAATTAGTAGCTTGGGTTGGTAATTAGATAACTGGCAATTAGTAATGTGGTGTGATGCGCTTTACTGGCATTCTCATAAATAAACAAATTTAAGTAATATCAACACTTGCTGTAAATATTTAATAGAAAACTTCAAGTTTGAGGTAAAAATATGGTTGCTGGGAGGTGTATTGATACAATTTCTTTTGCTGAAAATAATGTTGTCAAACCAAAATTAAATTTCAATATTTATTCACATCAAATTAATTATTTATTTCTAAATCTTAAGTTTTCCCTATGTTCTATATTCAAAATTGGTAGCAATATAAGTGAAGTTCTATGAATCCTATCTTGGAAACGAAATCGGTCCAAAGCATATGTCTCCCAAGGTCCTTTTCTGGGCTCATATTCAATTATATAAACTTGTGGAGCACTAGTACTAAACGTAACTTTCACTATCAGTAATAATTTAGAAATATTAATAATAAAAAAACTAGTTTCACATTATTTATTTTTTTTATTTAACGAATATAATAATTAATTGGATACAAATTAACATCATGGCGAATAAACAATATTTTAAATGTTCGGCCGATAGGACCTCTATTTATAACATAAAAATCTCCTGCAGTATTTATCTCCAGTATTGTATCATCAGTAATTGTGCTGTACCGTTCAGAAAGGAAAAGTTGACAGTCCTCCAAGTCCAGGATGATACGAGATCCAAATGCAGTCTTACATCTTCTGGCACCCAGAATCTTGTATTCTTTATGAAATTCCATTTCAGATGTCTTTAGAGAAGTTGGGTACTGCTCCAGCTTCTTCAGTTCCACCATTGCGTTTGCCATTTCAGATTACTTTCTCCTTGGTTGTTTATCGTTTGAACTCCAAAATGAAACTGATTGCAAATCTGATTCAGCTCCTCAATTTATAGTCATGATTCCAAAACAAGTTTAATCCTGCTTAAAGCAAATTTGCAATATCAACACATTAAGCTGAATGATTCATGTAATTTGATACCACACTTCCTGTAGGCAACCCAATTCTAAGAATTTTACTGATCGAAACGTTTCATTGGAATTCGTAAACAAATTTTCACATCCTGTTGTAAACAAATTTAAGCAATATCAGCAAATGATTCATGTTTACTCTTTTCAAGTAATTTGATACCACACTTCCTGGAGGCAGTCAAAAATTTTATTGTTCCAAGAATTTTACCGATCGAAACATTTCATTGGAATGTAAACAAATTTTCACATCCTGTTGTAAACAAATTTAAGCAATATCAGCAAATGATTCATGTTTACTCTTTTCAAGTAATTTGATACCACACTTCCTGTAGGCAGCCAAAAATTTTATTTTTCCAAGAATTTTGCTGATCAAAACGTTTCATTGGAATGTAAAAAATTTTCAAATTTTGATGTTTGCATTCATTGTTAACAATCTTATTTGCAAATTCGACCAGCAGAATAAAGTAATCAAATTAATTTGAGTGATTTTCTTATCGTGTAATTCGATATCATCTCAGCCTGTAAGCAAATTCGTTGGAATTCACCCTGTGCAATGATTATTGTAGCAGCAGGATCATTCATGTTTACAAACCGTTGCTATAAAAGCGCAAGCAAACTATTGGGGAGCACCAGTCAATCTAAGTGAGTCTAAGTGCTAGTGTTGAATAAAGAAAATTAAAAATGTCTATCACAGTGTTAAATGAAAGTTTTTCATTAATTAAGAAATTGCGAGGAGATGTGTTGAAGTGTTTAAGTGATGCAAATTTTGTGAATAAAAACAATATTGTTAAAGAGTGTAACAGAAACATTCGTAAATATCAAGCAGTATTTCGAAAGTGTAATAAGAATACTAGAAAACGATATTTGGACAGCTGTATTGATCAAATTAAATCGTTGAGAATGTTAATCAAAGCTCCCCATTGAGGTGGAGGCATTAATCAACGAGTAATAAGAAGTGATTTTGTTAAGTGGGAAGAAAAAAAACAGCATTCGTAGGTAGAATTAGGGCAGGTGTTATCGTGAATATAAGCCACCTAGATCCTAAGCTATTTATGCAAGATGCTTCCAAATTACTTGCTCGCCGCTTTAAGAATACAATAAAACAACAATATCATATTAAAGTTGCTACAACGTTTTGCGGCGAGTTTATTAAAGAAACTGGCGATAATGAAGTTATTAAAGACATTAAGTACTTCCAAGCAAGAACTGCCCCAATCAGTGTGGAGGATGATTTGAATGAGTGGTATAAATCAAATATGTATGACCCAATACTCACTCGGCTAGAAAAGTTTCAAGAGAAAGATAGTGGTTGGGCTCTGCATTCTATAATACATTTAGCGGTTCATATCAACAAGTTTGAGCCGATTCGGGGATCATTTTATATACCTCTGCCAAAGGAGATTGCATCAAAGAAAGCTTGCATCAATGTACAAAATAATGATGAAGCATGCTTCGCGTGGGCCGTAATCTCAGCGCTATACCCTACAAATGCTCATTCTGAAAGGACCTCATCATATCCACATTATTCTACTGTGCTAAATTTAACTGGGATAACATTTCCCATGACCCTTAAGCAAATTACACAATTTGAGGACCAGAACGATTTATCAATAAACGTATTCATCCTAGAGAAAGAGCGTTTCTCCACCAGAGTTCCAGTTAGACTTACGAAACACAGGATGGAGCGACATGTAAATCTCTTAATGCCACAAAATGACTATGATCAGGATGATGATAAAGATGAAGATCATATGGATGATGATGATGATGATGATGATGATGATGATGATGATGATGATGATGATGATGATGATGATGATGATGATGATGATGATGATGATGATGATGATGATGATGATGATGATGATGATGATGATGATGATGATGATGATGATGATGATGATGATGATGATGATGATGATGATGATGATGATGATGATGATGATGATGATGATGATGATGATGATGATGATGATGATGGTGATGATGATGATGATGATGATGATGATGATGATGATGATGATGATGATGATGATGATGATGATGATGATGATGATGATGATGATGATGATGATGATGATGATGATGATGATGATGATGATGATGATGATGATGATGCTGGCAGATATCATTTCTGCTGGATTAAAGATCTTTCGCGTCTTGTATTGAGGCAAACTTCGAAACATAAGTGCAGAAAGTATATTTGTGACAGCTGCTTATTCTACTTTTACTCTGAAGAAAAATTAGCATCACATACTCCCGAATGCGAGAAGCAAAATCATTGCAGGATTATGTTTCCATCAGAAGAAAAGAAATGGTTAGAATATAAGAATTATAACCATAAGAATCCGGTCCAGTTTTGTGTGTATGCAGATCTTAAGTCAATATTGAAGCCGATTCAGGGAAACGATCAAAATACACAGTGAATCCAGGAACATGAAGTTCACAGCATAGAATTCTATTTCCACTGCAAACATGAAGCTAAGCTCTCATATTACAGAGCATATCGAGGCAAGAATTGCCAACAATTGTTTGGATTAGAATTGCAAAAAATTGCATCCATAGCTGTACAGGAAAAGCTGAACATCAGGCCAATGCAGCCCCTGACTAAACAGGAACGGCATTCACATATGGAAAATACTTGCTGCCATGTATGTGAAAAAACGTTTGCAGCCGAAGAGGAACGAGTTAGAGACCATTGCCACTTAACAGGTAAATACTGAGAATCATAATTCAATTCATTTTTTCATAAATTCTTTTAACAGGAAAATACCGAGGGCTAGCGCACAATGCATGCAATCTGATGTACCAAGATTGCTCCATAGTTTCAGTCATTTTTCACAACTTATCTGGATATGATGCTCACTTCATTATTGAGGATATAGCTACATCTATTCCTGGGAAAGTGGATCTCCTACCAATAAATAAAGAAAGATATATCTCATTCACCAAGCACGTTGAAGGCAGCCATATCAAATTCAGATTCGTCGATTCCTTCCGTTTTATGGCAGAATCATTAGATAAGCTATCATCATTGCTACCAATGGATAAATTAAATATTACAAGAGCTGTAAGGCAGGAATTGGATGATGATGACTTTAAACTACTTACGCGGAAAGGTGTCTTCCCATACGACTTCGTTGACGATTGGGAAAAATTGGATTTCCAACACTTACCGGCACAGGAGCAATTCTATAATAAAATGACTGACAGTGATATATCTGCTGAGGACTACAGCCGCGCAGAAAAGGTGTGGAGGACATTTGAAATACAGACACTTGGCGAATATTCCGATCTATACCCGATGTCTTCGAGAACTTTCGAGATGTCTGTATGAAGACGTACAATTTAGATCCTGCACATTATTACACCATGCCAGGTCTAACATGGGATGCAATGTTAAAATATACCAAAGTGAAACTGGAGCTGATAACTGATATTGACATACTGCTATTCGTAGAGAGAGGTATTCGAGGACGTATAAGCCAATGTTCCAATAGATACACTAAAGCCAACAATAAATATATGGATGATTTTAACCCAGATGAAAAACAAAAATACTTGATATATTATGATGTTAACAACCTTTATGGATGGGCCATGTCACAACATTTACCTACCGGAGGATTCAGATGGGCTGATAGTCTCGATATTGATGTTTTCCAAATTGCTGATGATACACCAACTGGATACATACTCGAAGTTGATTTAGACTATCCACCACATCTGCATGATAAGCATAAGGAATTACCGTTTTGCTCTGAGCATAGAGCACCACCAGGTTCAAAATTAGAAAAACTTTTAACAACATTACACCATAAAGAAAAATATGTTATACACTATCGAAATTTGAAACAACGCTTATCACATGGCCTCATCCTAAAAAAAGTACACCGGATCTTGCAATTCAACCAGTCAGCTCGGCTTAAACCATATATTGATTTGAATACCTCCAAACGGAAACAGGCTACCAGAGATCATGAAAAAGACAGCTATAAAAAAAAAGAATAATGCTGCGTTTGGTAAAACCATGGAAAATGTACGCAAGTATAGTGACATCAAGCTTTGCGTAAAGTGGGAAGGCCGACATGGTGCCAAAGCTCTGATTGCAGCTCCCAGTACGAAAATAATTGATGAGAATTCAGTTTCTGTGGAATTAAAGAGACTGAAAATGTTGTTTAATAAGCCACTCTATATTGGCATGGCTGTCTTGGAAATTTCAAAAACATGCCATTACAGTTTTATGCAGCGCGAGTTTGATGATAAATTTAAAGTCATGTATACCGATACAGACTCCCTAATATATGAAATTGAAGAGGAAAAACATATATGACTTTATGGGTGAAAATATTGATAAATTCGAAACAAGTGATTACCCTGTAAATAATCAGTTCAATATACCGCTTATGAATAAAAAGATTCTTGGTCTTATGAAGGATGAACTGAACGGGAAAATCATGTGTGAATTTGCAGGCCTCCGCTCGAAAATGTATAGCCTACGCATAAATGATGGTAAAACTGTTAAAAAAGCCAAGGGAATAAAGAAAAATGTTGTTCAGAGGCATATAAAGTTCCAAGACTACGTTGAATGCCTGAACAACAAGCAGCTTTTAACTGCAAAACAAAGATGCATACGATCGCATAACCACAATTTCTACGCCATCAACCAAAAGAAGATAGCTTTACGTCCACATGATAACAAGCGATATATTTTGAGTGGTACAACGGATACTCTACCATGGGGACATTACTCAATTCCACCAGAGCAACAAGAAAAAAGCACAGAAAGTTCAGTTCCAGATCAACAAGGAACAAGGACATAAAGTATAGAAATCTAAGCTCATTATTGTAAATAAAAAAACATGTATTATAGTTTTAGTTTCATTTATTTAAGTAATTTGTTTTAATTGTAGTACAGTCTAAGATATTTTAATTATAATTATAAATTTATTTTTAAATTGTATTATAGTTGTTTCTTCAACAAATTATAAAACATCTTTGTTATTAATTCAAGAATTGTGTTTTGATGAAAATCCGAGCCATTTAACGTAAGCTTTATCTCCACTCTTCTTTAAGATTTTCTCTACGAGATATAGGTTTGGGTGTTTAACTTTCAGCAGCTCCAATTCATAAAAGCCTCCTGTGATTGGATTTCCTTTATAATCTTCCAGCCGATATGTGATTGGGTTTGTGTTTTGAACTTTAATAATTTTAAAAATCTCAGCTGTCCAGTTTGGTGTATAGCCTTCCTCAAATATATGCTTGTATTTGCTGGTGCGTAAAAAATCCCCAACTTTATACTTTGCAGGAAGAACAATTTTTATATGATTGTTTACAGTTGAAAGCAGTTGTTTCTCATTGGAGGCGTTGATATCACGTGGTTTCATTTTCATAGTTCGATGTATTCTTGAGTTGTATTCAGTGAGCAGTTTCTTCACCATACCAATCCACTGATAAGTTCCATTAAAACTGAATTCCTTCCACATCATATCCTTTAGAGCTCGGTTAAATCGTTCCACTATTGATGCTTTGAGGAAACTGTACGTAGAGTAATGATTAATTGCATGCTTCAGCATTAGATTTTTAAAGAGGTTGTTGTAGAATTCCTTTCCACCATCAGTCTGCAGGTTTTTAGGCATTCGTCCCTCGCTTAATATAGATTGCATGGCATCTCTTACTTCTACACCAGTTTTTCTTTTAATTGGAATTGCCCGTGCGTATTTGGAGAAGGTATCAATTACTGTCAGTAGGTAGCGGTAACCCTTGATCACATACTTGTAGGGATCCATTTCAACCAAGTCTATCTGCCACAAGTCATCTAGTCCTTTGATAATCACACGACGTCGTTTAAAAATTTTTCTCGCTGGTTTATGCAGCTCATTTACCACTTGTCTCTTACTCATCGTAATTATAAATGAAACAGATTTCTCAAGAGTTTTTACTCATATACACCATCTCTTGGTGTCAAGTCTTTCTTATTTATTACTGAAGTAAAGAGATAGTTTTCGATCTTCGCGATTTCATCATTGATATATAACGTTAAATTTGTCACCTCTATATTAATAGTTTTTTTTATTTCTTCAACACTTATTTTAATTTTCTTGTCAACATAGTCTTTGGTAGTAGCATCGTCATTTTCGAGGGGTTCACCAAGTCGTTTTATACACTTTGAATTTAGATCGTAGTCGCCGTTTGTCGTTAAAATAAATCCAATACCCCGCTCTCCTTGTTCAACAGCTGGACCCTGAGCTCCTTGTTTACCATCTGGTCCTTGAGTTCCTTGTTTACCGGCTGGCCTCTGCGCTCCTGTTGGCCCACGCTCACCTGCTTTCGCAAGATATCCTCGCTTAGAAAAACGTCCAAACTTGTCAACGCTCATCTGTAGAATGTGTAGAAGTATGGTAATGGAGTAGTATTTAAACTATAATATCTGCTTCTCGCAATTCCTCCAGGAAAGATACAATTTCATTGTTGTGACTGGTGTTTCCAGCCTGCTTTGATGCCGTTAGAAGGCGCAGTCGATCCACTAATTCATTTGGATCATCCCAGTAAACGTGTTCAATGTTTTCCTTAGGCAGACGCATTAGTCCCATGCCTTTATGCTGTATAAGTTTACTGATTACAGCTTTATAATTAGCCGCTGTTGTGTACCTAAAAAGCCTAAAATAAATACCTAATTATAAATTAATAAAATTTAAAAAATATTAAAATATTTCATGCATAAAATTTCACATAAGCTAACCATGCCTAAAACATGGTTAGCTTATCTATTCAATCAATGAAGAAAATTGCGTCAGCAATTTTCTTCACATTCCATAAATTAAAATAAAATTACTTATTATTAAATATTTACTTTAAAAAAATAAAGCAAAAGACAAATCGTACCATCAGTACGATTTGTCGTGAAAATTGCAATATGTATGTACGAATGTACATACATATCACAAAAAAGCTTTCGCGATAAGAAGAGCGCGCCGCGAAAATACATTGTATGTATACGCGTGCGGCAATTCTTATCATCGTGACGGTGGCTGATGTTTATAAAAGCATCAAATTTCAAGCCTCCGTCCAACGAAAAATATTCTGGACTTGTTTAATCAAGTCCAGAATAAATGAAAATTTTCTCAGGGTGAAAATGCAACTATGCATTTTTTACCCTGAACGAAGGCTCTTGATCGCGACAAAAGTGATCAAGAGCCGAGTTGGATTTTAAACATTATACGCGGCGGTTCATGGAGTTGTTTTTAAAATCTCGTGGAGAACGCGGCAGTAAGATTTTATAAAGACGAAGTCGAATTTGATAACAAGACCGGGTTGTGATCCAAAACTTGAACGAGGAGTCGACCTTAAAAAACAAGAGCGGGTGACTTTTTTTTAAAGAAAAAGCAAAAATCGACAACGGTTGGTTCGGCGGGCTAATCGAATAGAAAAAAAAGGGGGAGTTGTGTAAAAAGAACATGTGTAATAATAATAAGAAGGAAAGGTTAAAACGTTTTGAGAAAAAATCTTGGTAAATCTTGTAAATCGGAAGTGCGCGGAAAGAAAAGCTAATTAAGAGGTGTGTAATTTAAAAATTAGTAGATTAAACAAACAAAGAAAAATTGTAAAATCCAGTGTCCATAAACTGAGGGAAATTTTAATAAGAAATAATAAAAAGATTACAACAGTGAAAACAGAGAAAACAGTGTTTGGATACAAATTCTGCCAGTCCCAAAAAGGTACGTAACAATTGGCGCAGCCGGTAGGATAAGGAAGCCTACTTTACAAAAAACAAAAGTATAAGTGCTCGAAAACCCTCTATCCTACGAATCTAAAGGAGTTGAGGAGGAAATCGAATACTGGGCAAGACACCCTACCCTTCGCCTGAAGTTGAGTCTGGCTTCAGGAGTATTTCGATCTAGTCGGCTCCCAACGCTCGGGGTCGGACAGCTTTAACTGCCTCTGTTTGAAAAAACACGCAGCCACCCCCTCATCAAAGCACAAAGTGCCAACGTGGGACAATAGCGGGCTTCATCCCAGCCTAGGAACATAAGACGTCCACAGCCGAAAATTTCAAAGCGAAACTTGAAGGAAGAATCCTCAACCGACAATCTGCGATCCGGAGCTGAAAGGGACTTCGAAGTAGGCAACGCGCCCCCCTTTCAGCTTTGATCCAGGGGAATTTAAGAAGGCCACGGGCCCCCCCGGCAGCAAAAGAACTTCAATCACAAAAACCAGCGATCCTGAATTGAGAGGGACCTCGAAGAAGGCAATAAGCCCCCCTCTCAATTTGAATCAAGGGAATTAAGACGGCAGAAGCCCCCCTAGCTGCAAATTCTACATACGGTGGTCCATGAGCGAGGAAAGATCCCACCAGGAGACGCCGCCGGAAATCTCACCAATTCCACCAACTCCACAACAATCTTCCTCACCGGGCGACGCACAGGAAGATCCGTCCCGGTACGAAGGAGGCAACGAGGGAGCAACATCTGCAACAGCGGGTGCTAATCAAACACCCCCAACAAATTCAACAGCACCAGGAGTAACATTAAGGAGTGGGACAATCCTTACAGGTCCCCCACAAGTAAGACCTTCTAGTTTAAATTTAGAAAATTATTTAAAATATCTAGAGGGGAAAGTGCGAGACTCCTCCGAACTTTCTGTTATACAGTGCGATTCTATCGATAACCAGCTCAAAAGGACCCGTGAACGGCGTCTTGAGCAAATCGCGCAATTC
This sequence comes from Dioctria linearis, assembly GCA_963930735.1. Classification (NCBI taxonomy): domain Eukaryota; kingdom Metazoa; phylum Arthropoda; class Insecta; order Diptera; family Asilidae; genus Dioctria; species Dioctria linearis. Next base: position 116,653,830 of record OZ005742.1, on the reverse strand, counting down.
AAAGAAAGTACGGAAAAATTTAAAGAAAGCTTAAAACAGTTTGGGGAACTCTCGCACTCTCTCGAACCAGAAATTACCAATAATAGTGTAGAATTAAGAGAAGGTGCCATTGAAGACAGTGTCAGTGATTCCACCGTGAGTGAAATCCTATTGAATTGGCTGGGCGACTCCCTTTTGGAAACCAGCATAGAAGAAACTAGCTCCCCAAAAGTATCAAACTTAAGCTTCAGAATCCCCAATATAAACATGGCAGATTACGCGAAAATCGCCAAGTTAACTGCCCAGCTCGTTCCCCTATTCTCGGGAGAGCAGGACCCAAAATTGAGCCTGGAGCTCCAAACTTTCCTAGGATGCTGCAGGCAGGTAATCCAGTGCATTTCGGTGGAGGAACTATCGGCATTTTTGCAAAACTTCCCCACCAGACTTCGAGGCGAAGCTTACCAGCTGTTTGCCTCAAATATGCCTACTACTTTCAAAGAGGTAGAAGAACGGCTAAATCGTACATACCTGCCTAGGGAAACTTATCAGGAACTGGTAAATAAATTAATTACTACAAGGCAGTATCCTTTGGAAAACCTCACAGCCTTCACGGCACGAGTGAAACAAATGCTGGCACTCTGTAATGAAGCAGCAGAGTCCAAATATGGCGCTACAGCAGCCCCCGCTGTGAAAACACAGCTAGAAGACTTCGCGAAAAACGCACTAAAAACAGGCGTCAATAACCCGTATATGTGCCAATACCTTCTGACCATGACAGACGGCACGGTGGATGACCTCATACAAAGAGCACTTGACATGGAACGTCTCCAGCAAAGTGCTCTGTTCCTGCAACCTCCAGGACAATTCCAAACAAATATGATGCAGAATACGTTGCCAAATTCTGCCAGTACCAGTGTACCAAATAACGCACCATTAACTCAAAGTAGTACCCTAGTAAATCAAAGCGTATATAATCCTGGCATCATATCCTACTCACAGGATCCCCGGCAAAACAATATGCCCATTAATCCAAGCAGTCACATACCAACGTCACAGTTCACACAGGCCGGCACAGCATACATCAAACAGGAGCCAAGATCTCCTAATAAAAATTATAATGTACCAAATAAAAATAATTATTTAAATAAAATCAGTTGTAGTTTTTGTAATCTAAGAGGCCACCCATATGCTGATTGCCTCAAAAGGAAAAATACGCCTTATTGTGTGAACTGTAAAATGTATAACCATGACGTGCGTGACTGCAGAAAAAACAATAATAGTTTCCAGAGACCACACAACAATGGTGGACCATTGAATCAGCGCCCTAGAGAGCCGCAGAATTCCAATAACAATTCCAGAGTATATAACGTAAGAAAAAAGTGTGAATTTTGTGGTCGTTCTGGACATGCAGTAAATAACTGCAAACAAAAACGTAAATGGGAGACCCGGAGTCAGGGAAACGACGTACAGTCGACCCAAAACTCCCCGGCTCGACTATAAATCTCCCGTCTAATAAAATAGGGTCCCCTCAGCAGCCCGATTCCAGTGTCGCTACAGTAAAACTACCCTTAGACATAGGCCTGAACGGCCAAGCTAAACTAGTAGTAGACACAGGCGCTGAGGTTAGTATAATAAAGAAAAGGTCGTTAAAAGATCTCAAAGAAATTAACCACAATGAGGCATGTACACTTCAGACCCCATTTGGTACCGGAAAGACGCTGGGAAATTGCCAGGGAAACTTCGTTTTCAAAAACAAAATTCCCTGCAAGTTTCAAGTCGTACAGAACTTGCCTGGCCTTTCCGATGATGGACTTCTAGGAAATGATTTCCTAGCAAAAAACTGTAACGTTGAGGGTCCTAATAAGGCACTAAGGTTTCCTCGCACGGAAACTAATCCAGACGAATTTGCTTTGCCATTAGATTTTGAAACGGACAAGCCACGTTCTGAAAAAGCAGTCGAAGTAAGAACACTTGTAGAAGAGGTAGAGTCTAAACAGGCTGAACTATCCACCTGCAGTGTCTTCAAGGCTTCTCAAACGAGAAAAGCTGGATGCCAAGCTCCAAAAGAGCCCAAGGAATGTGAAAAAGGCTGTCTGGGCGAACAAGAGACCGATGAAATCAGGCAGCAATTGGTTACCTTTAAGGAACCAATCTGCATACCTGCCCGCTCTCAAATTGTTGCCCCAGTCCCTTTACAAATTCAAGAAGAAATGCTCTGTTTATCACAAGAGATAAGCGATGGAGTCTTCTTGGCAAACAGTTTGCTGTCATCTGGAGAAGAATTAGTGCTGGTCAGTATCCTCAACGCTAACAGTCATCAAGTAGTCATACATAGCTTAAAGTTACAGCTATTTCCAATAAACGACTACATATTAGTCCCATTAACACACACAAAAGACCACAAAAGAACACACATTCCACTACCAAATTTAGAGGCAATATCAAACAACACAAGAGACGGAACTGAGTGTCTAAAGCCTGCCAAAAAGGTGCATATAACTCTTCCGTCCAAGATCCCGAGGCATAAATCACTCTTAAACAAACAACGGCCATATAAAAACGGTAGCGAGTCGCTAAAGCCTATACTAAAGGTGCATATTACTCCACCGTCACACAACACAAAAAATTCTACATGGTCAAAAAGCAGTAGCATTGACGCGCATGAGTATCCCACACAACCTAAGGCAAAGACCACACAGGTGTACCAAACTCAGCCGTCAACAAGGCAGGAAGCAAATACCCTGTCAATTATTAAGAGCCACGAAATACAGCCTCAAAAGCAATCGCAAAATCCTCATCTATTTACAGGTCAAAAACCTAAAGGGAAGAGTAAGTCAAACCAAGGTTCAGCCGACAAAACGGCAATATTACAACATGTACGATATCTATACCCGGATAATGAGACTCCGGACGACCCAAAACAATATCCGCGTATTTCTAGGTTAGAGCAAGAACTCAGCCTAGACCCTAATTTAACCGCGGAAGAAAAAATTTCGATATCAGAACTCTGCGAAGAGTATAACGATATCTTCTTCCTCAAAGGTGACAAACTCACCTATACAAATGCGATAACGCATAATATTCCATTGGTGCAAGATCAAGCACCAATCAATCAAAAAATGTACCGCTTACCTGAAACACAGCGGAAAGTCATTAACGAGCAGCTAAAAGAAATGCTAGACAGCGGGATAGTCCAGTCTAGTAAGAGCCCTTGGAATTCACCTCTACTAGTTGTCCCCAAGAAAGCGGGACCTGACGGTGAAAAAAGGTGGCGCGTCGTTGTCGATTTTCGTAAATTAAACGAAAAGACAATTGGAGATGCATTCCCGCTACCCCGAATCGAGGATATTCTCGACCAACTAGGTCACGCAAGGTATTTCACCACACTCGATTTGGCCAACGGCTATCACCAAGTCCTTGTCGACAAAAAAGATCGACATAAAACTGCTTTCAGCACAAGTTATGGGCACTACGAGTTCAAGCGTATGCCATTCGGGCTCAAAGGAGCCCCCGCCACATTTCAACGCCTAATGAATTTCGTCCTAACAGGCCTACAAGGCCTCGAATGTTTTGTCTACCTAGATGACATAGTCATCTATGGTAAAAATTTAAACGACCACAACGAAAAGTTGAGGAAAGTCTTCAATAAGTTGAGAGAAAACAACTTAAAACTGCAGCCAGAAAAGTGCCAGTTTCTACGAAGAGAAGTTGTTTACCTAGGACATAAATGTTCTAGCGAAGGAGCCCTACCAGACCCAAGTAAGACGGCCTGCGTCCAAACATTTCCTGTTCCAAGAACAGTAAGGCAAGTCCAGTCATTTTTAGGACTTGCCAATTACTACAGGAAATTCATTCCAGACTTCTCCAAAATTGTACGTCCAATCACAAATTTACTCCGAAAGGATGTAAAATTCACTTGGACAGAGAAATGCCAAGAAGCATTCCAAAGCATAAAAAATGCTTTAATTTCTCCACCACTTTTAATTTACCCAGATTTTTCGAAATCTTTTAATCTCACTACAGACGCAAGTAACGAGGCTCTAGGAGCTGTTCTTTCTCAAGGAGAAGTCGGAAAGGACCAGCCCATTGCCTATGCAAGCCGCACATTAAACAAAGCCGAAAGAAATTACTCTACTATAGAGAAAGAGTTATTGGCTATTGTCTGGGCTACCAAGAATTTTAGGTGCTATCTTCAAGGCCGGAAATTCACGGTCTATACTGACCATAAACCTCTCAAAGGTGTCTTCAATGTGAAAGACCCTACTTCGCGTTTGGTGAGATTTCACCACAAAATATCTGAATTCGATTACAACATCGAATATAAACCAGGGAAGTACAACACTAATGCCGATGCACTAAGTCGCATCCCTCAAGCATTAAAAGAAGACAGTTTAGGCAATACCTTAACGGTAGAAGCCCTAGTCCACCACACGATGGACTCAGATGTGGAGGAAAACAATTCCACAAATAACAAGAGAAAGAAGAAATCCGCTCATTGTTTCGTCGTGACTCGAGCTCAGAAGCAAAAGGCTCAAGAGACAGTAAATAGCTCCAGTGTGGAGACAGAAGAGCACACGAAAGCGGACCAAAACGAAATTCAACACACTGAGGCGGAAACACTAAACCCAGCATCGCTTGATCAAAAAGTAGGTACTGGTAAGACACCCGAAGTTATCACGAGCCCTATGGAAATCCGAACAATCTTAAAAGATTATCGCGATTCTCCATTTGGTGGCCATCAAGGTGTCATAAAAACTTACAAACGCATAAGACGCAAGTATTGGTGGAGACACATGCTTAGCGATATTAAAAAATACATTAAAAAATGCCCAAAGTGCCAGACGATGAAAGCATCTCCACAATATAAAATGCCAATGGTCATCACGGACATCGCAGAGCAACCGTTCGACAAAGTTTACCTCGATATTGTAGGTCCATTAGAAGAGACCACATCAGGTAACAAATATATCTTGACCTTTCAAGATAATTTAACAAAATTTGTCGACTGGTATGCAATACCTAATGCAGAAGCAGTCACAGTAGCGCAAGTTTTCTTTGATGAAATCGTTACGCGCTATCGCATACCCAAAAGAATACTCACCGATCAGGGAACAAATTTCCTGAGTGAATTATTCAAAAGAGTATGTAAGCTTCTAAAGGTAAAGAAGTTACAGACTTCGGCATACCACCCACAGTCTAACGGAGCACTAGAGCGTGCCCACAGGCCACTGATTGAATACCTGCGAACAATCGTAGATGAAAATCCCAAAACATGGGACCAATACCTACGAACCGCTGCATTCGTGTATAACAATAGTGTACACGAGGGTACTAAACTTACCCCAATGGACTGCCTATACGGCTTCACAGCGGATGTCCCATCAAATTTAAAACGGGATCCCGAACCCGTTTACAATCATGAGAGCTACTATCATATACTGAAGTATAAGCTCCAAAAATCATATGCCACGGCAAGAAAGAACTTATTGGCAAGTAAACAGCGCTCAAAGGGGTACTACGATAAGACAGTACGGCCCCTAACTTTCCATGTAGGAGACAAGGTCCTCATCAAGAATGAAAGCAGAAAACATAAGCTTTCCCAAATCTGGGTAGGACCTTATCAGGTAATCGCAATACCAAGTGATGTGAATACCACAATCAAAATTGGTAAGCGAACAGTAACGGTACATAATAACCGTTTGAAACCATATTTCGAATAAAAATATATCAAACAAAAATGAACCAGGTTGACTTGAAATTCCCACTATAGTGTCCATTAAACCTCATTTCAATACCTCCCCATAAACATTTGCGGTGGAGTCACTCCACTGCCCAGTTTAAATCGGCACAATGTACGTACAAGTATGCTTAAAGGATTGTTTTCTTCTCCTGAATCGTCCACAGAAATGGCGCTAAAATTCATCATATTTGTCCTCTTCATCCAGTACACAACTGGAGCAACCGCTGACAAACCTTATGTAATAACCCAGCTAAATGGCTCGGGTATATTTTTCGAGGACCTAGGAAATCTGATGGTATATCATAACACCTGGAATGTCCTCACCGAGATAGACTTGGATGAACTAGATGCACAGATAAAGCTAGCAGAATATGCAGAGCACTTAGTGCATAAACTCTGCATAAATATAACAAACCCAGAAGACCTCTGTAACGTGCAGCAACTACACACACACGCTATTATAGACAGCGTACGAAAGCGCACGGAAACTATTAGGGAACTAGTACCAGGAAAACGCAAGGCCAGATCGCTATTTGATGCAATAGGCAATGCCATGCACTATTTGTTTGGAACTATGGACAGCAACAACGAAAAAGAAATTTACAGCAGGTTAGAAGAACTTGAATCGAATACACAAGCCCTAGCCGAGCTAGAGAAACAACAAATCAGTGTTGTAAAAACTACCTTGGAAAAGATTCAAAAACCGCTGGCAATGTTAATAGACAGACAACAAAAAATAGCCCACCAGGTAAACGATCTCCACCATGTGGCCGATGATTTAACTAGGAGGCAACTGAGACAAGAGATTATATCAAGCTTATTGCTCCAAATCATCGAAGTTGAATATCGACAACAAGCCCTCCTGGATATAATAATGGCTAGTAAAACCAATCATATTCATCCACTCCTAATGTCTCCCAAAAATCTGTTGGAGATATACCGCAAGACGGCCTCGAATTGCCCAAATGACCAAAATTGTCTATCTGTCCTATATCAGACAGCAGGAGCTCAGTCGCTCCTTATGCAGAATAAATTGGTGGTGAGAATTACTCTCCCAATTTTTAATCTGCCAAAAATGAGGCTACAACAGATTCAATGCTATCCTGTATCCAAGTCAGCAAATTACTCATTAATTCCAGACCCTGGTTATTCATACATAGCCAATAGCGAAAAAACTCAGGAATTTCTCTTATTAAGAGGCGATGACATGAAAAATTTCAAAAAAATAACAAGTAATTTGGAAGAAAACACGTATGTAGGCCGGCTGAACACGCCTATAATCAAAGCGGCAACGTCCAACGAATGTGCCATTAAATTGCTATACAACCCTCTAAGTGAAGTGCCCAAATGCAAGACCAGAGTACAAATCCCACAAAAAGACATGCTGATCAAATTAAGTAAGCTCAATACGTGGCTATTTTCTTTTATCACCTCTACGGTGCTACACATCACATGTCCAGATCACCTTGTAATCTCGAAACTGGAAGGACAAGGGATATTAGAGATAACGCAAACATGTCAAGTTCAAATAGGTGACAAAGTGCTTAAATACGAAGGTCAGAGTAAATTTCCACTAAAAATTATCCAGCCGAATCAGTTTCCTGAGCTCAACCACTCTCTACTCAACGTAAACCTGACTGAAATTTTACAAGGAACTCAAAACCACAGTCTGGGGAAAATCGAAATCTTAACGGGAGACAATATCCATAAATCAATTTATACCGACACCCATTCGCTGGAAGAAATCCAAAACAAAATTATAAAATACCAAGAAAAGATATCAAGTAAAAACTCCCATATCCTGTCCACAACTTCTCTATCATTTACGAGCCTACTAGTTCTGGCCATAATGATCGCTGTGGCAGTAAAATATCTTAACCCTGTTGTCATCAAGATGAGACAACAGAGAAATCAACCACAAGGTAACCCCGAAATTTCATCAGAGGGAATTCCTTTAGAAGAGCGAACTCCTGCTCCCCAACCCAGTTTAAGGCGAGCCAGAAGCCTCTCCAAAACAAAATCAGTCCAAATCGTTTAAAAAAAAAAAGAAAAAAAAATGGAACACTGATACTGTCAACATGAGCCACTTAATCAAAGTAGAATTTATAGGAAAGGTAGACCTGGTAAAGCATTCAAAGAAAATCTATGCATGTATATAACAACCTATGTATATGTAACGATTTAACACAAAAAAAAACACAGCAATATACGCATATAGTATATAGTATAATTAGTTATAGTGCAAATAATAAAAGGTATATGCACAAAAATGTACTAAAATTACATATCAAAATACAAGTTAGAATAAATAAATACCTATAAATAAAATCAAATACATTATATTTAAATGTAACTGGATAAAGTAGTAAAATTAAAGAAAAACCACCTCAAAAGTGGACATAAATAAATAGAAATAAAATAAATATGAAAATATATGGAAATAGATAAAAAAAAAGAGGGGCACAAAATTATGTTCTAACTAAACTGAAATTAAAACTAGAAAAGATAAAATAACAAAACTAAAGAAAAGGATGCATTTGAAGAAAATAACAACTAAATAAAATCAAAGGAAAATAAGAGCGTGCCGAAATCTGCGAAATAACAGCAGAAGCAAGTTTAACCAGTTAGAAATCTAGGGAATAAGGAACAGACAAACAAGCAAAAGCTTTACCAGGCTACTACCCACAAATAGAATTTTAAATTAGAAATTTATATATATACTAGTATTATAGATATAGTAGACACAAAAAATAATGTAAAAAATGAAATTATATTATTATCATATATATGTAAAAAAAAAAAAGAAAAAAAAAAGAATGTGTAAAGCCTAGCCGAACCGACCGGAATCCGAGCCGCCAAAATAGCACCCACAATAACTTCCCCTGAGAATTATTCCTCTTCAAAGAATAATTCTCTTTTTCTCAGGGGGAAGGATTGTTGTGTACCTAAAAAGCCTAAAATAAATACCTAATTATAAATTAATAAAATTTAAAAAATATTAAAATATTTCATGCATAAAATTTCACATAAGCTAACCATGCCTAAAACATGGTTAGCTTATCTATTCAATCAATGAAGAAAATTGCGTCAGCAATTTTCTTCACATTCCATAAATTAAAATAAAATTATTCCCATGGCAAATTTTGCCTTCAGCAAAATTTGCCAGTAGAAATATTTACTTTAAAAAAATAAAGCAAAAGACAAATCGTACCATCAGTACGATTTGTCGTGAAAATTGCAATATGTATGTACGAACGTACATACATATCACAAAAAAGCTTTCGCGATAAGAAGAGCGCGCCGCGAAAATACATTGTATGTATACGCGTGCGGCAATTCTTATCATCGTGACGGTGGCTGATGTTTATAAAAGCATCAAATTTCAAGCCTCCGTCCAACGAAAAATATTCTGGACTTGTTTAATCAAGTCCAGAATAAATGAAAATTTTCTCAGGGTGAAAATGCAACTATGCATTTTTTACCCTGAACGAAGGCTCTTGATCGCGACAAAAGTGATCAAGAGCCGAGTTGGATTTTAAACATTATACGCGGCGGTTCATGGAGTTGTTTTTAAAATCTCGTGGAGAACGCGGCAGTAAGATTTTATAAAGACGAAGTCGAATTTGATAACAAGACCGGGTTGTGATCCAAAACTTGAACGAGGAGTCGACCTTAAAAAACAAGAGCGGGTGACTTTTTTTAAAGAAAAAGCAAAAATCGACAACGGTTGGTTCGGCGGGCTAATCGAATAGAAAAAAAAGGGGGAGTTGTGTAAAAAGAACATGTGTAATAATAATAAGAAGGAAAGGTTAAAACGTTTTGAGAAAAAATCTTGGTAAATCTTGTAAATCGGAAGTGCGCGGAAAGAAAAGCTAATTAAGAGGTGTGTAATTTAAAAATTAGTAGATTAAACAAACAAAGAAAAATTGTAAAATCCAGTGTCCATAAACTGAGGGAAATTTTAATAAGAAATAATAAAAAGATTACAACAGTGAAAACAGAGAAAACAGTGTTTGGATACAAATTCTGCCAGTCCCAAAAAGGTACGTAACACCGCTCTAGTACCTTTTATTTGTCCATCTTCAGCATAGTCGCGTTTATATGCATTGATATCTCTCAAAATAGATCCATAATTAGTTAAATCCTCTTTAGTATATGGACTTTTTACAGGACCCTTCATAAATAGCAGCTCACATAACCCCAAAGTTGTTTTATAGCTCTTCCCCTTGATAGCAATATTTCCTACATCATCAACATCAAACGTTGAATTACCGATTCTCCACGCGTTGTCATCATAGTAAACTCAATAGGTTGGATCAATTTTACGGCTATTATCAGTGAATAGCTTTAAATAGTTTGAAACTATGTATGCAGACGTATCGGGGGAGGTGACAGGAGACCTTCCTCTCAATGTTCTTGAATGTTTGGGTGTTGCGAATTCTTCTCCAGATGTTAAGGAATAATCTCCATAATTTATAGGTGTGCTGCTAGTCTCCATTTTCACATATTTTCGTTTTGGAGGAGTAAAAGGTTCCACAATTTCGTTGTTTTCTTCTACTTCCTCTTTTGGTTCCAATCTGACTGGTGGCTCGTTTTTTACTCTGGTAACAAACTCTTTTAACGCTTTGGTGATTGGCTTGAAAGTTTCTTCAAGTTGAGCTTCTGCTTCAATCCTTCCCGTCTTTAGAGCTTTAAATTTCCTTCGCACTGCATTCCTTGTCTTGATGATTTCTTTTAATAGACTTTCATTCATCTTCGATATTAACTGAATAACGGCTTTTCAAACAGCTCTGATAACAGGTAAACAGCTTTCCAAACAGCTTAACAGCTTTCCGAACAGCTCTGGTAACAGCTTAACAGCTTTTAAAACAGCTCTGATAACAGCTTAACAGCTTTCCAAACAGCTCTGATAACAGCTTAACAGCTTTTCAAACAGGTCTGATAACAGGTGAACAGCTTTAATTTACTCAGCAGTTCCACTGGATTCGGTGTGCTATAGTATGCTATAGTACAATGAAGGTATCAAATTCTTTACGGTAGCGCCCCTTGTTTAATGAGCTATCCTTGTCAATCCTCAAGAAACAACATTCATCCTTCCAACACGCAGCACAGGCTCTTCGAAATTTATCAAACTTCATGTCTGTATTCACATGACCATTATAGATATGTTTCAAATTCAAGTCATCTTGCTTGAATAAGATGATTAAATTAGCATTGTCACGTTTTAAATGCTTTGGTATATGCGTATCTGTTTGACGGAGATAGAAGCTGTCTATATCTTCGTGACGACCCATGCAAAAATAGGATCGCACATTATCTTGCTTTTCACATGCTACATCATCGAAAATAAACACTGAATGTGATTTGGCTTCCTCTGGAGGTAGAACGTCGCAGTTGTTTGAGAATGTATAATACCCCAATCCTGATATGGGAGTCATCACTCGCTTCAAGTATTCATACTTTGGTTGATGTAAAGATTTGGAATATATGTAAATATTTTCATATCTCAGACCATTGGGATGTTCCAGCAAACCTATCATAACATTAGTTTTTCCACAATTCGATGATCCAACAATGATGCTCCTTATACTATTAGGCAATAGGGGCCCATGCTCCTTTTTCACCTTCATAACAGCTACATCAGCATATCGAACAGGAAAAGCTTGTTGTTGTTTATTGAACCGCATATTGAAGACTAACGGGATTCCTATAAGTACACCTGTTTATATTACATTTCAACAGTATCATCGGAACCTAATAAGATGCCGGATCACAAATCGAAACGCTCCAGAAAATCTTTGAAAGGGGGCAGAGGACTATTAAATTCAATCATCAACAAATTACCTGTAGAATTACATCTACCGGGATACCAGTACTGTGGACCAGGAACAGAGTTACAACAAAGATTGGCGAGAGGAGATCCAGGCATTAATCCACTGGACGCAGCCTGCAAGGAACACGATATAGCATACTCGCGACATAAAGATACAAGTGATCGACATATAGCTGATAAAATATTAGCTGAAAAAGTCTGGCAGCGTGCAAAATCTACGGATGCAAATTTGAGTAAACGTGCAAACGCTTGGCTTATAACAAACGCAATGAAGTCTAAAATTAAGGTAGGTATGGGTCTGAAGGCTAAAAATAAAAGCCAACCCACATTCCGAGAAGCAGTACGAAATGCACGTAAGATTTTAAAAATCAAAAAACCAAAAGACTTGATGGAAGCTACAAAAATAGCTGTTAGTGCAGCTAAAAATATTGTGAAGAGAAAGAAGAAATCAATTAAAACTCCACGAGTGATACCTGTACCAAAGGTTGGCGGAGCACTTCCGTTCCTCATCCCGTTGTTTTCTGGGCTTTCAGCACTCACTATCGGGAGGTGCAGCAGGCATAGCTAAAGCAGTAAATGATACCAGTGCGGCAAAGGAAAAATTGGAAGAAAGCAAACGTCATAACCAAGCAATGGAAACTATAGCGGTTGGTAAAGATTGGAAACTGGCTGTTCTTGAAGCCGTACAGAAAAGGACTTGGACTCTACCTACAACCTCAACCAAAAACCTATTAAAGACGCTGCCTAAACGACCGCTAAACGAGTTGGATCTTCACAAGTATACCACAAACTTGCCGCACTTCAGAGGAGTATTTATGCGTGATAAACTTCCTAAAAAGCCATGGAAGCGAGAAAGCGGTATTGTTAACTTGGACATCTCAACCGGAACAGGTACACACTGGGTAGCGTACTACAAGAAAGGTGATAACATCGAATACTTTGATAGCTTCGGCAATCTCCAACCACCAAGGGAGCTCATAAACTACTTGGGTAGTAATATTACGTACAACTACAGTCCTTATCAGAATTATGATGCAGTAATTTGCGGTCACTTATGTTTAGAGTTTTTATATAATTTTTATAGCCATTAATTATTATCTATAAATAAATGTATCTATATTGAAATTTTAACAGTTCATTATCAACCGCCATGTCATTAACACTTACTCTCACGGGAAATTCATCTCTACTCACTGCTGAGTACTTTCCCCCGCTGGAGCTAGCAACGGATTATGTTTGTGGATTAATTGATTTTCAAACATACAACTCTATACCAAATATTGATGTGAGCAATAATTTGGTTCATGTAGGGAATGAGGTTGTTGAGATACCTGTTGGATCCTATGAGATTGATGATATAGCAAAATATGTATAAGGATACTTGGATAAAGAAGGGAGAAGGATAAAGGTTGCGATAAAGGCTAACAATAATACACTGAGGAGTGAAGTTAACGCAACTGAAGACATAAATTTTGAAAAACAGAGATCCATAGCTCCTCTGCTAGGATTCAGTAAAAGAAACTTATCTGCTAATATAGTGCATACATCAGAGTTGCCAGTCAACATCATTAAAGTAAATACTATACGCATCGAATGTAATATTATATTAGGATCATTCTTCAACAACACACAAGTACACACTCTCCACGAGTTTTCCCCGAACGTTGGGCCTGGGTATAAAATAGTGGAGGTACCCAAAAATGTAATCTATTTGCCTGGAACACCAAACGTATAAGTTCTCTAACATTGAAGCTCCTTGACCAAGACGGTGACTTAATCAACTTCAGAGGAGAGACTATAACCATCAGGTTACATTTGAAGCCACAGCATGTTGATATACAATAATGATAAATACGAGTTCGGAGCAGACAAGATCATTAGTCAGCGGACAAACTTGAAGCGGTCAAGACATCCATTAACACCTGCAAATACAGCAAATTTACAATCAATAGGCTTAACGCTGAAGCAATGAATAAAGGAATACTAGATATTGCACCAGACGCTCGCTTTGATAACAGTGTTACTAAATTTGAACATCACTCCTATTCACCACTTCTAACATCTTTTAAAAACAGCGATGAAATCCGTATCTCCGGACAACATCAGGACTTGAATCTTCTACCCAGCAGGAGTTTTCTTTACATTGAGGGGTCGCTCACAAAGCTGGATGGAGCCGTTTCAGCAACTGCAAATTTAGGTAAGGACGCTCTACCATTTCTTTTTGAGGAAATACGCTATGAATTGAATGCAGTGGAAATTGATCGTACAAGAAATCTTGGGATTGCGACAACATTAAAAAACTACGTATCGCTAAATGCAAATGTAAGCAGGATACTACTCAACGGCAGCTGGTCACCAGATTCATCCGTTAAACCAGCCAATGGACTGTTTAATTATTGTGTACCTCTGAAATATTTATTGGGATTCGCTGAAGATTACAAGAAAATTCTGATAAATTCCAAACATGAACTCATATTGATCCGGAGCAAGACAGACGATAATGCCATTATATCACCCACTGATGTGGTGAAAATTGAAATTACCAAACTTCAATGGAGCATTCCGCATGTTACAGTATCCGATGACGAATAGCTGCAACTATTTAAAATTATCGGGAGAGGTGGCCCGATACAAATACCATTCCGCAGCTGGGACATAAATGAGTATCCAGTAATACGGGAATCCACGCATCAAACCTGGTCAGTTAAGACTTCCACTCAACTGGAGAAACCTCGATTTATCATCTTAGCATTACAAACGGATCGAAGGAATGATAAAACCAAGGATGCTAGCAAAATTGATCACTGCAAACTCACCGATGTTACAGTTCATTTGAACTCAGAATCATATCCCTAAGATGATTTGAATTTAAAATTTGATTTGAATATGTACGCATTGCTGTATGAGATGTATATAAAGTTTACCCAATCATACTATGGTCAACATTATCAGCCGTTCCTCACATGGGAGAAGCTCAAAACCGATGCTCCGATTGCTGTCATTGATTGCTCACATCAAAATGAAACAATAAAAACTGGACCTGTAAGGCTAGAATTCAAGACTTCTGAAAATATACCAGCTAATACAACAGCATATGGCCTGCTTCTACACGATCGAATAGTGGAATGCAGTCCGCTGACAAGTGAAATTAGAAAGTTAAATTAAGAAGATGGCTGTCATCGTAGACGTCCAAGGATTCAAAACAAATCTCAATGAATTCATCACTAAAGAACTGGCAATTTTAAACAATGAAAACAAGATGCAGCACTTTATATTTCAACCGCCGTTCAGCTACAAAGATTGGACTTCAGCAAAAAAGAGAGTAAAATGGCTTCAACACAATTTTCATGGATTCCGCTGGGATGATGGCTACATACCGTATCACAAGCTGTACACTATAGTTGAACCACTGCTTCGAAACAAAACCATATATGTAAAGGGAGCTGAAAAAGTTCATTGGATGCAGAAGATAGTTGGAGAGGATGAAATCATTATAAACGTCGAAGATGAATACAACTGTGGAAAACTAATAGAGATTAACACAAATGCGCCATCTTGCCAAGTTCATATTGGACAATGTGCTATAAGAAATACTTTTATAATAAGAAATTTTATTGGAAATAAAAAGAAATGTTTATAAAACATAAGACTTTTCAATACACATACCCCAGAACCCTCACTGACATCGTCTAGAATCTGTTCATGGTGATGTCATGTTGTGAAATTCGAATAATGCTGATATCAACAACTTCCCTGCTAAGAAAACTTATTTAGGTGCAGCAAAACTATGATGACGTCATGCCGATATGTAGAACTCTCCCGCTAATAAAAGAAAACAGCAAAACCAAGGCATGCTGGTAGTGCCGGCTAAGGCCGCTAGGGTACCTTACACATGAAATGGCGTTTGCGCCCAAACAGATGTCGCTAATATCTCGAAAACCAGAGGATTTCTGATGAAAACTCCCACTCCACACCGCCAAGAATCCATTTCCATGAGCAAAAATAACTTGAATTATTAATACGCTAATATCTCGAAAACCAGAGCCCGTAGAGGATATCTGATGAAAATTTCATTACACCCCCCCCTTCCCCATCTTTATTACCCCCCCCCCCCAAATAGCCCCTATCAGGAATCCATTGGCATGAACAAAAATTTCCTACTATTAACTTTAATTATTTGTTCAAAAACAAAAGCCTACATTTCGGCGCTCAAAAATCATGATAAAAAGCCTACATTTAGGCACGCCACATATCTATTTAAGAAAACCGGAGCATGCTGGTAGTACCTGCTAATGCCGCTAGGGCGCAGTCAAGACCAAATGACACATCCAGGTAGTACCGATTAATCCCGCTAGGGCGCATTCGAGACTCAATGGTGCATCCAAGGCGCAATGGTGTGCCCAAGACACAAACCAATACAACCAAGGCTCAAACCTACATTTAGCACGGACTCAAACCACCTAGCGACGGTGGCGCCACCTGTGGTGAAATCCTGGAGGCTTAAAAAAGTGGACCAGAATCCACATAGAACAACTACTTTCGTGTAGTGTACGTACTCGTGTATCATTCATGAATTATCCACTTATTATATTACATTCTACTCTTATTATATTAACTGGTAAATCTGACACATGCAATTTAATAGGGTCCAGTTGTCGTTTACTAAACCCTAAAGTGATCCAACTGTACCGTCTTTGTTAAAGTAAATAGGTCCACTAGATTTGATTTCACTTTTTAAAGTGTTATTGTTCGCACGCAGTTTTATATAGTAACTCTCTTTACTTAATTTACTTAACTGATGTTCAAGATATTCAGCTATGTCATCTATCTCATATGATCCTGTAGGTATTTCTATAACAACATTCCCAATGTTAAATAGATTATTTTTTTTATTCTCAATATTGATGGTATTGAATTGTAAGTTTGGAAATCAATTAACCCACATACATAATCCCTTGACAAATCTGTGGGTGAGAAATACTCAGTTGTTAATACAGATGAATTTCCGCTTGATGTAAGTGTTAATGACATTGTGGTGTAACTCAAGATGATGCAATTATGTGGTTTCCGCCTCATTTATATAGATTTGCAAAGGCATGAGATTCATTTCAGTTTTAACCACAGGTGGATTCAGTAGTAGAAAAATTAAAACAAGGAAGAAATAAAAAAATATGGGAAGATTAAATGATGAAGTGCAAATATTTCTTAAACATTTCGATATTATCAGATTCTTGCAAGTTGTTACTAGAAGAACATAAGGAGAAAATAGAAAAATCCTACCGCTTTTTAGATGAATATAGAGAAATGAACATTATGACTTCAAAATATGGGGAGCATTATGAACCCTGCAGTTGGGCTTACAATAATTCAACATCAGGTGCAGATACTTGTAATTGCAGTCATGTTAAAAGAGAATTTCTGCAAATATCCAAACTATTGAAGTTATATTATAGAATTATGGGGCCTTGTTATTCCTATTGTATAAAGGAAATATTTTAAGCAAATAAATAAAAATACATACATATAATCATATTCTTTTCTTTATCGTAACAATCATACAAAAATTTCAAACATAAATGACCGCATATTACTGAGTTATATGTTTGAAATGGTGAATAATTATACCTTACATTACTAGTTAAATATTTTCTAATTTCTAACGGGGGTTGTAAATTTCCAATGCCATAAAAGTACTGAATATCTTCGTCATTTTTATAGTACGCTACCCAATGAGTTCCTGGGCCAGATGATATATCCAAGTTGATAATACCGCTTTCCTTCTTGTTAAGTTTCTTTGGAAGCTTATCTCGCATGAAAACTCCTCGAAAATATGGCAGATCTTTTGCATATTTATGCAAATCTACCTCAGTTAATGGTCTTTTAGGTAGCATTTTCAATAGTTTTTTGGCTCTGAGTTTAAGGTTTTAGGTAAAAACCTTTCCCTATTAGATGGGATTCCATTACTTCATTATGTCTCTTACTTTCCTTAAGCTGCTCCTTTGCTTTCTTAATAGCATTAACAGCTTTAACAATAGTAGCAGCACCTCCTCCTAAAGGTCCTAAAGCTGAAAGGCAAGCAAATAAAGGAACGAGGAATGGAAAAATACCTCCAGTTTTTGGTATAGGTATGACTCGTGGAACTTTCACATTTTTCTTCCTATATTTAATTCTATCTCCTAGTTCCTTTTTTACCAACGCAATTGCTCTTTGGAAAGAATCAGGGTTTTTCCTTTTAATAGATTTACGTGCCTTTGAGATAACCATTCGCAAGGTAATATCTTTCTTAACTTTTTTATTTTTCTTATATGTGCTCATTTTCTTCTTATTCGCCATACCCATCCCGAACTTAGCCTTAGCATTCATGATATTGGTAACTAGCAGTGCGTTTGAAACTCTCAGCTAAGCTTGTATCAGTAGATTTAATTCGACTCCAGGCCTTTTCAGCCAAAATCCGATCTGCTATGTTGCGATCTGGTGTACTTTTAAATTTAGAGTAAGCACTATCGTGTTCTTTACATGCGCTATCTAAAGGATTAATTCGAGGGTCACCTCGAGCTAACCTTTTTGCCTTTTCGTACCAGGCCCACAATATTGGTAGCCTGGTAAGTGTAATTCAAACGGCAAGCTATTAATGAGTGTGTTAATTACCTCCGCCCCTTTCTTATTATGCTCAAGCATAAGTATGAATGACGTTAGCCTTCAACACCCAGATACAAACTAAAAAAGTATTTAAATTCAGTAAGCATTTACAGTTTTGCGTTAGTATTCAAAATGAAGCTCATTAAGCAAAATCTATCTCTACCAATCAGAAATAATGATTTTCAGAGCAATATTAAGGAAACTGGAAGACTTAGTTCATTATTACCAAATAGCATACGCGCTATAATAGTCGGCCCCTCCAATTGTGGAAACACAAATGTTATGATTAGTTTACTAGAGCATCCTATTGGTTTGAGCTATGAAAACGCTTATGTGTATTCAAAATCACTCTATCAATCAAAATGTTTATATTTAAGAAAACTTTTGTCGCCCATAAAAGAATTAGGCTATCATACATTTTCTAATAATGATGATGTTATACCATTTGATGAGGCAAAACAAAATTCAATTTTTATTTTTGATGATGTAGCATTGGGAAACAAGACAATATACGCTCTTATTTTTGTATGGGTAGAAATAATAACATTGATAGTTTTTATCTTTGCCAGACTTGTACTCATATACCAAAACACTTGGTGCGAGATAATGCCAAATTTCTCATTTTATTTAAACAAGATGATACAAATCTAAGGCATGCATGTGATGATCATGTGAATACGGATATGAATTTTGATACTTTCCGAGATACATATGCTAAGTGTTGGATGAATAAATATGGGTTTCTAGTAGTAGACAAAGACAGCCCCTTAACCAGGGGACGTTACCGTCAGGGATTCGATATATATATATTTCCATATAAATATAACAGACCTGTTAAAGCAGTCAACAGATCGGTTAAAGCTGTTAACAGACCAGTTAAAGCAGTTAATAGACCCGTTAAAGCTGTTAACAGACCAATTAAAGCAGTTAATAGACCCGTTACAGCTGTTAACATACCAGTTGAAGCAGTTAACATGCCAGTTAAAGCAGTTGACTGACAGAACAGTTTTAAAATAATTATTAATACAAAAATGGGTAAAAAGAAGGACTTCATTATGAGTAAGAAGGAGTTAATAAAGGATATTATTAAAACGAGAAATGCTATCAAGAAAAAGTATCGAACTACAAAAACAGGACGAATCGATGTTGAATCTCAACTTGAACAAACATTTAAGCCCATAACAAAACCACTTAGAAAGCTTGTAGTTGAAACAAAAGTAAAACAGGGGCTTCATACTGATATCAAATCAGAACCTAAAAAGGAAAATAAAATAAATGATGATGATGATGATGATTATCATAGCTTCAAGCTAAATCCAAAACACTTGTATATGAAAATGAAACCAACAAGCACACCACTGAAGTATGGAGACTCTCCTTTAATGTATGTCATCACAAGACGAGTATGGAACACCAACTCATTCAAGAACCTTAGCTAATAAATCAGATTCCACCCTCAACTTATCACTATTTAGGATTTTACCAAGCCAAAAATCCTATAAAATTGACCGAACTTATGGTGTTTATATGGATAATGGGAGGTGGAAAATTGGGAAATATAGCATTGACATTGATACACAAATTTTTTTCATTAATGGGAAGCACTATAACATAACAGTTGGCTTATGCGAACTACATTTTATGAAAGAACCATCAAACAGATTATATGGTGAAAAAGACTTGGCTAATTATCGAGAAATCTTGGAAGATTCTAATGCTCATAGACGTGATTATAGTGCAGATGGGCAAATAAAAGGCAGTAAAGGACCTAAATATAAGATAATTATTAGAAAATTTGTCAATCATGAAGGTATGGGTATCACGAAGCTTCCCAGAGAGGCTATTGATTATGTTTACTGGGATGATACAAACGAATTGGTAGACAAATTACGACTTTTAATTGGCTCTCAAGTAGCCGGGAAAAATAGTCATAACAATGAAATTGTTTCCATTATTGTGGAGTTAAGGGAGTCTGATTTAATTTTATAAAAGCCTCCTTCCGCTTTTTATATATTTATTCATGAAATGAGTGTTGATAATCTCGGACGATCGCTAAGAGATGGTAATATGGGACGAGGTTCTCCTGGACCTGGAGGAGAACGGGGTCCCTCCGGACCACCAGGCGAATGAGGCCCCACCGGACCTGCGGGAGTGGGTTTTCTGTTAACAACTATGATATGAAATTCAGCAATATTAAGAATCTCAAAAATCCAGAAGAAGATAGTGATGCTGTAAACAAGCTATATATAGATGAGACAATAGATAAATATTTAGATTTATGCAAATCCCATTGTAGTATAGAAACAAAAACAGCTAAGAGTCAATTACAGGAAGAGCTTGCGAATGTACATAATATTATTAAAATAACTAGAGAAAATTTGGAAACATTGACGCAATCACACATAAATAAGTCATTTGAAAAGTTAAAAGTTTATATTGATACAAGGTGCGAGGACATTGAAAAGAACTTACGAGGGTTAATAAATGTAGAATCACTTATAGTCAAAGCTAACAATGAGTAAAGAGGCCCTTGTGAGTGAGCTGCATAAAGCAGCTCGTCGAAATTTTCCACGGCGTCTTGTCATTATGAAAGATTTGGATGATCTCTGGCAAGCAGATTTGGTTGAAAAGGGTGCTTATGTTCGCGAAAATAATGGATACTACTATTTGCTAACAGTGATTGATACATTTTCAAAATATGCTTGGGTAGAGCCCATTAAAAACAAACTGGAAAAGAGGTAACGGCTGCAATGGAAAAAGTTCTAAAAAGCGGTCGGATTCCTAAACATTTGCAGACAGATGATGGTAAAGAGTTTTATAATAAAATATTCCAGACACTAATGGTAAAGAATGGAATCAAACACTATTCGACTTTTGGTATAAAGAAAGCCTCAATAGTTGAAAGATTTAATAGAACATTGAAAGGGATAATGTGGAAAGAATTTAGTAAGAATGGTTCCTATCGTGGGATTAATTTTGTTCAAAATCTTGTTTATGAATATAATAATAAAAAGCATAGGACAATTAAAATGCGCCCCTCTGATGTGAATCATATTAATAAAAATCTTCTACTGCAAACAGAATACAGTCACATAAAAATGGTGGATAAAGCTAAGTATAAAGTTGGTGACTCTGTTCGCATCAGCAAGCACAAACAAACATTCGAAAAGGGGTACACACCGAACTGGACGACTGAGATCTTTAAAATTAAAACCATACAAAATACGAATCCAGTGACATATCTTCTAGGGGATTATGAGGGGCATCCTATCAAAGGGGGATTTTATGAAAAAGAACTACTAAAGACGAAATATCCACATGATTACCTTGTTGAAAAAGTGCTAAAGAAAAAGGGGAATAAAGTGGTTAGGTTTTTCCTCAAAACACAATTCGTGTGTTAATAAAAACAATGTATTGTAATCTAACAAATAAATTCATTTTTATGAAATATAATTTATTTTATTTATTATACTTCTTCATACAAAATTTACAATCATTTCATCACATACTTCACATCTTACAAGATTATCAATTTGTATTAAATTACATTGACATTCAATGCTTAGTACAATAATTACTGAATAATGCATTAAATTATATTGTACACATCCTATACACCTAGGTTGACCATTCACAGAAAAGTATTCATATCTGAAAATTTCATCTTTTTAATCATCTTCATCATCATCGTCGCTTAGATATTCTGGTATTGTTTCATTAGCAGCAGCAGCTATCAATGATTCGTTGATATCATTTTGCAAAACTTCACTCTCCGTGTTAATAAAGTCTGTTGTTCTTGGTGCCATCATTCGTGATGTTTTAGCTTTCAACTTTTGTCTGCTAAGCCGGTTTTATGGTACTGTAATGCCCACATGGTAACGTATCCATTCTCCCCTCTATCAGAAATCGCTTATCATCATGAGGGCTGAGTGCAATTTTTTCCTGTTCTATACTGATAACTTCATGATTAAATGATCTTATCAAGTGCTGTCGTCTACTTATTTCGACAGATTTTTCCAAGCAACTTAAGTAATCATCAAAATAAATTGTGTTATTTATGATGCAGTTCTTTACTCCTTAGCCTTTTTAATGTAATCCTTGTTGTTAGTACGGATACTATACATTTTGGCTCATAAGCCAATGAATTCACTCATTACTTCGCTATTTAATTCGTCTTCCATTATTCCGGGAATCTTCTTGTTACACAAGGGTATATCATAGAAGTTATGCTCAGGATAGTCGCTTGTATCAAACATGTATATGTTAGGCCCGAAGACCGAAAACGCTCAGTGGCCGGAAAAACGGTCACATCGCGTTCTGGCTGCCTTGGAACGCACAGAACGCGTTTTGGCTGTTTTTAAACGCTCGCAACGCGTTCTGGTAACTGTTAAACAGCCGGAACGCGTTTTGTCAATTGTTGAACGCTCACAACGCGTTCTTAATGTTCGACTTGTATTTTTTGCCGCTTTCTACCTGCATACAATGAGATTTATATTGTACTTATAAAACAAATGAATTTCAATCCATTTTTCAGTTTTTAGGAAACAATTCAATTATTGACAACTATAATTGGATACCAAAGATGGGTTCGGTTTTTCTCGCCGAATCATTTCAACAATATTAAACTTCTTATAATTGTTTTTCAGTTCTAGGAATAAAGTTACACTAAACACTTATATATAATTTTGTTGGAAAATTCTCGGCCATTATCACTCTGGAAGATAAATGGCGCCCCAAACATGTAAAAAATGTCAACAATGTGATAAGCAACATCCTCAGCTGTTTTGGTCTTCAGTGGACGTAGAAGTGTGAATTTAGTCAGGTGGGCTTGGTAATTCATGATGAAGCGGAAAGGGCCATCTGGTTCCAACTGCATATCTATAAGATCCACTGGGCAACGACAATTCATGTAATTGGAAAGAATTGGACGAACCACTAATCCTTTCTTTGGCATCTTTTTTTTTCAATTGACATTGTTCACAGGTTGACAGGAACAAATCAATGACTTCTCTGGTATTGTTGCTGTACTTTTTTTTCAGTTCAGTTTCCATAACTACAACAAACAAAATTTTACATAAAATTATAAATCCAGTATCACATTACAGCTTCAGATTTTAATTTTATTACTGCTTTTGCTGTTTCTGCTTACATTACTTTCTCACCTCTTGTTCTCTTATGAGCTTTGTTCAGTGCATCGTACAACTCATCGTATCTGCAATAATATATGATCGGTGCACTGTCAACCAATCTCTTCTGGATTAATTTTTCTGTCTCGTTCATCTTCATGATGTCAAAACGTTTAAGTCGTCTGTAGTCCTTTGAAGTCAAAGACTCCTGATTTTTGCGCGCATTTTGAGCATGCTCAACTTCTCGTGCAAGCAATTTGTACCTTTCCTCAGACAGCAACATAGATCTGTCGTCACAATTATCAATAATTGGTTTTACTTTATCATAAAAAATTTCTTTCGCTGATTTATCAGACATATTAATGAAAGTGTAACATTTCAAACGACTTTAGTAAGTTGTTTAGTCAATGACAGACTGATCTTCTCGCTACACTGACGAGAACTGTTCTGATTTTTCATGAAGTCAAGTTAGTTATTATATACTCAAAACAAAACGCGTTCCGGCTGTTTAACAGTTACCAGAACGCGTTGCGAGCGTTTAAAAACAGCCAAAACGCGTTCTGTGCGTTAAAAACAGCCAAAACGCGTTCTGTGCGTTCCATATTCAGCCAGAATGCGATGTGGCCGTTTTTTCCGGCTACTGAGCGTTTTCGGTCTTCGGGCCTAACATATATATCACGCTTTATCATTTCGTATGGATTTAGGTAGGTAAATTTATATATTAATGAGTCCGTATCTGTATACAAGCATTTGACATTATCCCTGAACAATTGCTCTATATACCCATAATGAAATCCATAGATACATGTTTTAGATATATCCAAGATCGGTTGTCCAATATAAATTGGTTTATTCATTTTTGTAATTTGTTTAGCTCAACAGCTATTAAATTCTCATCAAAAATAATATGTCTATGGAAATTTGGATTAGATATCATCGCCTCTGCTCCATACCGACCATACCATTTAGTTATTAATTTTACATCCACTCGATTACGTACATTTTCCATCGTTTTTTCAAAGACTGCATTATTCAATAATTTGAAATAATTCTTTTCAAATTCATTTTTTGCGTTGGCCCGAAGTTTAGTGTTTAAATCAATATATGTTTTCAGCCATGGCGATTGGTTGAACTGCAATATTCTATGTATTTTCTTTAATTTCAATCCATACTTTAAGCATTGCATTAAATTTCGATAATGAATAACATACCGTTCCTTATTATGTTCTGTTAGTAAAAGGGTTGGATGTTTACCATTAGGCGGTGTAAGGCATGTTGGTGCCAGAGGTAGATCCGTATGTAAATCATGTATAGATTGATGTGGATATTCTAAGTCAACTTCCAATATATATCCAACATTAGAATCATTCTTAAAGCTTTCTTTGTCAATATTTTCAACCCATTTAAAGTTTCTCGTAGGCAAATACTGGCACATTGTCCAACCGTATAGGTTATTAGCATCAAAATACATCAAATATTTATCATCTTCTTCAGGATTATAATTATTTAGGTATACATTATTAGCTTTGCTATACCTTTCGCTGCATTGTGCAACTCCTCCTCTTACCCCTCTTTCTGTAAATAACATCATGTCAATGTCGGTGATCAATTCGAGCTCCATTCCAGTATGAAGTAGAATTGCATCCCACGTTAAACCAGGAGTTGTGAAGTAGTGAGCTGGATCCAAACGGTGACTTTTCAGGCTGCTATTCCGAAAGGTTTCAAAATTTCCGCAAGCAATAAAACATCTGTTTTTAAATATATGTCTGAGTATTCTCCTAATGTTTGAATGTTGAATGTTAACCACACGCTTTGAGCATGTTGGTAGTCATCATCGCTAATATGACTATCATTAAGAATATTATAAAATTTATCTTTTGGTGCTGAGTTTCATCTAGTCTTTTCCAAGAGTCAATATAATCATATGGGAACACTCCTTTTTTATAAAGTAAAGTAATTGCTAGGAAACTCTTTTTTCAATAACTCAAAGTTATTGCAATATGATGCAAGTTTATTCAAGGATGATGAAAAAATCGAAATGAATCGATAAAACGCAACTTCACATCAGTTTCTTTCACGTGCTAAGTAAAAGCTATATATTTTTCCTTATTAAGTGGTAGTAAGTTGATTGCCCCGTTTATTAATAAGGCAATATCTTTAATTATAAAATGTGAACCATACCCAGTCAAATTGTGAAATACGATAGGAATAACATGACTATCTTTATAGTTTAAATTACATTCCTGATGGGCCATCCCTCGAAATTTTCCAGTAAGATGACAATTTTCAATTACACGGATATCCCCCATTTTAAATTCATGATCACATATATTACAAGTGATTTGCGAATTCAATCGTGAATATAATTCATTATCAATTGGATCCATTGGTACCTCATTCATTAAAATAGCATCAACTTCTTCCGCCAACTTCAGTAATTCTTTAGCAAACCATGACTGACAATCCGGACCTCGATAGGAGTTGCAATTATTTAATTCTGCATTATAAGAGCAAAGGAAATAATATCCTATGCGATATACCTGATGTCTTTGATATTTTTTAAAAGTATTATTAGAAGTATTGGTTTCATGAATTGGATGTAGGATACCCTCTATGTCAGCGTACACAATAAAAGGACATTTTTCTTTATGGTTAAAATGTTGAAAAGATATCCACTTCTGATCTTCTGATGGTAAAAGTATTTTACAAGAATTCATTTCTCCACAGTCAACGCTATGCTTTTGCAGTTTTTCTTCAGCATAAAAGTAATGTAAGCAGCGTTCACATATCCAAAGTTTGTGACCATTATTTGATAGTTGCGTTGAAACTAATCTAGATAACTGTTTTATCCAACAGAAATGATAATTAAGATCACTATCATCATCATCAAATTGTTTGCTATCATCTTCATTATTAAACATTAATAAATTAATTTATAGCAACCCTTAGTAAGTCGGGTTGGAACTACTTCATAATCGTTTCTTTTCTTTATTAAAGTATAAACATTTATACCCATTTTATTGTTCACTTCAAATATAGAAATGTTCTTCAATTTTATAGCGAATGTAATACCATTCAAATTAAGAACATCAGTATAGTGCGGATATTCAGTAACACGATCAGAATGTTTTTTTTCTGGATACAGCGCACTTACCACACACCAAGCAAAACATGCATTATCATTATTTTTTACATTTATGCAAGCTTTCTTTTCACAAATTTGTGTAGGTAGATCTATATAAGAAGATCCCAGCATTGGTGTGTATTTATTAATATTCACTCCAATATTTATTATCTCTTTCAAAGACCACCCGCTATCTCGTTCTTGAAATTCTTCCAATTTAGTCAATAGCTCACAATTCATGTTTTCACTTAATTCAATGATATTAGTAGTCTGATCAACAATTTTATTTGCAGTATTTAGGTATTTATATTCACTAACTTCTTTATTATCATCACCACGGATTACCTTTTTAAGGTCACAACATAAAACTGCATTGATTTTAATCATATTAAATTTTTTCAAAATATTCTTCAAGCGTTCAGTTAGCATCTTAGTGGTGTGTACTAAAAACAACTTTGGATGTCTATATCCATAATTTTGTATAACTGAAGTGCTAATACGTCCTTCAAACGCCGACTTAATATCTTTCCACACCACTAATTCATTTGATTTTCTTCTTCCACTACTAATACCATCACCGCCACCAGAATGTAAATGTTTTCTAATTAATCCGCGAAAATAATTCAGTAGTTCAATGTCTGCCTCATAATATTTCTTTTCACCAACTGTCTTAGCTTCCCTTAAAGCTTTATACATCAAACGTGTGCTTCCATCACAATACCGAAACCACTTTATTATTTCATTTTTATTCCTACAGTCTTTCAATATGGGGCAAGCTTTAATAAACTGCTCAATTAATTTGCTTGAAACATCCTTTAAATTGGTCATTTTTCCTACCCGTAGCTCAAAAAGCAATCGCACATCAACAACAACAACAAATAATAATTAGCAACGAGTAATAATTAGCATCAAGGTGAATTTTTAGGCCTCCTGGATGAAATTCCAACAAATAATCTCTTTCCTACAGACAATTTGCAGTTCTATACTCAAGCACTTTATTCACCAAAACCAAATTAAACTGTACTCAAACTTCAATCACCTTCCAATTTATAGTAAAAATCACTTCCGGCTAACAACAGGATATCAACTACATTTTCCCACGCTCCTTATCAGCAATACCACACTTCCGCCCAATCTACACCCTTATCTGCAAGAGCATACTTCCGGGGCAACAACAACACCTTATCACCAAGACCACACTTCAACACTTCCGGCCAACATCAGGATATCCTGCTGCATTTTCCCACGCTCCTTATCAGCAATACCACACTTGCGCCCATTCTACACCCTTATCAGCAAGAGCATACTTCCGGGGCAACAACAACACTCTTATCACCAAGACCACACTTCCGGCCAACACAAGGATATCCTGCTACATTTTCCCACGATCCATATCAACAAAACCACACTTCCGCTATGACGTCACTTCCGGTCTAAATGAACATACACGTAGACACTCACATACGTACACAAACACACACATACGTACACGCGCGCACCCACAGACCGGAAGTGAACTTTCAAACCCTATCTCAAGGTCAATCTCAAGGTCAAATGTGTACGTAGACGTACACGTGCCTTTGTTTACATTTTGGACTTAGAATAGTTTTTCACGGTTTGGTCCAGAATCGGCATAGCCTATTTACTGGAATGCTATCAAGCAAAAGTGTCGAACTATAAAAACGGGGCGAATCGATGTTGAATCTCAACTTGAAGAAACATTTAAGCCGATAACAAAACCACTTAAAGAGCTTATAAGTGAAACAAACGTAAAACAGGGACTTCATGCTGATATAAAATCAGAACCTAAAAAGGAAAATAAAATAAATGATGATGATGATGATGATGATGATGATGATGATGATGATGATGATGATGATGATGATGATGATGATGATGATGATGATGATGATGATGATGATGATGATGATGATGATGATGATGATGATGATGATGATGATGATGATGATGATGATGATGATGATGATGATGATGATGATGATGATGATGATGATGGTGATGATGATGATGATGATGATGATGATGATGATGATGATGATGATGATGATGATGATGATGATGATGATGATGATGATGATGATGATGATGATGATGATGATGATGATGATGATGATGATGATGATGATGATGATGATGATGATGATGATGATGATGATGATGATGATGATGATGATGATGATGATGATGATGATGATGATGATGATGATGATGATGATGATGATGATGATGATGATGGTGATGATGATGATGATGATGATGATGATGATGATAATGATGATGATGATGATTATGAGGCTTCGAGTTAAACCCAAACCAAATGTATATGTAAATGGAACCAACAAGCACACCACTGAAGTATAGAGACTCTTCTTTGATGTCATCACAAGACGAGTATGGAACACCAACTCATTCAAGAACCTTAGCTAATAAATCAGATTCTACCCACAACTTATCAACTGGGTTATTTAATAAATATCTAGGAATTTACCAAGCCAAAAGTCCTAAAATTGACCGAACTTATGGTGTTTATATTGATAATGGGAGGTGGAAAATTGGGAAATTTATCATTGACATTGATGCAAAAAAATTTGTCATTAATGGGAAGCACTATAACATAACAGCTGGCTTATGCGAACTTCTTTTTATGAAAGAACCATCAAACAGATTATATGGTGAAAAAGACTTGGCTGATTATCGAGAGATCTTGGAAAGTTCTTATTATAGTGCAGATGGGCAAATAAAAGGCAGTAAAGGACCTAAATATAAGAGAATTATTAGAAAATTTATCAATCATGAAAGTATGGGTTCATGAAACTTCCCAGAGAGACGATTGACTATGTTTACTGGGATGATCCAAATGAATTGGTAGATAGATTACGGCTTTTAATTGCCTGTCAAGTAGCTGGGAATAATAGTCATAATAATGAAACTGTTTCCATAATTGACGAGTTAAGAGAGTCTGACATAATTTTATAAGAAAGCCTCCTTCTGCTTTTTATATATTTATTCATGAAATGAGTGTTGACAAGTTCGAACGATCGCTAAGAGATGTTAATATTGGAAGAAGTTCTCCTGGACCTCGAGGAGAACCGAGTCCTTCAGGACCACCAGGTGAAATGGGTTCCACCGGACCTGCTGGATTGGGTTTTGTGCTAACATCAGATAAAAACTCTGATATGCAATTCACCAATATTAAGAATCTCAAAAATCCAGAAGAAGATAGTGATGCTGTTAACAAGCTATATATAGATGAAGCAATAGATAAATATTTAGATTTATGCAAATCTCATAGTAGTTTAGAAACAAAAACAGCTAAGAGTGAATTAGAGGAAGAGCTTGCGAATGTACATAGTATTATTAAAATAACTAGGGAAAAACTGGAAACATTGACACAATCGCACATAAATAAGTCATTTGAAAAGTTAAAAGTTTATAATACAAAGTTCGAAGACATTGAAAATAATTAACGTGGACTTATAAATGTAGAATCACTTATAGTCAAAGCTAACAATGAGTAAACAGGCCCTTGTGAGTGAGCTGCACAAAGCAGCTCGTTGAAATTTTCCTCGACGTCGAGTCATTATGAAAGATTTGGATGAACTCTGGCAAGCAGATTTGGTTGAAATGGGTGCTTATGTTCGCTAAAATAATGGATACTGCTATTTACAAATAGTAATTGATACATTTTCAAAATATGCTTGGTAGAACCTATTAAAAATAAAACTGGAAAAGAGGTAACGGCTGCAATGAAAAAAGTTCTAAAAAGCGGTCGGATACCTAAACATTTGCAGATAGATGATGGTAAAGAGCTTTATAATAAAATATTCCAGACACTAATGCTAAAGTATGGAATCAAACACTATTCCAGTTTTGGTATAATGAAAGCCTCAATAGTTGAAAGATTTAATAGGACGTTGAAAGGCATGAAGTAGAAAGAATTTAGTAAGAATGGTTCCTATCGTTGGGTTGATTTTGTACACAATCCTGTTCATACAATACAATAGTAAAAAGCATAGGACAATTAAAATGCGCCCCTCCGATGTTAATCACATTAATAAAAATATTCTACTACAAACAGTATACAATCACATAAAAATGGTGGAGAGAGCAAAGTATAAGGTTGATGACTACGTTCCCATCAGCAAGCGCAAACATATATTTGAAAAGGGGTGCACACCGAACTGGACGACTGAGATCTTTAAAATTAAAACCATACA
The DNA here is from genome assembly GCA_963930735.1 of Dioctria linearis. NCBI lineage: Eukaryota > Metazoa > Arthropoda > Insecta > Diptera > Asilidae > Dioctria > Dioctria linearis. Next base: position 116,623,151 of record OZ005742.1, on the reverse strand, counting down.
AAACACGATTCGGTCACATATCTTCTCGAGGATTATGAGGGACATCCTATCGAAGGAGGATTTTATGAAAGAGAACTTCTAAAGACGAAATATCCGCATAATTACCTTGTTGAAAGAGTATTGAAGAAGAAACGGAATAAATTTCTTGTAAAATGGCTAGGGTTCTCTGCAAAACACAATTCATGGGTCAATAAAAATTAAATATTATAAATTTGTTGTATAAATAAAAAAATAGCATTTTAAGTTATCAAACCATCTTATATTTCTTTATACTAAAATGCCCCCAAGCAAATGTGTCTGTTGAATTTTCTTTTAAAAACCGCTTATTATCATGAGAGCGTAATGCAATCTTACTTTGTCTTATACTTTATACATTGTGCTTATCTGATCGAATGCATTATTGGGTTCTTGTCTGTTCAACAGAGTTATTCAAACATGTTAAGAAATCATCAAAACAAATACTATTTTTTATTACATTTAATTTGACGCCTTTAGCTTTTTTATCGAATCTTCATTATTTGCTCTTATACTATACATTTTTGATCTTAATCCCATAAATTCAGTCATTATTTAACCATTCAATTCATCTTTCATAACCCCAGGAACTTTGTTATATACTAAAGGTATATTATATACATTATTCTGTGGATAATCGCTAGTATCAAAATAATTAACATCAGATCTTATGATTCTATAAATATTATCACATTTAAATTCATAAATTAGAGAGTCGGTATCAGTATACAACAGTTTACAATTTTTCTCCATTTTTGGTAAAATATAATCATAATGAAATTTATAAACAATTTTTTTAGAGATATCAAGTATACACATTCCTATGTAAATGGGTTTATTAAAATACACTTCAGTCTTATTTAATTCAATGGCAACCAAACTTCTATCGAAAATAGATCTGCTGTGGAAATTCGGTTTAGCTATCATAACTTGGGCTCCATATCGACCTTCCTACTTAGTAAGCAATTTTACTATTGAATCTTTACGTACTTTTTCCATGGTTTTTTCAAACACTGCATTATTCATAAGCTTATATTGGTTTTTATCAAATTCATTTCTTGCTTTCTTACGCATTTCAGTATTTAAGTCAATATATTTCTTTAACCACGGAGATTGATTGAATTGAAAAACTCGATGTATGTTTTTCAAAATAAGTCCATGAGCTATGTACTGCTTCAGATTTTTGTAATGAATAACATACGTTTCTTTATTAAATAATGTAGTCTCCAGTTTTTGTTCCTTAGATCCTACAGGTGCTTCATGTGTTGGACAAAATGATAAATCTGAATGTTTATCATGCAGATGTTGTGAGTACTCAAGATCGACTTCTCATATGTAACCTAATGGTGATTCATCCGATACATGAGTAATTTCTATATATGTATTCACCCATTTGAAATCAAATGTTGGAAGATATTGGGACATTGCCCAACCATAAAAATTATTAACATCCAAGTACATGAGATATTTGGAATCCTCTTGATCGTTATAGTCTATCATATAGCTATTATTCACTTTGCTATATCGATTTGATCACTGACTTATTCCACCTCGAATTCCTCGATCTATAAATATAACCACATCGAGATCAGTTAACAACTCCAGCTCTATTCTGGTGTATTTCAGCATAGCATCCCATGTTAATCCTGGTAGAGTAAAATAGTGCGCAGGATCCAAACCATATGTTTTGGCACATACCTTTCTAAAATTGTCAAAAATGTCAGCTAAAATTAGAACATCGATCTTTAAATATAAATCTGAGAGTTTGTATGCGAAATGTCTTCCACACAGTTTATACATACAGGTAATCATCCTGAGAAATATCATATTCATTTAATTGATTATAAAACACTTCCCGAGGTGGTAATGTTACCTCATCCAATTTTCCAAGTCGCTAGTGTAATCATAAGGAAATACAACTTTTATCGTCACTACCTCAAATTCTGAAGAATTCAAAATCCTTTTTTTGTTATAAACAACTGTTCTTTAGGCAAATATGACACCAGTTTATCTAAAGATGATGCCATAAATTTGAATGAATCAATAAAACGGAATTTAATTTCACTATATCTAAGATTCTTTGTAAATGATATATATCGTTCTTTATTAATTGGCAAAAGATCCACTGTGCCTTCAAATGCAGTGCAACTTCCTTTATTACAAAGTGAACATCATAACCACTCAAATTGTGGAATACTACCGAAATTATACGTGTATCTTGATAATTAAGATTACATTCTTCATGAGCTGGACCTCTATATTTTCCAGTTAGAAGGAAATGATCTCGTACATGTTTTATTCCAATTGCAAAAGGTTGTTCACAAATATGACAATATGCACCTTGTGTAAATTGCACCTTCTCATCTTCAGTTAACCTAATGAGTGGTTTAATCGCTGAAAATATATTCTCTACCTCTCTCAGAATCTGCTGTAGTTAGTCTACGAACAGATGCACACAATCAGCACCTCTATAAGAACGAAAGGCACTCAGGCTACTATTAAAAGAACAGTTGAAATAATATCCCATACTGTAGACCTCATGTTTTTGATACCTTTTTGTTGCTTTCCCCAACTCATCATTAGAAACAAGTTTCAACAAACATTCTAAATCAGCATATATTATAAAAGGTGCGCTTTCCTTAAAATTAAAATTTTTAAATTTCAACCATTTATTGTATTCTATCGGCAAGAGAATTTTGCACTCATTTATTTTCGCGCAGTCATCAACATGTGCAGCTAGTTTTTCTTCTGAATAGAAGTAATGAAGGCATCAATCGCAAATATACTGTTTTCTATTTGTTTTAGAAAGTTGATGGGAAACTAGGCGTGACAAGTCTTTAATCCAACAATAATGGTATTGAAATTCAAAGTTAGAATCCTCCTCCTCCTCCCCATTTTCATCATCATCATAATAATTCTGAATTAATAATAAATTAACATGTCTATCTTGCTTGTCTTTTGCAATGCGAACTGGAACTGTGTGAAGCTGTTTTTTTCTTTTTTCCAAAGTAAAATGTTTACAGATATAGTATTTAACTTTTCAAATCTAGTTATTTCATTTAATTCAGGATGTAAACCAATTCCACTCAAATTCAAGATCTCGCTGTAATGTTGATAACTTGAAACTCCATTTGAATTATGTTCAGCGGGGTAAAGTGGTGAAACTATAGCCCATGCAAAGCATGTAGAATCCTTATTATTAATGTTTACACTTTATTTCAGGTGGTAAGTCGATATTGATGACCCTCGAAAGGGTTCGTACTTATTAATACTCACGGCTAAATTAATAGTACTTGATAAAGCCCATCCAGTACCACGCTTTTGAAATTCTTCTAGTTGAACTGGTATATTCTGTTGAATATTTTCAAAACACCATTGCTTTAAATCTGTACCACGATCTACCACCACATTCTTTGTATTGAAATATTTAAATTCAAATACGTCATCATCCATTCCAGTAATTGAAACTCTCCACAGAAAGTTGTATTAATTTTAAATGTATTATACTTCTTTAAATATTTTGAAAATAAATGTTGAGCATATTCTAAAAATATTTTGGCGTCCTTATGAATTAAATTAACTACTACTCCTGTCCTGAATCGATCCATAAATGCTGATTCTATATCCTCCCAAACAACACGAGTTTTTCTAGATTTCACTTTGGAACTATTACCACGACCTGGATGCAATAGTGAGTAGAGCTTTATCTTAAATCCCTTTAGATCTTTGAACACACCTTTTAGTCCCCACATTGGAACTCATCCCTAACACTAAACGGTCGAATATATAATACACATTTTTTAAAAGCGTCATTGATTTCCTCCGGACGACCACTTGAATTCCTGAAGGCAATTTTAATTTCTTCAACCATATTCACTATGTTCTTTGTAATTGAAGCCATTGTTCCACAAATCTAAAAACTCACAACAATATCAGTTTGAAATGTTAGCTTCCGCTTTAGGTATTATCACGAACACAAATCTAAACACTCCCAACAATATCAGATTGAAATGTTAGCTTCCGCTTTACGTAACATTATTGATAATTAATATTTGTACCAACGAATCCACAAATAACCTTCTGCATAGATATTATCAGAAACTTTGATTATTCACACATTAAGTGCCCCATTTTATACCAACAAATGTCTGCGTAAAACCCCAACTTCAAAGAAGCCGCGCAATCCGGCGGTTCTCTTTGTGCCCCCCCCCCCCCCCCGACACACACACACATTTTTACTGTTGCACACCAACTCCAACTTCAAAAAAGTCGCACCATCGGTTCTTAGTTAAAAAAGAAAAATGAATAATAAAAAAACAACCAAATTGTGATTCAATTTAGTTTTTTTTTTTATAAAATACATTTTTAATATGTTAGATTATAAAAATTTGCAGGCTCATTCAATTCAGCTTGATGTGAAATCCCTAGATTAAAAGATTTTCCTATTTCACCTTCATTAACTATGTAGAAACTGCCTTCTTTGTTGATATCTTCGGGATGCTAATCGGATAAAATATCAAAACGCTTTGGTAGGTAAACAACATTCGACTCCAGCTCCAATAAAACCTTTTGTCCATATTGGGTTGAACTTCTACGCACGTTTATTACCTTATATGCTTTATTAACCTCCTTATCCTTTACCTTCAATATATCTTTATAGCCAATCGTTGACACTGCTCATAACGTTATTTATCCTTTGGTGCTGATCCATTTTTGCCCTGATCAGATGTCAATTCAGATGAATTTAATCTTATACTGATATATTCATGTAATTATCTCCATCTTATGTAGTGCATTATTCTAGGCTAAGGCGACCCCTTTGTACTTCAAAGAAGCCGCGCACATTTAACTCACTTAATATTTTCCCACACATTTTCTACTCTGCATCTAACCGCAAATTTTACGGCGGCCCTTTTGTACTTCAAAGAAGCCGCCCGTCGGCCCCCCTTTGTACCATACCCACACACACACACACACCCCCAAACACAATGCATGCCAACCATCTGAACTTACTTCCAACCGCAAATTTTACCACCGACCCAACCACCTACTCAAGATCGATTAAGTACACATGCAATTGATCGATCCAGAAACCGACTTGTTTACATGCTGGCATTGCAACATATTGTCTGCAATGTCATTGAGTGGACGGTGCCGGCAAGGAAGACATTCCATCTATGTCTTCACAGCAGTGCAAGATAAGTAGTGTAAAAGTCACTTCAGGGCTGGATGTGGTGTTGAGTTTTGGAAGGCACGAATTTTTGATGTATATGGTTCGTAACAGCGGCACCATTTTGGTCACACACTTCACTAACTCTCTCGCAATAGCCGAAGTTCTAGCGTTCTGCCTTGCACTTGCAACGCTGTAAACGAAGTGTGCTGTCAGCTAATGCTAACAGACTGGACTTCAAGTCGAATAGTACTTACGAGAAAGTACAACCATAACAGAACCTTACTCCAAGTGATACGACTGTATAAAATTCATAGGAATGAAAGGAAAAAAGAAGATCAGTTTCACTGACTTATAACAATGCACTGAATGTATTGTCATTTTTCTATAGGAAAGAATGGCATAGTTAAGTTTTACATGTATTTTATGTAGTAAAAGTTTTAAAGGGTGCTCTAACGGTAATATACAGAAACACAATATTTGTACCACATGAATTAGCAAATCGTTCAGTCCATCGTTATAAGCACTGACATATAATAAGAATGGACTGAGCCATCCTATCTAATTCCTATAGTTAAAAATGGCACAAATTTTTGCTAAAATCTATTTATCTCTTTCAAGCTCAAAATGTACCCTGAACTGTAACCAATCTTGGAAACAGTTCGGCTGTATTAATTGGAATCCATTGGAATTGACATAAAAATTCAGACAAATATATTGTTTTTGTACGTCTATATCTTACAAGCTCAAGGAAATTTGACAACAAATCTGCAGAGGAGCACAATCTTCAGAAATATTACAAATGAGTTTTTGGGTTCATTAAAACAAGTTTAACTTTCTAAATAATTTTAAATTAATGCAATAATATTTTATAACATCTTTAGTGTTTCCAATCGACAAATAATAATAAATTATGAATCGGTGTGCAATTGTAGGAATAAAGGGTTTTCAGAGCCTGTTCAATATTTGTGCCATTTTTGAAGCAAGAAACCATGAACAAAGTCGAAAAAAGAGAGCAGCAGGCCGGTCAGCAGGCGATATCCACAGTCTTCTTGCCTTGTCTTACTGCAGGATTTTTTCATATAAAAGTTGCTTGTATTTTTTCAAACGCAATACTTTCCATAAATTGTTTCTACTTGCTCATTTTTTTAAGACTATTGGAAAGAAAGCATATTTGGCTGCAATTTGTTTTAACTTCATTTTGCTGTGGGAGCGACAGTTTTGAGCTTTAGTTTAAGATTAAATTTTAGTTTTTCTTCCACGATGAGTATACAAAAAGTAGTGTGAGTGTGCTCTTACTGGATGCTGTACCCGGCACGTTAAGGCATTTTAATGGGTCGGTGCCTTCGGCTTGTATTATATTGCGGGGGATACGTCAGTGGACATTTCTCTGTTTTCGTTGCTGCAGCTGTCACTTTTCATTCCGTTTGCTGGGTGTTCCTATGAATTCTCCACAGTCGTGTGGATTGAAATGAGATCACAATCATAATAATAGCTGTGTTCTTTTGTGTCCGCAGAACAGAGCAGAAAAAGAGAATTTCAAAAGAACGCTTCAAGAAAACAACATTTTTATATCCAGAAGTGTGCACTACTTTGGTGAGTTGGCTATTTGTGATCATATATGTAAATACAAATGTTTATGATCAGTGCATTTGTTATTTTGTCAATCTAACGAAAAGGATTTCATTGAATAAAATATGATATTAAAATCTCATTGATCGATGTAGCTATTTGGTAGTTTATACCATATTCTGTACACGACTTGAGTAGTTGACTTGGTACTGACGTAATGGTACCAGTTGAAGATGACTGTAGTATTTCAGGTACAAGTCTTGAGTTTGACAAAAGGGCCAACATATGAGAAGCCGATTCCCTTGGGAGACTCGACCTGCTTGATGAAGTTCGAGCTGTTTGGCGATGGGGCAAGTAAAGTAAGCACTAGGTATTTTGTTCCCAGATAGTCCTGTGGCGTAGAGCAAAGGAGTAGTTCCAATAACTATCGATTGTTCGTTGCTGTATTGAATCTGGCTAGGAGTCTTGGCACGGTTGCCAGACGTATGCCAGATAGACGGGACGCCGGTGATCGTTGCTCCGCAAGCCTCTGTAATTGTTTGTCGGTAAATACCTGGTCAGCTAAAATGGGCACGCTCATTCTTCTAGACTGGTAGATGCTACAAACTTAACCTGAAATGACTATATCTTATTTCAGTTGGACTGTCACCCATGACAGTTCGGTAGAACTTATTTCGTGTAGGACAAGGTGCAGTTAGTACTGAGCTGCAACATTAGACCGACCACACATTTCGACCACCAGAGCTTATCTGCGTGCTGTTGCACAACTGATCACTTTTGACTTGCCATCCGGTTATGGTGAGGTTGCAGCACACCGAACGATGATGCTAGATTCTATTCGAAGACAACCGAACGACTACTGATCAGTTCTGATTTGAAATCCGGTTATGATGATGTTGCAGCACACCGAGATCGGCTTCACAGCGTAACCAGTCGTCTTCTGCGAAATTTTCCGGGAGTCTCCAGGTGCTGTTCTTGCCTGGTGAGCACCCCTAAATTAGTTTCTCTAAAGTACAATTTTCGAAACCCTGTAAGAAAGAAGGATTCACCGAAAAGAGGTGTTCATGAGCATGGCCATTAACTGCTTCGAAGGTCTTCTCAAAACAAGTAAAAGCTAATCACTTTTTTTGGAGAAAAGAATTATTTCGTCTTTATTGAAAACATTGTTTTATTTTTAAATATTTTCTCGTGTCTTCACGTTCTCTTTGTTCGAACCAAATTGCTTCGAATATATATTATAACCGATAACTTCTGAAAAGAAAATATCCTGAAAACAAAGCATCAAAATTCTTAGTAAAATTAAATCTAATTTGAGTTCTCTTAAGCAAATAACATGTACACAACCCAACATAGCCATGTATTTGTCATCTTCATAACATATTGCACAAATACAACCTAAAAGTATAGCCTCATCGAGCAAATTAAATTAAAATTATTCTCAAAAAAAAAAAACAATTCCTGAAAAGGGAACATATTACAACAATACCATGATGAAATTGAGTTCTGCAAAGAAAACAAATTCAATCTAATTACAATTTTCCCAAAAATAGGTACAACATCTATCAAAAGCATGTGTTGTCATGTATAATACAATGCATGGCACAAATACAATCAGATCAAGCCGATCAATTTGCAACTCTATCATTATCATCATTACAAGTACCATCCAACGGGAACTTATTCGCAACGTGATAGAGAGAATATTTTTTGCAAATATAATTAATTTAACACAGCAGCATGTGAAACTCTAAATTTCTTGTTGCTATGCATTTTTGTTCGTTGCTAGGCAAATTTTATCGCTAGGACCGTAAGAGCACAGCTGCATTGCCAATTCTTGTAATCATGCGCCGCTGCTACTCTATCAGTGGTGTCGTGGGCAAGCAAAGGCTATATAAACGACAAGCTGACTGATCTCGATCTCTTTTTGTACTTGGCATCGCTTGGGGTAAGTTGGCTGTGTAGGGACTAACATTTATATCGGGTATCGACTGATATATCACTTTAAATACTAACAATTATTTCTGGTATCGACGGGAATAAACACATCTTAATTCGAGTCTCGACTGAAGTTAAGATATCTACTAATACTTATTTCTGGTTTCGACGGGAATAAACACATCTTAATTCGGGTCTCGACTGAAGTTAAGATATTTACTAACAATTATTTCTGGTCTCGACGGGAATAAACACATCTTAATTCGGGTCTCGACTGAAGTTAAGATATTTACTAACATTGTTTCTGGTCTCGACGGGAATAAACGCATCTTATTTCGGGTCTCGACTGAAGATAAGATATTTACTAACATTTATTTCTGGTCTCGACGGGAATAAACACATCTTAATTCCGGTCTCGACTGAAGATAAGATATTTACTAACAACTATTTCTGGTCTCGACGGGAATAAACGCATCTTATTTCGGGTCTCGACTGAAGATAAGATATTTACTAACAATTATTTCTGGTCTCGACGGGAATAAACACATCTTAATTCGGGTCTCGACTGAATTTAAGATATTTACTAACAACTATTTCTGGTCTCGACGGGAATAAACACATCTTAATTCGGGTCTCGACTGAAGTTAAGATATTTACTAACATTATTTCTGGTCTCGACGGGAATAAACGCATCTTATTTCGGGTCTCGACTGAAGATAAGATATTTACTAACAATTATTTCTGGTCTCGACGAGAATAAACACATCTTAATTCGGGTCTCGACTGAAGTAAAGATATTTACTAACATTATTTCTGGTCTCGACGGGAATAAACGTATCTTATTTTGGGTCTCGACTGAAGATAAGATAACACTTTAAGCCGGGTCTCGACTGACTTAAAGAATATTATTTCGGGTCTCGACTGAGATAGTATCTTACTAACATTAACACTTTATTTCTGGTCTCGACGGGAATAAAGAATTGTTCTAACCCATGGTAGAACAAAGGGTCTTAACATTAGCTTAAAGCCAACCCTCCAGCGTCAAGTTGTAGATCGGTGAGTACCAGCCACTTGTAACAAAATAATATTTATTCATATATCTATTTTATTATATATTTACATATTCTAAATTTCTTGTGCATATTTATCAAATATTATAATTTATCTTTATTCGATATTAATTTTACATATTTATATTTATATGTATTACTCTCTTGACGATTTTATATTGCAACTATTCTGCCAATAAGTGTTTTCAGTGTGATAACAAATTCTCTGACCAAAAACTTATATATTGAGTTTTATCCCAAACAACTTTTCTTGATAATCGTATATTCTAAATCTGTGATAATAAGTGTTTTCTAGTGTGTGTGGATCTCTGACCTAATATCTCATTCCATAATCTGATCTTAATATAATTAGTGAGCAATCTTAAGAAATAAGTGGGAAAAGTTATTGAAAGTTAAACGTAGTGAACAGTGTATGTTTTGATAAGAGATTCGACCACTGACCTTGATCCAAATTTACCAGTGCATCCATTTCAGTTTCACTAAGTTCAAATTTGCGTGTACGTTCTACTAACGGACAGTACACTCTTCACAAAAAACAAACTGAATCTTTTTACATTGTTTTTTAATACATTGATTCCTAGCCTACTGTTACGTACCTTTTTGGGGATGGCGGGTATTGTATCCAAAACACATTTGTTTTTTTTTTTAATGAATTTTCTTGTTTGACCAGTACCTTGATTCTATTTTCTTCACAACAAAATTGGACTTTTATTCTTTCACAACAAAATTGGATTTTTATTCTTTCACAACAAATTTTATTTTATTCCTTTTACACTCAATTTGATTTTAATTCTTTTTCAACAAATTTTGTTTTATTCCTTTTACACTCAATTTGATTTTAATTCTTTTTCAACAAATTTTGTTTTATTCCTTTTACACTCAATTTGATTTTAATTCCTTTTCACTCAACCGAGAGACCGTGCCGAAAGTCCTAAGTCCTTTTTGTTTTCCTTTTTTATTATAAAAGCTCGACCGCCAACCCGCCGTTTTTCAAAGTCAAGTATTCGCTTTTATAATTCGACTGCGCTCTTGATCATTTTCACCGCGATCAAGAGCCGTCGGTCAGGGTAGAAAATGCATAGTTGCATTTCTACCCTGAGAAAAGTTTTTAATGTTGTTGTTTAATGTTGTTTAATCAAGTCCAGAATATTTTTCGTTGGACGGAGGCTTGAAATTTGATGCTTTTATAAACATCAGCCACCGTCCCGTGGATTGAAATTTCGGCGCGCGTATACATATAATGTATTTTAGCGGCGCGCATTTCTGATAGTAAAAGCTTTTTTTGATATGTATGTACGTTCGTATATACATATGGTAATTTTTACGACAAATCGTACTAAAGGTACGGTTTTCCTTTGGTTTAATTTTTTTTTTTTTAATAGGAACTTTTTGACGCAATTTTCTTCACTGATTGAATTGATAAGCTAACCATGTTTTAGGCATGGTTAGCTTACGTAAAAATTTTATGGATGAATTCTTTTAATATTTTAGAAGTTTTTTGATATGCGTTTTTTTTTTTGAATATTTTTTGGTATGCAGGATTTGGTACGTAACAATCCTTCCCTTTTTTCGAAACGGGAGTTATTATTAGAAGAGTAATAACTCTTGGTGAAGGTCATTTGTGCGATTAGCATATGCAGAACAGTTTCTGTTTTTGATTTGTTTGTTTTTGTGTCTCTTATCGGGGTGTCCGATTACCGTTCTTGCAGGTTTGTTACTTTGTCTTGGCAATGGATCTTAATGCTTAAATTCTTTGCTCGGTTTTATTCGAGTTTTGATCTTGAGCCGTTGCAGTTGTTTAAATAACACTGAATACACGCACCCTTTCCGCACGCTGTACATTTCGGATACATATCAGTATTGCAGTTAGGATGTTATTTGCCATCAAAGTCCATAATCAACCCTGGAGTAGCCCGGCGGGCCTCAGTTCTGTGGCCTACTTAATTTTCGTGGTCCATGTGATCCATGGGTGGCGGGGCCCGATTCGTCTGGTGCTTTTACGACGGGGACAGCGGCCCTTCACTATGTGGGGCGCGGATGCCGTGGCCGGTCGCGTCTACTGGGCTGACATACCTCTGTATCCCCACCAAGGGCAGGCGTGGGTTGTGCGAGGTAAGTCCTGATGATAATTGCTTTAGCACGTTGGCCACCTATATTTACTTTTTTTTTCTTTTTCTTTTATTCAGGCGATACCTTCAATATAACTTGCCGGCACGGACTCTGCGCATGCTGCCATCCCGTCTTCGAGGCAGCTGTTACGGCCTTTGTACGCACTTTGATGGCCACCCCCTTTAGAGGTCGAGGATGACTCCGAGGAGGACTGGGCATGAAATCCCTGCGGGAAGCTCTCATTTTAATTTGTTTCATTTGCTTATACCTTTCCTGTCTTTCTTCTCTTTCATTCTGCCCATTGTAATACAAAAAAAAAATTATTCAAAAAAAAATATCACAATGAAAAAATAACTTTCACTTCTCCTCCTTTTTACATATTTTCCTTTCCCTTTTAGGTTTTCTGGCGGCTCTAGTTTTGGCTAGTTTTCGGTTTTTCTCCTTTTGTCTCTCTTTTCTTTGTTTTTGATGGGTCTCTTTCTGATTTAGTTCTCACAATTCTTTTGATTGGGCAAGTGCTTTCATAACTTCATCATCATTCTCATCAGGAAAAACTTGGGGCGGACAGTGATGAGAAAAATATTGCACTAGCAATCTACGGTGACGATTTAGCTGTTTCAATAAATAAATGATGATAACGAATATTCATAATCTACCGTGTCATTTTGACCGTATTGCCCTTCGTATGAATTCTAGGTGGCCCCGGATCTGTTTCTATAAATTCTTGACTTTTGGAACTACTGCCCTGAGAGATCATTGAGTTGCCTGAATATGAAATTATTTACACGACAATGAATTAGATTTTTCCGGCCTAGTTAATTAACCATTTTTTTTTGTGTTATGCTTGGCTAGGTTGACTTGGTCGGGCGATTTCGGTTGAGTTTACAAATTTTTTTCTTTTAATTTTACCCTAGTTTAGAACTATTATTTTCTTTATCCTAGTATTAGTGTCGTTTTTTATTTTATTTTATTGGCTAGGTTAGATTTAGTTACCCTAATTTTAGTTATTATTTATTATTTTACTGTCCAATTTTAAGTTTTCTTAAAAAAATTGTGCGTTACCGTAAGTAGCCCGATAAACCTTTTATTGTTGTTTCTTCTACTGTTCAAGTAGTTACAATGCTTTATGTTTGATTTATTTCCTCTGTTATATACATATATCGGTTGCGCCAATTTTATATTTATTTTGTATGACTTATAATTTTATTTCTATTCTATTCCTCTTTACCTTTTTTTTGTTAACTAATTCTCTTATGTAATTTTAATACACATTTTTTTTGCTGCGACCCTTCAGGTCTTTATTTACTCTTAGTTCTACTACAATTTGGTTTGTTATTTATTTATTTTTTATTATTTAGTTTTAATATAATTTTGTGTTATTTTTTTTTCTCTATTTATTTTCATATTTATTTATATGTTGGTTTATGTTTAACTAGCTCCTTTTAAAGCTATTAGTTTACCAACTATTTAATAATGAATCTAATGCCCTTTTTATGTACCTAAGTTTAACTTACTTTTCTTTTCTGATTATCTCTACTGTTTAGTAGGTACTGTATGCTATTTTATATATGTATATTTTATATCTATGTAGCATTAATTCTAACAAAAATTTTTTTTTCTTTAGTATTACTAATCTAATTATTTTTAATTCTATATACTTCTTGTATATAGCTTACCAGGGCTACTCCCTTTGTTTCAATTTTACATTGATTTGGCGATCCATGTTGACAGTGTCCGTGTTCCATTTTTTAAACAATTTGAACCGACTTGGTTTTAGCGAGTTTTCTAGTTCGCCTTAAACTGGGTTGGGGGCCGGAGTTTGTTCTCCTAAAAGAATTCCCTCTGATGAAATTTTCGGGGTTACCTTGTGGTCAATTTCTCTGTTGTCTCATCTTGATGACAACATGGTGTAGATATTTTACTGCCACCACCATCATTATGCCCAGAACAAGTAGGCTCGTAAATGATATGGAGTGGTGGACAGGATATGGGCGTTTCTGCTCGATACCTTTTCCTGGTATTTAATAATTTTGTCTCTAATTTCCTCTAGGGAATTCGTGTCCTGGTAGACTGATTTGAGAATATCGTCTCCCGTTAAAATTTCTATTGAAAAAACTTGCGTTTGATTTTGAGATTCTGGTAAAATGTCAGCTAGACTGAAATTAGATAAGGAATGATTAAATTGTGGAAATTGTTTGGGTTGGATTATTTTTAGCGGGCGTTTACTTCCTTCATATGTGAGCACTTTGTCACTTATTTACACTTGACACGGTTGCGTTATCTCAAGTATCCCTTTTCTTTCCAGTTTCGAAATCACAAAGTGATCTGGACATGTGATATGTAACACCGTGGAGGTAATAAATGAAAATAGCCACGTTTTTTGCTTGTTTAATTTAATCAACCTGTCCTTTTGGGGAGCTTGTATTCTGGTCCTGCATCTGGGCACGTCGTTTAAAGGATCATACATATAATAGTTTAATGGCACATTCGTTGGATGTTGCCGCTTTGATTATAGGCGTAGTCAGCCGGCCTATATACGTGTTTTCTTCCAAATTACTTGTTATTTTCATGAAAGTTTTCATGTCCTCGCCTTTTAATAAGAGAAATTCCTGAGTTTTTGTGCTATTGGCTATGTGTGAATAACCAGGGTCTGGAATTAATGAATAATTTGCTGACTCTGGGACAGGATAGCATTGAAACTGTGGTAGCCTCATTTTTGACAGATTAAAAATTGGGAGTGTAATTCTCACCACCAATTTGTTCTGCATAAGGAGTGACTGGCCTCCTGCTGTCTGATATAGAGCAGATAGACAATTTTGGTCATTTGGACAATTCGAGGTCGTCTTGCGATATATCTCCAGCAGATTTTTGGGAGACATTAGGAGTGGATGGATATGATTGGTTCTACTAGCCATTATTATATCCAGGAGGGCTTGTTGTCGATATTCGACTTCGATGATTTGGAGCAATAAGCTTGATTAGTTGCCTCCTAGTTAAATCATCGGCCACGTGGTGGAGATCGTTTATCTGGTGTGCTGTTTTTTGTTGTCTGTCTATTAACATAGCCAGCGGTTTTTGAATCTTTTCCAAGGTAGGTTTTACAACACTAATTTGTTGTTTCTCTAGCTCGGCTAGGGCTTGTGTATTCGATTCAAGTTCTTCTAACCTGCTGTAAATTTCTTTTTCGTTATTGCTGTCCATAGTGCCAAACAAATAGTGCATGGCATTGCCTATTCCATCAAATAGCGATCTGGCCTTGAGTTTTCCTGGTACTAGTTCCTTTATAGTTTCCGTGCGCTTCCGTACGCTGTCTATTATAGCGTGTATGTGTAGTTGCTGCACGTTACACAAGTCTTCTGGGTTGGTTACATTTATGCAGAGTTTATGCACAAAGTGCTCTGCATATTTTGATAGCTTTATATGGGTATCTAACTCATCCAAGTCTATCTCGGTGAGGACATTCCAGGTGTCATCATATACCATGAGATTGCCCAGGTCCTCGAAAATTATACCCGAGCCATTTAACGGGGTCATTACATAAGGTTTGTCAGCGATTCTCCAGTTGTGTACTGAATGAAGAGGGTAACTATGATGAATTTTAGCGCCATTTCTGTGGACAATTTAGAAGAAGAAAACAATCCTTTAAGCATATTTGTACTTGCATTGTGCCGTCTTAAACTGGGGCAGAGGAATGACTCCACCGCAAATGTTTATGGGGAGGTATTGAAATGAGGTTTAATGGACACTGTAGTAGGAATTTCAAATCAACCTGATTCATTTTTGTTCGATATATTTTTATTCGAAATATGGTTTCAACGGTTATTATGTACCGTTTCTGTTCGCTTACTAATTTTGATTGTGGTATTTACATCGCTTGGTATTGCGATTACCTGATAAGGTCCTACCCAGATTTGGGAAAGCTTATGTTTTCTGCTTTTATTCTTGATGAGAACCTTGTCTCCCACATGGCAAGTTAGGGGCCGTGCTGTCTTATCGTAGTACCCCTTTGAGCGCTGTTTACTTGTCAGTAAGGTTTTTCGTGCCGTGGCATATGATTTTTGGAGCTTATACTTCAGTATGTGATAGTAGCTCTCATGATTGTAAACGGGTTCTGGATCCCGTTTCAAATTTGATGGGACATCCGCTGTGAAGCAATATAGGCAGTCCACTGGGGTAAGTTTAGTACCCTCGTGTACACTGTTGTTATACACGAATGCAGCGGTTCGTAGGTATTGGTCCCATGTTTGGGGAGTTTTTATCTACGATTGTTCGCAGGTATTCTATCAAGGGTCTATGTGCACGCTCTAGTGCTCCATTAGACTGTGGGTAGTATGCTGAAGTCTGTAACTTCTTTACCTTTAGAAGCTTACACACTCTTTTGAATAATTCACTCAGGAAATTTGCTCCCTGATCGGTGAGTATTCTTTTGGGTATGCGATAGCGCGTAACGATTTCATCAAAGAAAACCTGCGCTACTGTGACTGCTTCTGCATTAGGTATTTCATACCAGTCGACAAATTTCGTTACATTATCTTGGAAGGTCAAGATATATTTGTTACCTGATGTGGTCTCTTCTAATGGAACTACAATATCAAGGTAAATTTTGTCGAACGATTTTTCTCCGATGTCCGTGATAACCATTGGCATTTTATATTGTGGAGATGCTTTAATCGTCCCGCAATTTGGGCATTTTTTAATGTATTCCTTGATGTCGCTAAGCATGTGTCTCCACCAATACTTGCGCCTTATACGATTGTAAGTTTTTATGACACCTTGATGGCCACCAAATGAAGAATCGTGATAATCTCTTAAGATGGTTTGGCTCTCCGTGGGGCTCGTAATAACTTCGGGTGTCTCACTAGTACTTACTTTTTGATCAAGCGATGCTGGGTTTAGTGTTTCCGCCTCAGTGAGTTGATTTTCGTTCTGGCCCGCTTTCGTGTGCTCCTCTGTCTCCAAACTGGAGCTGTTTGTTGTCTCCTGAATCTTTTGCTTCTGAGCTCGAGTCACGACGAAGCAATGAGCGGATTTCTTTTTCTTTTTATTATTTGGGGAATCGTCTTCCTCCACATCTGAGTCCATCGATTGGTGGACTAGGGCTTTTACCGCTAAGGTATTGCCTAAACTGTCTTCCTTTAGTGCTTGAGGGATGCGATTTAGTGCATCGACTAATGCCCTTTCCTGGTTTATATTCGATGTTTTAATCGAATTCAGAAAACTTGTGGTGAAATCTCACCAAACGGGAAGTAGGGTCTTTCACATTGAAGAAACCTTTGAGAGGTTTATGGTCAGTGTGAGATCTAGTCTCGTTCGTGAGGGAGGAGAGCCGGTTTAGAGGATAACTCAGTTTTTTTTTGATTTCAAATATAAAATTTTATTTAATAATTCAATTTGCTTAACCTAAGTATCACAATTCAGTTTTAGTATAAAATAATTCAATGTAAAATTAATCTAAACAAAACTAACCTACAAACTAGTATAATTCAGTCTAAAATTCAACAAACAAGTTAAAATTCAACTTAAAAAGACGATACACTCTCCTGATGGTCTTAATTCTGAAAGAAAAAGAAAACGAAGATCTGAGCACTATCATCAAATTAAATTTTAATATTCAGTCATTCAAGAACCTTAGCTAATAAATCAGATTCTACCCACAACTTATCAACTGGGTTATTTAATAAATATCTAGGAATTTACCAAGCCAAAAGTCCTAAAATTGACCGAACTTATGGTGTTTATATTGATAATGGGAGGTGGAAAATTGGGAAATTTATCATTGACATTGATGCAAAAAAATTTGTCATTAATGGGAAGCACTATAACATAACAGCTGGCTTATGCGAACTTCTTTTTATGAAAGAACCATCAAACAGATTATATGGTGAAAAAGACTTGGCTGATTATCGAGAGATCTTGGAAAGTTCTTATTATAGTGCAGATGGGCAAATAAAAGGCAGTAAAGGACCTAAATATAAGAGAATTATTAGAAAATTTATCAATCATGAAAGTATGGGTTCATGAAACTTCCCAGAGAGACGATTGACTATGTTTACTGGGATGATCCAAATGAATTGGTAGATATATTACGGCTTTTAATTGCCTGTCAAGTAGCTGGGAATAATAGTCATAATAATGAAACTGTTTCCATAATTGACGAGTTAAGAGAGTCTGACATAATTTTATAAGAAAGCCTCCTTCTGCTTTTTATATATTTATTCATGAAATGAGTGTTGACAAGTTCGAACGATCGCTAAGAGATGTTAATATTGGACGAAGTTCTCCTGGACCTCGAGGAGAACCGAGTCCTTCAGGGACCACCAGGTGAAATGGGTTCCACCGGACCTGCTGGATTGGGTTTTGTGCTAACATCAGATAACAACTCTGATATGCAATTCACCAATATTAAGAATCTCAAAAATCCAGAAGAAGATAGTGATGCTGTTAACAAGCTATATATAGATGAAGCAATAGATAAAATATTTAGATTTATGCAAATCTCATAGTAGTTTAGAAACAAAAACAGCTAAGAGTGAATTAGAGGAAGAGCTTGCGAATGTACATAGTATTATTAAAATAACTAGGGAAAAACTGGAAACATTGACACAATCGCACATAAATAAGTCATTTGAAAAGTTAAAAGTTTATAATACAAAGTTCGAAGACATTGAAAATAATTAACGTGGACTTATAAATGTAGAATCACTTATAGTCAAAGCTAACAATGAGTAAACAGGCCCTTGTGAGTGAGCTGCACAAAGCAGCTCGTTGAAATTTTCCTCGACGTCGAGTCATTATGAAAGATTTGGATGAACTCTGGCAAGCAGATTTGGTTGAAATGGGTGCTTATGTTCGCTAAAATAATGGATACTGCTATTTACAAACAGTAATTGATACATTTTCAAAATATGCTTGGTAGAACCTATTAAAAATAAAACTGGAAAAGAGGGTAACGGCTGCAATGAAAAAAGTTCTAAAAAGCGGTCGGATACCTAAACATTTGCAGATAGATGATAGTAAAGAGCTTTATAATAAAATATTCCAGACACTAATACTAAAGTATGGAATCAAACACTATTCCAGTTTTGGTATAATGAAAGCCTCAATAGTTGAAAGATTTAATAGGACGTTGAAAGGCATGAAGTAGAAAGAATTTAGTAAGAATGGTTCCTATCGTTGGGTTGATTTTGTACACAATCCTGTTCATACAATACAATAGGTAAAAAGCATAGGACAATTAAAATGCGCCCCTCCGATGTTAATCACATTAATAAAAATATTCTACTACAAACAGTATACAATCACATAAAAATGGTGGAGAGAGCAAAGTATAAGGTTGATGACTACGTTTCCCATCAGCAAGCGCAAACATATATTTGAAAAGGGGTGCACACCGAACTGGACGACTGAGATCTTTAAAATTAAAACCATACAAAACACGATTCGGTCACATATCTTCTCGAGGATTATGAGGGACATCCTATCGAAGGAGGATTTTATGAAAGAGAACTTCTAAAGACGAAATATCCGCATAATTACTTGTTGAAAGAGTATTGAAGAAGAAACGGAATAAATTTCTTGTAAAATGGCTAGGGTTCTCTGCAAAACACAATTCATGGGTCAATAAAAATTAAATATTATAAATTTGTTGTATAAATAAAAAAATAGCATTTTAAGTTATCAAACCATCTTATATTTCTTTATACTAAAATGCCCCCAAGCAAATGTGTCTGTTGAATTTTCTTTTAAAAACCGCTTATTATCATGAGAGCGTAATGCAATCTTACTTTGTCTTATACTTTATACATTGTGCTTATCTGATCGAATGCATTGTTGGGTTCTTGTCTGTTCAACAGAGTTATTCAAACATGTTAAGAAATCATCAAAACAAATACTATTTTTTATTACATTTAATTTGACGCCTTTAGCTTTTTTATCGAATCTTCATTATTTGCTCTTATACTATACATTTTTGATCTTAATCCCATAAATTCAGTCATTATTTAACCATTCAATTCATCTTTCATAACCCCAGGAACTTTGTTATATACTAAAGGTATATTATATACATTATTCTGTGGATAATCGCTAGTATCAAAATAATTAACATCAGATCTTATGATTCTATAAATATTATCACATTTAAATTCATAAATTAGAGAGTCGGTATCAGTATACAACAGTTTACAATTTTTCTCCATTTTTGGTAAAATATAATCATAATGAAATTTATAAACAATTTTTTTAGAGATATCAAGTATACACATTCCTATGTAAATGGGTTTATTAAAATACACTTCAGTCTTATTTAATTCAATGGCAACCAAACTTCTATCGAAAATAGATCTGCTGTGGAAATTCGGTTTAGCTATCATAACTTGGGCTCCATATCGACCTTCCTACTTAGTAAGCAATTTTACTATTGAATCTTTACGTACTTTTTCCATGGTTTTTTCAAACACTGCATTATTCATAAGCTTATATTGGTTTTTATCAAATTCATTTCTTGCTTTCTTACGCATTTCAGTATTTAAGTCAATATATTTCTTTAACCACGGAGATTGATTGAATTGAAAAACTCGATGTATGTTTTTCAAAATAAGTCCATGAGCTATGTACTGCTTCAGATTTTTGTAATGAATAACATACGTTTCTTTATTAAATAATGTAGTCTCCAGTTTTTGTTCCTTAGATCCTACAGGTGCTTCATGTGTTGGACAAAATGATAAATCTGAATGTTTATCATGCAGATGTTGTGAGTACTCAAGATCGACTTCTCATATGTAACCTAATGGTGATTCATCCGATACATGAGTAATTTCTATATATGTATTCACCCATTTGAAATCAAATGTTGGAAGATATTGGGACATTGCCCAACCATAAAAATTATTAACATCCAAGTACATGAGATATTTGGAATCCTCTTGATCGTTATAGTCTATCATATAGCTATTATTCACTTTGCTATATCGATTTGATCACTGACTTATTCCACCTCGAATTCCTCGATCTATAAATATAACCACATCGAGATCAGTTAACAACTCCAGCTCTATTCTGGTGTATTTCAGCATAGCATCCCATGTTAATCCTGGTAGAGTAAAATAGTGCGCAGGATCCAAACCATATGTTTTGGCACATACCTTTCTAAAATTGTCAAAAATGTCAGCTAAAATTAGAACATCGATCTTTAAATATAAATCTGAGAGTTTGTATGCGAAATGTCTTCCACACAGTTTATACATACAGGTAATCATCCTGAGAAATATCATATTCATTTAATTGATTATAAAACACTTCCCGAGGTGGTAATGTTACCTCATCCAATTTTCCAAGTCGTTAGTGTAATCATAAGGAAATACAACTTTTATCGTCACTACCTCAAATTCTGAAGAATTCAAAATCCTTTTTTTGTTATAAACAACTGTTCTTTAGGCAAATATGACACCAGTTTATCTAAAGATGATGCCATAAATTTGAATGAATCAATAAAACGGAATTTAATTTCACTATATCTAAGATTCTTTGTAAATGATATATATCGTTCTTTATTAATTGGCAAAAGATCCACTGTGCCTTCAAATGCAGTGCAACTTCCTTTATTACAAAGTGAACATCATAACCACTCAAATTGTGGAATACTACCGAAATTATACGTGTATCTTGATAATTAAGATTACATTCTTCATGAGCTGGACCTCTATATTTTCCAGTTAGAAGGAAATGATCTCGTACATGTTTTATTCCAATTGCAAAAGGTTGTTCACAAATATGACAATATGCACCTTGTGTAAATTGCACCTTCTCATCTTCAGTTAACCTAATGAGTGGTTTAATCGCTGAAAATATATTCTCTACCTCTCTCAGAATCTGCTGTAGTTAGTCTACGAACAGATGCACACAATCAGCACCTCTATAAGAACGAAAGGCACTCAGGCTACTATTAAAAGAACAGTTGAAATAATATCCCATACTGTAGACCTCATGTTTTTGATACCTTTTTGTTGCTTTCCCCAACTCATCATTAGAAACAAGTTTCAACAAACATTCTAAATCAGCATATATTATAAAAGGTGCGCTTTCCTTAAAATTAAAATTTTTAAATTTCAACCATTTATTGTATTCTATCGGCAAGAGAATTTTGCACTCATTTATTTTCGCGCAGTCATCAACATGTGCAGCTAGTTTTTCTTCTGAATAGAAGTAATGAAGGCATCAATCGCAAATATACTGTTTTCTATTTGTTTTAGAAAGTTGATGGGAAACTAGGCGTGACAAGTCTTTAATCCAACAATAATGGTATTGAAATTCAAAGTTAGAATCCTCCTCCTCCTCCCCATTTTCATCATCATCATAATAATTCTGAATTAATAATAAATTAACATGTCTATCTTGCTTGTCTTTTGTAATGCGAACTGGAACTGTGTGAAGCTGTTTTTTTCTTTTTTCCAAAGTAAAATGTTTACAGATATAGTATTTAACTTTTCAAATCTAGTTATTTCATTTAATTCAGGATGTAAACCAATTCCACTCAAATTCAAGATCTCGCTGTAATGTTGATAACTTGAAACTCCATTTGAATTATGTTCAGCGGGGTAAAGTGCTGAAACTATAGCCCATGCAAAGCATGTAGAATCCTTATTATTAATGTTTACACTTTATTTCAGGTGGTAAGTCGATATTGATGACCCTCGAAAGGGTTCGTACTTATTAATACTCACGGCTAAATTAATAATACTTGATAAAGCCCATCCAGTACCACGCTTTTGAAATTCTTCTAGTTGAACTGGTATATTCTGTTGAATATTTTCAAAACACCATTGCTTTAAATCTGTACCACGATCTACCACCACATTCTTTGTATTGAAATATTTAAATTCAAATACGTCATCATCCATTCCAGTAATTGAAACTCTCCACAGAAAGTTGTATTAATTTTATATGTATTATACTTCTTTAAATATTTTGAAAATAAATGTTGAGCATATTCTAAAAATATTTTGGCGTCCTTATGAATTAAATTAACTACTACTCCTGTCCTGAATCGATCCATAAATGCTGATTCTATATCCTCCCAAACAACACGAGATTTTCTAGATTTCACTTTGGAACTATTACCACGACCTGGATGCAATAGTGAGTAGAGCTTTATCTTAAATCCCTTTAGATCTTTGAACACACCTTTTAGTCCCCACATTGGAACTCATCCCTAACACTAAACGGTCGAATATATAATACACATTTTTTAAAAGCGTCATTGATTTCCTCCGGACGACCACTTGAATTCCTGAAGGCAATTTTAATTTCTTCAACCATATTCACTATGTTCTTTGTAATTGAAGCCATTGTTCCACAAATCTAAAAACTCACAACAATATCAGTTTGAAATGTTAGCTTCCGCTTTAGGTATTATCACGAACACAAATCTAAACACTCCCAACAATATCAGATTGAAATGTTAGCTTCCGCTTTACGTAACATTATTGATAATTAATATTTGTACCAACGAATCCACAAATAACCTTCTGCATAGATATTATCAGAAACTTTGATTATTCACACATTAAGTGCCCCATTTTATACCAACAAATGTCTGCGTAAAACCCCAACTTCAAAGAAGCCGCGCAATCCGGCGGTTCTCTTTGTGCCCCCCCCCCCGACACACACACACATTTTTACTGTTGCACACCAACTCCAACTTCAAAAAAGTCGCACCATCGGTTCTTAGTTAAAAAAGAAAAATGAATAATAAAAAAACAACCAAATTGTGATTCAATTTAGTTTTTTTTTTTATAAAATACATTTTTAATATGTTAGATTATAAAAATTTGCAGGCTCATTCAATTCAGCTTGATGTGAAATCCCTAGATTAAAAGATTTTCCTATTTCACCTTCATTAACTATGTAGAAACTGCCTTCTTTGTTGATATCTTCGGGATGCTAATCGGATAAAATATCAAAACGCTTTGGTAGGTAAACAACATTCGACTCCAGCTCCAATAAAACCTTTTGTCCATATTGGGTTGAACTTCTACGCACGTTTATTACCTTATATGCTTTATTAACCTCCTTATCCTTTACCTTCAATATATCTTTATAGCCAATCGTTGACACTGCTCATAACGTTATTTATCCTTTGGTGCTGATCCATTTTTGCCCTGATCAGATGTCAATTCAGATGAATTTAATCTTATACTGATATATTCATGTAATTATCTCCATCTTATATAGTGCATTATTCTAGGCTAAGGCGACCCCTTTGTACTTCAAAGAAGCCGCGCACATTTAACTCACTTAATATTTTCCCACACATTTTCTACTCTGCATCTAACCGCAAATTTTACGGCGGCCCTTTTGTACTTCAAAGAAGCCGCCCGTCGGCCCCCCTTTGTACCATACCCACACACACACACACACCCCCAAACACAATGCATGCCAACCATCTGAACTTACTTCCAACCGCAAATTTTACCACCGACCCAACCACCTACTCAAGATCGATTAAGTACACATGCAATTGATCGATCCAGAAACCGACTTGTTTACATGCTGGCATTGCAACATATTGTCTGCAATGTCATTGAGTGGACGGTGCGGGCAAGGAAGACATTCCATCTATGTCTTCACAGCAGTGCAAGATAAGTAGTGTAAAAGTCACTTCAGGGCTGGATGTGGTGTTGAGTTTTGGAAGGCACGAATTTTTGATGTATATGGTTCGTAACAGCGGCACCATTTTGGTCACACACTTCACTAACTCTCTCGCAATAGCCGAAGTTCTAGCGTTCTGCCTTGCACTTGCAACGCTGTAAACGAAGTGTGCTGTCAGCTAATGCTAACAGACTGGACTTCAAGTCGAATAGTACTTACGAGAAAGTACAACCATAACAGAACCTTACTCCAAGTGATACGACTGTATAAAATTCATAGGAATGAAAGGAAAAAAGAAGATCAGTTTCACTGACTTATAACAATGCACTGAATGTATTGTCATTTTTCTATAGGAAAGAATGGCATAGTTAAGTTTTACATGTATTTTATGTAGTAAAAGTTTTAAAGGGTGCTCTAATGGTAATATACAGAAACACAATATTTGTACCACATGAATTAGCAAATCGTTCAGTCCATCGTTATAAGCACTGACATATAATAAGAATGGACTGAGCCATCCTATCTAATTCCTATAGTTAAAAATGGCACAAATTTTTGCTAAAATCTATTTATCTCTTTCAAGCTCAAAATGTACCCTGAACTGTAACCAATCTTGGAAACAGTTCGGCTGTATTAATTGGAATCCATTGGAATTGACATAAAAATTCAGACAAATATATTGTTTTTGTACGTCTATATCTTACAAGCTCAAGGAAATTTGACAACAAATCTGCAGAGGAGCACAATCTTCAGAAATATTACAAATGAGTCTTTGGGTTCATTAAAACAAGTTTAACTTTCTAAATAATTTTAAATTAATGCAATAATATTTTATAACATCTTTAGTGTTTCCAATCGACAAATAATAATAAATTATGAATCGGTGTGCAATTGTAGGAATAAAGGGTTTTCAGAGCCTGTTCAATATTTGTGCCATTTTTGAAGCAAGAAACCATGAACAAAGTCGAAAAAAGAGAGCAGCAGGCCGGTCAGCAGGCGATATCCACAGTCTTCTTGCCTTGTCTTACTGCAGGATTTTTTCATATAAAAGTTGCTTGTATTTTTTCAAACGCAATACTTTCCATAAATTGTTTCTACTTGCTCATTTTTTTAAGACTATTGGAAAGAAAGCATATTTGGCTGCAATTTGTTTTAACTTCATTTTGCTGTGGGAGCGACAGTTTTGAGCTTTAGTTTAAGATTAAATTTTAGTTTTTCTTCCACGATGAGTATACAAAAAGTAGTGTGAGTGTGCTCTTGCTGGATGCTGTACCCGGCACGTTAAGGCATTTTAATGGGTCGGTGCCTTCGGCTTGTATTATATTGCGGGGGATACGTCAGTGGACATTTCTCTGTTTTCGTTGCTGCAGCTGTCACTTATCATTCCGTTTGCTGGGTGTTCCTATGAATTCTCCACAGTCGTGTGGATTGAAATGAGATCACAATCATAATAATAGCTGTGTTCTTTTGTGTCCGCAGAACAGAGCAGAAAAAGAGAATTTCAAAAGAACGCTTCAAGAAAACAACATTTTTATATCCAGAAGTGTGCACTACTTTGGTGAGTTGGCTATTTGTGATCATATATGTAAATACAAATGTTTATGATCAGTGCATTTGTTATTTTGTCAATCTAACGAAAAGGATTTCATTGAATAAAATATGATATTAAAATCTCATTGATCGATGTAGCTATTTGGTAGTTTATACCATATTCTGTACACGACTTGAGTAGTTGACTTGGTACTGACGTAATGGTACCAGTTGAAGATGACTGTAGTATTTCAGGCACAAGTCTTGAGTTTGACAAAAGGGCCAACATATGAGAAGCCGATTCCCTTGGGAGACTCGACCTGCTTGATGAAGTTCGAGCTGTTTGGCGATGGGGCAAGTAAAGTAACCACTAGGTATTTTGTTCCCAGATAGTCCTGTGGCGTAGAGCAAAGGAGTAGTTCCAATAACTATCGATTGTTCGTTGCTGTATTGAATCTGGCTAGGAGTCTTGGCACGGTTGCCAGACGTATGCCAGATAGACGGGACGCCGGTGATCGTTGCTCCGCAAGCCTCTGTAATTGTTTGTCGGTAAATACCTGGTCAGCTAAAATGGGCACGCTCATTCTTCTAGACTGGTAGATGCTAGAAACTTAACCTGAAATGACTATATCTTATTTCAGTTGGACTGTCACCCATGACAGTTCGGTAGAACTTATTTCGTGTAGGACAAGGTGCAGTTAGTACTGAGCTGCAACATTAGACCGACCACACATTTCGACCACCAGAGCTTATCTGCGTGCTGTTGCACAACTGATCACTTTTGACTTGCCATCCGGTTATGGTGAGGTTGCAGCACACCGAACGATGATGCTAGATTCTATTCGAAGACAACCGAACGACTACTGATCAGTTCTGATTTGAAATCCGGTTATGATGATGTTGCAGCACACCGAGATCGGCTTCACAGCGTAACCAGTCGTCTTCTGCGAAATTTTCCGGGAGTCTCCAGGTGCTGTTCTTGCCTGGTGAGCACCCCTAAATTAGTTTCTCTAAAGTACAATTTTCGAAACCCTGTAAGAAAGAAGGATTCACCGAAAAGAGGTGTTCATGAGCATGGCCATTAACTGCTTCGAAGGTCTTCTCAAAACAAGTAAAAGCTAATCACTTTTTTTGGAGAAAAGAATTATTTCGTCTTTATTGAAAACATTGTTTTATTTTTAAATATTTTCTCGTGTCTTCACGTTCTCTTTGTTCGAACCAAATTGCTTCGAATATATATTATAACCGATAACTTCTGAAAAGAAAATATCCTGAAAACAAAGCATCAAAATTCTTAGTAAAATTAAATCTAATTTGAGTTCTCTTAAGCAAATAACATGTACACAACCCAACATAGCCATGTATTTGTCATCTTCATAACATATTGCACAAATACAACCTAAAAGTATAGCCTCATCGAGCAAATTAAATTAAAATTATTCTCAAAAAAAAAACAATTCCTGAAAAGGGAACATATTACAACAATACCATGATGAAATTGAGTTCTGCAAAGAAAACAAATTCAATCTAATTACAATTTTCCCAAAAATAGGTACAACATCTATCAAAAGCATGTGTTGTCATGTATAATACAATGCATGGCACAAATACAATCAGATCAAGCCGATCAATTTGCAACTCTATCATTATCATCATTACAAGTACCATCCAACGGGAACTTATTCGCAACGTGATAGAGAGAATATTTTTTGCAAATATAATTAATTTAACACAGCAGCATGTGAAACTCTAAATTTCTTGTTGCTATGCATTTTTGTTCGTTGCTAGGCAAATTTTATCGCTAGGACCGTAAGAGCACAGCTGCATTGCCAATTCTTGTAATCATGCGCCGCTGCTACTCTATCAGTGGTGTCGTGGGCAAGCAAAGGCTATATAAACGACAAGCTGACTGATCTCGATCTCTTTTTGTACTTGGCATCGCTTGGGGTAAGTTGGCTGTGTAGGGACTAACATTTATATCGGGTATCGACTGATATATCACTTTAAATACTAACAATTATTTCTGGTATCGACGGGAATAAACACATCTTAATTCGAGTCTCGACTGAAGTTAAGATATCTACTAATACTTATTTCTGGTTTCGACGGGAATAAACACATCTTAATTCGGGTCTCGACTGAAGTTAAGATATTTACTAACAATTATTTCTGGTCTCGACGGGAATAAACACATCTTAATTCGGGTCTCGACTGAAGTTAAGATATTTACTAACATTGTTTCTGGTCTCGACGGGAATAAACGCATCTTATTTCGGGTCTCGACTGAAGATAAGATATTTACTAACATTTATTTCTGGTCTCGACGGGAATAAACACATCTTAATTCCGGTCTCGACTGAAGATAAGATATTTACTAACAACTATTTCTGGTCTCGACGGGAATAAACGCATCTTATTTCGGGTCTCGACTGAAGATAAGATATTTACTAACAATTATTTCTGGTCTCGACGGGAATAAACACATCTTAATTCGGGTCTCGACTGAAGTTAAGATATTTACTAACAACTATTTCTGGTCTCGACGGGAATAAACACATCTTAATTCGGGTCTCGACTGAAGTTAAGATATTTACTAACATTATTTCTGGTCTCGACGGGAATAAACGCATCTTATTTCAGGTCTCGACTGAAGATAAGATATTTACTAACAATTATTTCTGGTCTCGACGAGAATAAACACATCTTAATTCGGGTCTCGACTGAAGTTAAGATATTTACTAACATTATTTCTGGTCTCGACGGGAATAAACGCATCTTATTTTGGGTCTCGACTGAAGATAAGATAACACTTTAAGCCGGGTCTCGACTGACTTAAAGAATATTATTTCGGGTCTCGACTGAGATATCTTACTAACATTAACACTTTATTTCTGGTCTCGACGGGAATAAAGAATTGTTCTAACCCATGGTAGAACAAAGGGTCTTAACATTAGCTTAAAGCCAACCCTCCAGCGTCAAGTTGTAGATCGGTGAGTACCAGCCACTTGTAACAAAATAATATTTATTCATATATCTATTTTATTATATATTTACATATTCTAAATTTCTTGTGCATATTTATCAAATATTATAATTTATCTTTATTCGATATTAATTTTACATATTTATATTTATATGTATTACTCTCTTGACGATTTTATATTGCAACTATTCTGCCAATAAGTGTTTTCAGTGTGATAACAAATTCTCTGACCAAAAACTTATATATTGAGTTTTATCCCAAACAACTTTTCTTGATAATCGTATATTCTAAATCTGTGATAATAAGTGTTTTCTAGTGTGTGTGGATCTCTGACCTAATATCTCATTCCATAATCTGATCTTAATATAATTAGTGAGCAATCTTAAGAAATAAGTGGGAAAAGTTATTGAAAGTTAAACGTAGTGAACAGTGTATGTTTTGATAAGAGATTCGACCACTGACCTTGATCCAAATTTACCAGTGCATCCATTTCAGTTTCACTAAGTTCAAATTTGCGTGTACGTTCTACTAACGGACAGTACACTCTTCACAAAAAACAAACTGAATCTTTTTACATTGTTTTTTAATACATTGATTCCTAGCCTACTGTTACGTACCTTTTTGGGGATGGCGGGTATTGTATCCAAAACACATTTGTTTTTTTTTTTAATGAATTTTCTTGTTTGACCAGTTCCTTGATTCTATTTTCTTCACAACAAAATTGGACTTTTATTCTTTCACAACAAAATTGGATTTTTATTCTTTCACAACAAATTTTATTTTATTCCTTTTACACTCAATTTGATTTTAATTCTTTTTCAACAAATTTTGTTTTATTCCTTTTACACTCAATTTGATTTTAATTCTTTTTCAACAAATTTTGTTTTATTCCTTTTACACTCAATTTGATTTTAATTCCTTTTCACTCAACCGAGAGACCGTGCCGAAAGTCCTAAGTCCTTTTTGTTTTCCTTTTTTATTATAAAAGCTCGACCGCCAACCCGCCGTTTTTCAAAGTCAAGTATTCGCTTTTATAATTCGACTGCGCTCTTCATCATTTTCACCGCGATCAAGAGCCGTCGGTCAGGGTAGAAAATGCATAGTTGCATTTCTACCCTGAGAAAATTTTTTAATGTTGTTGTTTAATGTTGTTTAATCAAGTCCAGAATATTTTTCGTTGGACGGAGGCTTGAAATTTGATGCTTTTATAAACATCAGCCACCGTCCCGTGGATTGAAATTTCGGCGCGCGTATACATATAATGTATTTTAGCGGCGCGCATTTCTGATAGTAAAAGCTTTTTTTGATATGTATGTACGTTCGTATATACATATGGTAATTTTTACGACAAATCGTACTAAAGGTACGGTTTTCCTTTGGTTTAATTTTTTTTTTTTTAATAGGAACTTTTTGACGCAATTTTCTTCACTGATTGAATTGATAAGCTAACCATGTTTTAGGCATGGTTAGCTTACGTAAAAATTTTATGGATGAATTCTTTTAATATTTTAGAAGTTTTTTGATATGCGTTTTTTTTTTTGAATATTTTTTGGTATGCAGGATTTGGTACGTAACAATCCTTCCCTTTTTTCGAAACGAGAGTTATTATGAGAAGAGTAATAACTCTTGGTGAAGGTCATTTGTGCGATTAGCATATGCAGAACAGTTTCTGTTTTTGATTTGTTTGTTTTTGTGTCTCTTATCGGGGTGTCCGATTACCGTTCTTGCAGGTTTGTTACTTTGTCTTGGCAATGGATCTTAATGCTTAAATTCTTTGCTCGGTTTTATTCGAGTTTTGATCTTGAGCCGTTGCAGTTGTTTAAATAACACTGAATACACGCACCCTTTCCGCACGCTGTACATTTCGGATACATATCAGTATTGCAGTTAGGATGTTATTTGCCATCAAAGTCCATAATCAACCCTGGAGTAGCCCGGCGGGCCTCAGTTCTGTGGCCTACTTAATTTTCGTGGTCCATGTGATCCATGGGTGGCGGGGCCCGATTCGTCTGGTGCTTTTACGACGGGGACAGCGGCCCTTCACTATGTGGGGCGCGGATGCCGTGGCCGGTCGCGTCTACTGGGCTGACATACCTCTGTATCCCCACCAAGGGCAGGCGTGGGTTGTGCGAGGTAAGTCCTGATGATAATTGCTTTAGCACGTTGGCCACCTATATTTACTTTTTTTTTCTTTTTCTTTTATTCAGGCGATACCTTCAATATAACTTGCCGGCACGGACTCTGCGCATGCTGCCATCCCGTCTTCGAGGCAGCTGTTACGGCCTTTGTACGCACTTTGATGGCCACCCCCTTTAGAGGTCGAGGATGACTCCGAGGAGGACTGGGCATGAAATCCCTGCGGGAAGCTCTCATTTTAATTTGTTTCATTTGCTTATACCTTTCCTGTCTTTCTTCTCTTTCATTCTGCCCATTGTAATACAAAAAAAAAATTATTCAAAAAAAAATATCACAATGAAAAAATAACTTTCACTTCTCCTCCTTTTTACATATTTTCCTTTCCCTTTTAGGTTCTCTGGCGGCTCTAGTTTTGGCTAGTTTTCCGTTTTTCTCCTTTTGTCTCTCTTTTCTTTGTTTTTGATGGGTCTCTTTCTGATTTAGTTCTCACAATTCTTTTGATTGGGCAAGTGCTTTCATAACTTCATCATCATTCTCATCAGGAAAAACTTGGGGCGGACAGTGATGAGAAAAATATTGCACTAGCAATCTACGGTGACGATTTAGCTGTTTCAATAAATAAATGATGATAACGAATATTCATAATCTACCGTGTCATTTTGACCGTATTGCCCTTCGTATGAATTCTAGGTGGCC
This sequence comes from Dioctria linearis, assembly GCA_963930735.1. Lineage (NCBI taxonomy): Eukaryota > Metazoa > Arthropoda > Insecta > Diptera > Asilidae > Dioctria > Dioctria linearis. The sequence continues at coordinate 116,591,287 of OZ005742.1, read as the reverse complement.
CCGGATCTGTTTCTATAAATTCTTGACTTTTGGAACTACTGCCCTGAGAGATCATTGAGTTGCCTGAATATGAAATTATTTACACGGCAATGAATTAGATTTTTCCGGCCTAGTTAATTAACCATTTTTTTTGTGTTATGCTTGGCTAGGTTGACTTGGTCGGGCGATTTCGGTTGAGTTTACAAATTTTTTTCTTTTAATTTTACCCTAGTTTAGAACTATTATTTTCTTTATCCTAGTATTAGTGTCGTTTTTTATTTTATTTTATTGGCTAGGTTAGATTTAGTTACCCTAATTTTAGTTATTATTTATTATTTTACTGTCCAATTTTAAGTTTTCTTAAAAAAATTGTGCGTTACCGTAAGTAGCCCGATAAACCTTTTATTGTTGTTTCTTCTACTGTTCAAGTAGTTACAATGCTTTATGTTTGATTTATTTCCTCTGTTATATACATATATCGGTTGCGCCAATTTTATATTTATTTTGTATGACTTATAATTTTATTTCTATTCTATTCCTCTTTACCTTTTTTTTGTTAACTAATTCTCTTATGTAATTTTAATACACATTTTTTTTGCTGCGACCCTTCAGGTCTTTATTTACTCTTAGTTCTACTACAATTTGGTTTGTTATTTATTTATTTTTTATTATTTAGTTTTAATATAATTTTGTGTTATTTTTTTTTCTCTATTTATTTTCATATTTATTTATATGTTGGTTTATGTTTAACTAGCTCCTTTTAAAGCTATTAGTTTACCGACTATTTAATAATGAATCTAATGCCCTTTTTATGTACCTAAGTTTAACTTACTTTTCTTTTCTGATTATCTCTACTGTTTAGTAGGTACTGTATGCTATTTTATATATGTATATTTTATATCTATGTAGCATTAATTCTAACAAAAATTTTTTTTTCTTTAGTATTACTAATCTAATTATTTTTAATTCTATATACTTCTTGTATATAGCTTACCAGGGCTACTCCCTTTGTTTCAATTTTACATTGATTTGGCGATCCATGTTGACAGTGTCCGTGTTCCATTTTTTAAACGATTTGAACCGACTTGGTTTTAGCGAGTTTTCTAGTTCGCCTTAAACTGGGTTGGGGGCCGGAGTTTGTTCTCCTAAAAGAATTCCCTCTGATGAAATTTCGGGGTTACCTTGTGGTCAATTTCTCTGTTGTCTCATCTTGATGACAACATGGTGTAGATATTTTACTGCCACCACCATCATTATGGCCAGAACAAGTAGGCTCGTAAATGATATGGAGTGGTGGACAGGATATGGGCGTTTCTGCTCGATACCTTTTCCTGGTATTTAATAATTTTGTCTCTAATTTCCTCTAGGGAATTCGTGTCCTGGTAGACTGATTTGAGAATATCGTCTCCCGTTAAAATTTCTATTGAAAAAACTTGCGTTTGATTTTGAGATTCTGGTAAAATGTCAGCTAGACTGAAATTAGATAAGGAATGATTAAATTGTGGAAATTGTTTGGGTTGGATTATTTTTAGCGGGCGTTTACTTCCTTCATATGTGAGCACTTTGTCACTTATTTACACTTGACACGGTTGCGTTATCTCAAGTATCCCTTTTCTTTCCAGTTTCGAAATCACAAAGTGATCTGGACATGTGATATGTAACACCGTGGAGGTAATAAATGAAAATAGCCACGTTTTTGGCTTGTTTAATTTAATCAACCTGTCCTTTTGGGGAGCTTGTATTCTGGTCCTGCATCTGGGCACGTCGTTTAAAGGATCATACATATAATAGTTTAATGGCACATTCGTTGGATGTTGCCGCTTTGATTATAGGCGTAGTCAGCCGGCCTATATACGTGTTTTCTTCCAAATTACTTGTTATTTTCATGAAAGTTTTCATGTCCTCGCCTTTTAATAAGAGAAATTCCTGAGTTTTTGTGCTATTGGCTATGTGTGAATAACCAGGGTCTGGAATTAATGAATAATTTGCTGACTCTGGGACAGGATAGCATTGAAACTGTGGTAGCCTCATTTTTGACAGATTAAAAATTGGGAGTGTAATTCTCACCACCAATTTGTTCTGCATAAGGAGTGACTGGCCTCCTGCTGTCTGATATAGAACAGATAGACAATTTTGGTCATTTGGACAATTCGAGGTCGTCTTGCGATATATCTCCAGCAGATTTTTGGGAGACATTAGGAGTGGATGGATATGATTGGTTCTACTAGCCATTATTATATCCAGGAGGGCTTGTTGTCGATATTCGACTTCGATGATTTGGAGCAATAAGCTTGATTAGTTGCCTCCTAGTTAAATCATCGGCCACGTGGTGGAGATCGTTTATCTGGGTGTGCTGTTTTTTGTTGTCTGTCTATTAACATAGCCAGCGGTTTTTGAATCTTTTCCAAGGTAGGTTTTACAACACTAATTTGTTGTTTCTCTAGCTCGGCTAGGGCTTGTGTATTCGATTCAAGTTCTTCTAACCTGCTGTAAATTTCTTTTTCGTTATTGCTGTCCATAGTGCCAAACAAATAGTGCATGGCATTGCCTATTCCATCAAATAGCGATCTGGCCTTGAGTTTTCCTGGTACTAGTTCCTTTATAGTTTCCGTGCGCTTCCGTACGCTGTCTATTATAGCGTGTATGTGTAGTTGCTGCACGTTACACAAGTCTTCTGGGTTGGTTACATTTATGCAGAGTTTATGCACAAAGTGCTCTGCATATTTTGATAGCTTTATATGGGTATCTAACTCATCCAAGTCTATCTCGGTGAGGACATTCCAGGTGTCATCATATACCATGAGATTGCCCAGGTCCTCGAAAATTATACCCGAGCCATTTAACGGGGTCATTACATAAGGTTTGTCAGCGATTGCTCCAGTTGTGTACTGAATGAAGAGGGTAACTATGATGAATTTTAGCGCCATTTCTGTGGACAATTTAGAAGAAGAAAACAATCCTTTAAGCATATTTGTACTTGCATTGTGCCGCCTTAAACTGGGCAGAGGAATGACTCCACCGCAAATGTTTATGGGGAGGTATTGAAATGAGGTTTAATGGACACTGTAGTAGGAATTTCAAATCAACCTGATTCATTTTTGTTCGATATATTTTTATTCGAAATATGGTTTCAACGGTTATTATGTACCGTTTCTGTTCGCTTACTAATTTTGATTGTGGTATTTACATCGCTTGGTATTGCGATTACCTGATAAGGTCCTACCCAGATTTGGGAAAGCTTATGTTTTCTGCTTTTATTCTTGATGAGAACCTTGTCTCCCACATGGCAAGTTAGGGGCCGTGCTGTCTTATCGTAGTACCCCTTTGAGCGCTGTTTACTTGTCAGTAAGGTTTTTCGTGCCGTGGCATATGATTTTTGGAGCTTATACTTCAGTATGTGATAGTAGCTCTCATGATTGTAAACGGGTTCTGGATCCCGTTTCAAATTTGATGGGACATCCGCTGTGAAGCAATATAGGCAGTCCACTGGGGTAAGTTTAGTACCCTCGTGTACACTGTTGTTATACACGAATGCAGCGGTTCGTAGGTATTGGTCCCATGTTTGGGGAGTTTTATCTACGATTGTTCGCAGGTATTCTATCAAGGGTCTATGTGCACGCTCTAGTGCTCCATTAGACTGTGGGTAGTATGCTGAAGTCTGTAACTTCTTTACCTTTAGAAGCTTACACACTCTTTTGAATAATTCACTCAGGAAATTTGCTCCCTGATCGGTGAGTATTCTTTTGGGTATGCGATAGCGCGTAACGATTTCATCAAAGAAAACCTGCGCTACTGTGACTGCTTCTGCATTAGGTATTTCATACCAGTCGACAAATTTCGTTACATTATCTTGGAAGGTCAAGATATATTTGTTACCTGATGTGGTCTCTTCTAATGGAACTACAATATCAAGGTAAATTTTGTCGAACGATTTTTCTCCGATGTCCGTGATAACCATTGGCATTTTATATTGTGGAGATGCTTTAATCGTCCCGCAATTTGGGCATTTTTTAATGTATTCCTTGATGTCGCTAAGCATGTGTCTCCACCAATACTTGCGCCTTATACGATTGTAAGTTTTTATGACACCTTGATGGCCACCAAATGAAGAATCGTGATAATCTCTTAAGATGGTTTGGCTCTCCGTGGGGCTCGTAATAACTTCGGGTGTCTCACTAGTACTTACTTTTTGATCAAGCGATGCTGGGTTTAGTGTTTCCGCCTCAGTGAGTTGATTTTCGTTCTGGCCCGCTTTCGTGTGCTCCTCTGTCTCCAAACTGGAGCTGTTTGTTGTCTCCTGAATCTTTTGCTTCTGAGCTCGAGTCACGACGAAGCAATGAGCGGATTTCTTTTTCTTTTTATTATTTGGGGAATCGTCTTCCTCCACATCTGAGTCCATCGAGTGGTGGACTAGGGCTTTTACCGCTAAGGTATTGCCTAAACTGTCTTCCTTTAGTGCTTGAGGGATGCGATTTAGTGCATCGACTAATGCCCTTTCCTGGTTTATATTCGATGTTTTAATCGAATTCAGAAAACTTGTGGTGAAATCTCACCAAACGGGAAGTAGGGTCTTTCACATTGAAGACACCTTTGAGAGGTTTATGGTCAGTGTGAGATCTAGTCTCGTTCGTGAGGGAGGAGAGCCGGTTTAGAGGATAACTCAGTTTTTTTTTGATTTCAAATATAAAATTTTATTTAATAATTCAATTTGCTTAACCTAAGTATCACAATTCAGTTTTAGTATAAAATAATTCAATGTAAAATTAATCTAAACAAAACTAACCTACAAACTAGTATAATTCAGTCTAAAATTCAACAAACAAGTTAAAATTCAACTTAAAAAGACGATACACTCTCCTGATGGTCTTAATTCTGAAAGAAAAAGAAAACGAAGATCTGAGCACTATCATCAAATTAAATTTTAATATTCAGTCAATAAAGAAATGCCTTTGTGCTGCGTGTGGGCACAAGGAAGTAATCAGACACTCAGATTTATCTCTGGTCCGAAATACGATACGTGTGGGCTCCAGGAAGTAAAAAACTTCTATGAAAAAATTCAGACTCAGATTTGTCTGACCAGAATTATCTTCTGTGTAAAAGGATGTGAAGCTCAGGTTATCCCTGATCAGAATTATCTTCTGTATAATAGGAAATTCATATTATCCCTGACCAGAATTATCTTCTGTATGATAGGAAACGAAAGTCAGGTTATCCCTGACCAGAATTATCTTCTGTGGAAAAAGGTAGGAAGCACGATTCTTTTTACTCAGATTTCCTCTGATACAGATAAACTCTGCCAAAAGAATGGTGCCATCTACTGAAATTCATCGGCTTTATATAGCCGCTGTAACCAGTTACGTCTTCTCGCCTCTTGGTGTTGCCCTAGCAACGATTGATGCGATGTCTCAATGTACCACAGACAGTTGGCTGATGTAATGTCATTTGCTGTCATCAAAAATTGTAAATATTAGGAGGTACGTATGCTTTGCTGCATTTCGATATTGTTTTTTTTTATTTTATTGATGACTTTTGATTGTTTTTAGTTGAAATATCATTTCTAGGAGTATTAGCTGATGTTCTGCAGAATGTCTGCAATCTTCGGGTGGATTTAATTCGAATTTTCACCAAACTTCCCTAGAGTTAAACTGTGTGAAATGTAGATTAGATAAGTGTTTTTGTCATTTATTAATTTAACTTGATGTTTTGTGGTTTCTTTTGATTTATATTTCAGGAAATAATTCGTCGTAGGAAGGCACACTTAATATGACTCTGGAAGCGCGTCGAGGGAATATTTTTCTTCTTAGTGCATTCAAGCTGACAGCAGGAACTTCATCGTGGGATATTTATATTTATGTGTGAGGACTGAACATCCTCCCGCCTCAAAAAAAAAATTATTGTTTTGTGAATAAACTTACGTTTTGTTGATAGAAGATGTGCAATTTATCCCTTTTTCTCTTCATCTTCATAGTGACATCTCTAGGTAGAGTCCATTTGCAGAACATCTTTGCTTCCCTGATGACGTTCCAAGGAGTATTTGTTGTTTGCAGCAAATTTACGACAATTGGCGTGGCAATAATTCTCCCAATTAGATCTTTTGGAATCCCTGGCTCTGATCTCTCTGGTGTTTGCTTAATACTGGGTGTTGGATGATGTCGGAATTCCTTTGGAGGAGTAATCGGGACATTCATAAATTGTTCCTCAGTTTTCTTCGGTGATGTTTTGTGTTGAGTGCGTTTTTAGATTTGCCCTTTGCTGAATGAGGTGCCTGTGTACTCGATGGATGCTTAGATATCGTTTTCTCTACTGAGTTTGGTACTACTCCATGTAGATTTTCCGACAGTAGAGCAGTACTAGGTGGTTTATTCACTTTGGTTGGCATCTTCCTTTTTATATTAGGTCTGTGATCAGCGTCTTCTACAGGTTTTACCTTATGCGGTTGCGTGCTGGGAGATTGCTGGGTTGATCTACTCACTTCTGTGAATACGGCTTCGTGCAGAATCGGTAAACTTGGTAACAGAGCCCTTTGTTTAGTAGGGCAGGCCTTGGCTTTGTTGCCTTACAAATCACAGGGTGATTCGGAGTCGGTGCAGGCCCAAATTTCAACATTTTGTTGGGCATAGGCAACCCTCGTAATGCCTTTACCGAAGGAGATACCTCTTGTGCCTCAAATTGTCTTATCGTTCGCTTTATAGGGGATGAATGCACTGGTATTGGCCGAGTAACAACCGATTTCATTCTCCGTTCCTTTTTAGGTGTTGGAGGTAGAGGGCTGATAGGTCTGATTGGCTTGAAGGGAGCCAATAATTCTGGTGGAGTTGGAGATAGGCCAGCATCCACAGAATCCAAGGATTCTGAGTTGAAAATCTCCAATAGCTCATCCATTGTAGAAGAAAATAAAACAAATGAAAACATGATAAAATAAAAAATGTAAACGAACTCAAAAAGAAAAACCACTGCGCGCACTTGTCAACTTTCAAACTTGAAGTGACTTTTGGTGGATTTTGGATTCATTTATATTTGAATATAACGGGTGTTTTTGAATTTAGGACTGCCAGAGAGCAATAGATTTTGGTGGGGATATTTGATTGTCAGGAGGTGTTTGTGAATGGGAGAGGACAGATTTTAGAGAGTGGACGAATGAGAATATTTTTTGTAGCATTTTTTGGCAGACGAATAAAAGGTCTGACATAATAATTTACTCCAGATTGTGTCATTGGGGAAATATCATTCTTTAGTATTACTGGTCCACGGTGAGAAGTAGATTTTAGACTATATTGATGCTTTCTAGTGGTGAGAGTTTTAATTTCTGTATGATTGGGTTTAGTTTGTGTGGACGCTGAACGAGATGGCGATACTTTTGTTTTATTTTTCCATTTTGTGTTAATGGTGGAAAGAGTTGTTAAAGTGCAGTACTGCCTGGCTTCACTTGGTGTACTTTTCCAGATTTTTCTCTCAGAACTGTGGTGTTCAGGTGTATTATGCGTCTTGATGGATACATATTCATATTTTTCGGGCGGCAAGCGTTGTCTTGATCCCTTGCAGAGCTGATCTTTCAGTGTGAATGTTGGCGAGTTATTGTGATTCCAAATTCGTTTTAATTTTTTGTTCAACTTGGGGTTTGTTGTAGTATAGGTAGATAACTTAACTTTAACTTTAACTTTATTTATCATTTTTGTGCAAAAGATTTTAAGATCTAATAGTAGTACATACATTCAGGCTAGCAATGTCGGAATTTTTAACTAACTCTAATAATGCATAAATAAATAAGCAATGCAAATTGTAAGGAAAGAGATACAAGAAGTAGTATACATTAAATATACATATAAAAATACAGTGAGAAAAAAGATGAACAAATGAATATTGCTTACTGAAAAATCTAAATCTAAAATAAAAATTATAGACTGAAAAAGCTAAATTAAAGAAAATCCGAGACGTAGAGTAACAAAGCAAAAACGCGCGTCCACTTTATACTATCAAGAAAAATATAGAATTCAAGGTAAGCGGATATATCAGCGCAACTAGCTCTTTGAACGCTAGTGGGTAGACTATTCCATTTGCGTATAACCCGCACAAAGAAAGATCGCTCGCCAATTTGAGTTCGAAAGTTAGGCAATAAAAGGTTGCGGTGCCGTGATTAACCTAGGAACTGAATACGATCATACAGATATTCAGGCTCCTTAGAATATACCAAATTATATAAAAAATTTAATCTTCTTTCCTTAAGATACACATCCAGTGTACAACCTAGGAATGAGTTAGTGTAAGGTGACACATGAGATGTTCTGGGTAAACCGTGAACAAATCGAACAGTGTCATTAATAGCTACTGTTAGCTTGCGCTGACATTGTGAATCGAGTTTCGGAAAAATGAAAACTTCCAAAACTGAAATGTGATAATATAAGAGCTTTTGAGAGTACCATGCGCATTTGACGGGACAAAATGTTGGCAGAAAATCTCTACATTCTCAGACTGGAATAAATTTTTTATAATCGTATTAGAGACATGATTACAGCAAGTGCCGGAGCTATTTACCTCAACGCCAAGATTTTTAACAGAATTGACATAAGGTACGATGGTGTTGTTTAGCTTGATTGGAGATAAGTCTGAAACGTCGTGGCTTCTTCGATATACTGGCATACAAGTGGTCCTCTTGGGGTTGAGTATAAGCTGATTACGTTTGGGCCATTCACAGTCGTAGTCGTGCTCTTTATTTCTGGTACTCCTCCGACCAGAATCCAGCCTAGTTCTGTGTTTTGGGCAGTGGGTGTATTGCTAGATCCTCTTCTAATTCCATTTTTAATAATGGCGGCGTAAACCTCTGCTCCAAGAAGAATGTCAACTTCTCCTAGAATCGAGAAGGTGGGATCTGCTAATGAGAGATTTTTAACATGTTTCCAGTTTGACACTTTAATCGTATTGGTAGGCAGTAAGTCTGTGATTTTTCCTATCACGAGCATGTTGCTTGCTATTTTAAAATTGTTGTGTAGAGAATTAATTGTGACTGTGGCTTGCTGAACGGCTGTATTGTTGGGAGTTGTGCCAAGTCCAATTAATTCTTGGGTAGTTTGAGATCCTTTAAAGTTTAAAGGCCTTTTCGGTCATAATAGACACTTGAGATCCAGAGTCTATTGATGCTCGAAATGTCATTGTGCTTCCAGATGGTGAGTTGACGTTTATTAGAGCTGTAGAGAGGAGAGCTCTTTTCATATTGGCGGTTAGAAAATTTTGAACTTGTTGTTCGTCATTTCTACAAGCTAAAGGTGTGCTTGGTTCAATATCCATATTAGAATTTTGGGTAGATTCATTTGTTGAATTTGTCACTGAATTGTTTTACTCATAATAGAGCAGAGTATTGTGACTTTGGTTACAGTGATAACACCTTGTGCAATTTAAGGTTAGGTGATTGGATGATAAGCAATTTTTGCATAAATGCTTATTTGTGACAACTTCATGTCGTTGTCGGGTGTTCATATTTCTAAAGGTTGGACAGTGAAATATGATATGGTCAGTCTTGCAATGGCTGTAAGAAGACCTTTTTTTAGGTGGGTGCTTTGTTATTGAACTTTTGCTTCTATTCAAGAATCCATAAATTGGTTTTGGTGAGAATGGTTTTCTCTGTGTAGTATTTGACGACATATTTTTGTTTCCTATCATTTCTAGAGTTCTGAAGCGAGACTCTAGGAATTTTGTGAGTGTCTTTAATTCTAGTAATTCTGTGCTATTATGTAAGCTCTATTCCCATAGTTGATGAGTGTCTGGGTGCAAATTTTGCACCGTTAAATATATTATTATTGGATCCCAGTTATTTGTTTCTATACCTAAATTTTGTAATGCTAATAGTGCTTCTGTTATGTTGTCTAGTAGTGTTTTGATACTTTCGGCAGTATCATGATTTGTGGTTGGGAGAGACAATAATTTTTTCAGTTGTACGTTGACTAGGATTCGCTTATTTGAGTAGCGTTCCTTTAGGAGTTGCCAATCTGATTTATAATTTGCGTCGCATATTTCATAATGCCTGAGCAATTTTTCAGCCTCTCCTATTAAATTTGTCTTTAGAAAGTATAATTTGTCAACGTTTCTTAAATTATTGTTGTTATGTATAACCGTATTAAATAAATCGTGGAATGAAATCCACGTAGAGTATTCTCCATTGAAGGTGGGAAGTTTAATTCTGGGAAGTCTTTCATTATTACATGAATTTGTGCTAGCATGTGATGTCTGAGTCTGAGGAGGATTGTTGACATATGTTGGTGTTAGTTTGTCTATATCCTCTTCCATGCTTGCTGCTTTTTCAATATAATACTCCTGTACATTACTAAATGTCTCTTTCGTGAAATATTCTAATTTGCGATCTTCCTTTGTCGCTCTCTTTTGAATTACCCTATGCCGCGTTTGGAATTATTTCCAATATTCGGTGAACGTTTGTAGGCGTTTTCTGTCGATTTGACAGTTTTCTTTTTACCTTCACTTTGATGCCTTCTAAAGAGGTCCTCTTTGACCTCTTTGACCTCTTTTTGAGACACAACCAACTCTAATATTGAGCTAATGGTTTCGTCCCCGGCGTCAGATATACTGCATTCGTTATCTGTAGGCATTTTGAATGGAGAGGCTTGAATCACGTGATAGTATTAAGCAATGTATTCAATTTTATATTTGATTCGACTGCGTTATCCGGCTTTGAAGGACCAATGTGAGATCTAGTCTCGTTCGTGAGGGAGGAGAGGATACTCAGTTTTTTTTGATTTCAAATATAAAATTTTATTTAATAATTCAATATGCTAACCTAAATATCACAATTCAGTTTCAATATAAATTAATTCAATGTAAAATTAATCTAAAAAAAACTAACCTACAAACTAGTATAATTCAGTCTAAAATTCAACAAACAAGTTAAAATTCAACTTTAAAAGACGATACACTCTCTTGATGGTCTTAATTCTGAGAGAAAAAGAACAAGAAGATCTGAGCACTATCATCAAATTAAATTTTAATATTCAATCAATAAAGAAATGCCTTTGTGCTGCGTGTGGGCACAAGGAAGTAATCAGACACTCAGATTTATCTCTGGTCCGAATTACGGTACGTGTGGTCTCAAGGAAGTAAAAAACCTCTATGAAAAAATTCAGACTCAGATTTGTCTGACCAGAATTATCTTCTGTGTAAAAGGATGTGAAGCTCAGGTTATCCTGATCAGAATTATATTCTGTATAAGAAGCTCAGGTTATCCCTGATCAGAATTATCTTCTGTATAAGAAGCTCAGGTTATCCCTGATCAGAATTATTTTGTGTATAAAATGATAAGAAGCTCAGGTAATCGCTGATCAGAATTATCTTCTGTATAATAGGAAATTCAGGTTATCCCTGACCAGATTTATCTTCTGTATGATAGGAAAGGAAATTCAGGTTATCCCTGCCCAGAATTATCTTCTGTGGAAAAAGGTAGGAAGCACGATTCTTTTTACTCAGATTAGCTCTGATACAGATCAACTCTGCCAAAAGAATGGTGCCATCTACTGAAATTCGTCGACTTTATATAGCCGCTGTAACCTCTTGGTGTTGCCCTAGCAACGATTGATGCGATGTCTGAATGTACCACAGACAGCTGGCTGATGTAATGTCATTTGCTGTCATCAAAAAATGTAAATATTAGGAGGTACGTATGCTTTGCTGCATTTTGATATTGATTTTTTGATTTTATTGATGACTTTTGATTGTTTTTAGGTGAAATATCATTTCTAGGAGTATTAGCTGATGTTCTGCAGTATGTGTGCAATGTTCGGGTGGATTTAATTCGAATTTTCACCAAACTTCCCTAGAGTTAAACTGTGTGAAATGTAGATTAGATAAGTGTTTTTGTCATTATTAATTTAACTTGATGTTTTGTGGTTTCTTTTGTTTTATATTTCAGGACATAATTCGTCGTAGGAAGGCACACTCAATGTGACTCTGGAAGTACGTCGAGGGAATAGTTTTCTGCTTAGTGCATTCAAGCTGACAGCAGGAGCTTCATCGTGGGATATTTATATTTATGTGTGAGGACTGGACAGTCAGTATAGACAGTGAATTTCCGGCCTTGAAGATAGCACCTGAAATTCTTGGTAGCCCAGACAATAGACAATAACTCTTTCTCTATAGTAGAGAAATTTCTTTCGGCTTTGTTTAATGTGCGGCTTGCATAGGCAATGGGCTGGTCTTTTCCAACTTCTCCTTGAGGAAGAAAAGCTCCTAGAGGCTCGTTACTTGCGTCCGTAGTAAGATTAAAAGATTTTGTGAAATCGGGATAAATCAAAAGTGGTGGACAAATTAAAGCATTTTTTATGCTTTGAAATGCTTCCTGGCATTTATCTGTGCAAGTGAATTTTACATCCTTTCGGAGTAAATTCGTGATTTTCCGTAGAATTTTGGGATGAATTTCCTGTAGTAATTGGCAAGTCCTAAAAATGACTGAACTTGCCTTACTGTTCTTGGAACAGGAAATGTTTGGACGCAGGCCATCTTTTTGGGTCTGGTAGCTCTCCTTCGCTAGAACATTTATATCCTAGGTAAACAACTTCTCTTCGTAGAAACTGGCACTTCTCTGGCTGCAGTTTTAAGTTGTTCTCTCTCAACTTATTGAAGACTTTCCTCAATTTTCGTTGTGGTCGTTTAAATTTTTTCCATAGATGACTATGTCATCTAGGTAGACAAAACATTCGAGGCCTTGTAGGCCTGTTAAGACGAAATTTATTAGGCGTTGAAATGTCCCGGGGGCTCCTTTGAGCCCGCATGGCATACGCTTGAACTGGTAGTGCCCATAACTTATGCTGAAAGCAGTTTTATGTCGATCTTTTTTGTCGACAAGAACTTGATGATAGCCGTGGCCAAATCGAGTGTGGTGAAATACCTTGCGTGACCTAGTTGGTCGAGAATATCCTCGATTCGAGGTAGCGGGAATGCGTCTCCAATTGTCTTTTCGTTTAATTTCCGAAAGTCGACAACGACGCGCCACCCTTTTTCACCGTCAGGTCCCGCTTTCTTGGGGACAACTAGTAGAGGTGAATTCCAAGGGCTTTTACTAGACTGGACAATCCCGCTGTCTAGCATTTCCTTTAGCTGCTCGTTAATGACTTTCCGCTGTGTTTCGTAAGCGGTACATTTTTTGATTGATTGGTGCTTGATCTTGCGCCAATGTAATATAATGCATTATCGCATTTGTACAGGTGAGTTTGTCACCTTTGAGGAAAAAGATATCGTTATACTCTTCGTGGTCAAATTAGGGTCTAGGCTGAGTTCCTGCTCTAGCCTGGATATACGCGGGTATTGCTTTATGTCATCCGGAATCTCATAATCCGGGTATAGATATCGTACATGTTGTAAAATTGCTGATCTTCAGCTGAACCTTGGGTTGACTTTTTCTTCCTGTTTAACTTGTTACCTGTAGTTAGATGAGGCTTATTTGATTCCTCTTGAGGCTTATTTAGTTGTTTTTAGCATGTCGCAGGGTACTTGCTTCCTGCTTTGTTGACGGCTGAGTTTGGTACACGTGTGTGGTCTTTGCCTTAGGTTGTGTGCTATACTCATGCGCGTCAATGCTATTGCTATGTATGACTACTTGATGACTGTTAGCGCTGAGAGTACTGACCAGCACTAATTCTTCTCCAGATGACAGTAAACTGTTTGCCAAGAAGACTCCATCGCTTATCTCTTGTGATAAACAGAGCATTTCTTCTTGAGTTTGCAACGGGACTGGGGCAACAATTTGAGAGCGCAGGTATGCAGAGCGGTTCCTTATAGGTAACCACTTGCTGCCTGATTTCGTCGGTCTCTTGTTCGCCCAGACAGCTTTTTTCACATTCTTGGGCTCTTTTGGAGCTTGGCAGCCAGCTTTTCTCGTTTAAGAAGCCTTGAGGACACTGCAGGTGGATAGTTCAGCCTGTTTAGACTCTACCTCTTCTGCTGCTTTTTCAGAATGTAGCTTGTCCGTTTCAAACATCAATGGCAAAGGATATTCATCAGGATTAGTTTCCGTGCGAGGAAACCTTAGTGCCTTATTAGGACCCTCAACGTTACAGTTTTTTGCTAGGAAATCATTTCCTAGAAGTCCATCATCGGGAAGGCCAGGCAAGCTCTTTACGACTTGAAACTTACAAGGAATTTTGTTTTTGAAAACGAAATTTCCCTGGCAATTTCCCAGCGTCTTTCCAGTACCAAATGGGGTCTGAAGTGTACATGCCTCATTGTGGTTAATTTCATTGAGATATTTTAATGACCTTTTCTTTATTATATTTACCTCAGCGCTGTCTAATACTAGCTTAGTTTGGCCGCTCAGGCCTATGTCTAAAGGAAGTTTTACTGTAGGGACACTGGAATCGGGCTGCTGAGGAGACCCTATTTTATTAGATTGGAGATTTATAGTCGAGCTGGGGAGTTTTGGGTCGAATGTACGTCGTTTCCCTGACTCCGGGCCTCCCATTTACGTTTTTGTTGACATGCGCTTAATATATGTCCAGAACGGCCACAAAATTCACACTTTTTTCGCACATTATAGACTCTGGAGTTGTTATTGGAGTTGTGCGGCTCTCTAGGACGTTGGTTTGGTCCTTCTCTATTTTGGGGTCTTTGAAAACTATTGCTGTTCCTTCTGCAGTCACGCACGTCATGATTATACATTTTGCAGTTCACACAGTACGGCCTATTTTAACGTTTTAGACAATCTTCTTAAATTACAAAAACTACAACTGATTTTATTTAAATAATTATTTTTATTTTGTACATTATAATATTAGGAGATCTTGGCTCATGTTATGTATGGTGATGTGTTTGCCGGTGTGAACTGCGGCTGCTGAATGTGACTATTTGTGCTTGTCAGGGTCTGAGGAACTTGAGCGACTGGCATTATGCCGGGAGTAAATACGCTGTGATTAGCTGATGAATTAAGTTGGCTAAATTGTGCGTTATTTGGTGTTGTTGCACTTATTGAATGGAGTATTGTATTCTGTGTCACATTCTGTTGAAATCGCCCTGAAGGTTGCAGGAATAGAGCACTTTGCTGGAAACGTTCCATGTGAAGTGCTCTTTGTACGAGGTCATCCACCGTGCCGTCTGTCATGGTCAGAAGGTATTGGCACATATATGGGTAATTTTCACCTGTCTGTAATGTATTCTTTGCGAAATCTTCCAGCTGCGTTTTAACAGCTGGTGCTGCTGTGGCTCCGTATTTGGATTCTGCTGCTAAATTGCAGAGTGCCAGCATTTGTTTTACTCGTACCGTGAAGGCTGTGAGGTTTTCCAAAGAATACTGCCTTGTGGTAATTAATTTATTTATCAGTTCCTGGTAAGTTTCTCTATGCAGGTACGTGCGATTTAGCCGTTCTTCTACTTCTTTGAAAGTAGTGGGCATATTTGAGGCAAAAAGTTGGTAAGCTTCGCCTCGAAGTCTGGTGGGAAAGATTTGTAAAAATGCTGATAGTTCTTCCACCGAAATGCACTGTATTACCTGCCTGCAGCATCCTAGGAATGTTTGGAGCTCAAGGCTGAATTTTGGGTGCTGTTCTCCTGAGAATAGGGGAACCAGCTGAGCAGTAAGCTTGGCGATTTTCGCGTAATCTGCCATGTTTATATTGGGGATTTTTGACTTTGATCTTGGTGCTATTGGGGAACTATTTTCTTCTATGCTGGTTTCCAGAAGGGAGTCGCCCAGCCAATTTAAAAGCATTTCACTCGAGGTGGAATCACTGACTCTGTCTTCAATGGCACCTTCTCTTAATTCTAAACTATTATTTTTAATTTCCGTTTCGTTCCGTTTTCTTTGTTTTTGATGGGACCCTTTCTGATTTAGTTCTCACAATTCTTTTGATTGGGCAAGTGTTTTCATAACTTCATCATCATTCTCATCAGGAAAAACTTGGGGCGGACAGTGATGAGAAAAATATTGCACTAGCAATCTACGGTGACGATTTAGCTGTCTCATTAAATAAATGATGATAACGAATATTCATAATCTACCGTGTCATTTTGACCGTATTGCCCTTCGTATGAATTCTAGGTAGCCCCGGAGCTGTTTCTATAAATTCTTGACTTTTGGAACTACTGCCCTGAGAGATCATTGAGTTGCCTGAATATGAAATTATTTACACGATAATGAATTAGATTTTTCCGGCCTAGTTAATTAACCATTTATTTATTTTTTTGTGTTATCCTTGGCTAGGTTGACTTGGTCGGGCGGTTTCGGTTGAGTTTACAAAATTATTTCTTTTAATTTTACCCTAGTTTAGAACTATTGTATTCTTTATCCTAGTGTTTATTTTATTTTATTGGCTAGGTTAGATTTAGTTACTCTAATTTTAGTTATTATTTATTATTTTATTGTCTAATTTTAAGTTTTCTTAAAAAAAAATTTCTGTTACCGTAAGTAGCCCAGTAATCCTTTTGTTGTTGTTTCTTCTACTGTTCAAGTAGCTACAATGTTTTATGTTTGATTTATTTCTTCTGTTATATATATCGGTTGCGCCAAACTTTATATTTATTTTGTATGACTTATAATTTTATTTCTATTCTATTCCTATTTACCTTTTTTTTTTGTTAATTAATCCTCTTATGTAATTTTAATACACATCTTTTTTTTGCTTTGACCCTTCAGGTCTTTATTTACTCTTAGTTCTACTACAATTTGGTTTGTTATATATATATATATTTTTTTACTTAGTTTTAATGTAATTTTGTTTTATTTTTTTTTCTATTTATTTTCATATTTATTTATATGTTGGTTTATGTTTAACTAACTACTTTTAAAGCTATTAGTTTACCGACTATTTAATAGTTGAATCTAATGCCCTTTTTATGTACCTAAGTTTAACTTACTTTTCTTTTCTGATTATCTCTACTGTTTAGTAGGTACTGTATGCTATTTTATTTTTGTATATTTTATATTTATGTAGCATTAATTCTAACAAAAAAAAATTTCTTCTTTAGTATTACTAATCTAATTATTTTTAATTCTATATACTTCTTGTATATAGTGTACCAGGGCTACTCCCTTTGTTTCAATTTTACATTGATTTGGCGATCCATGTGGACAGTGTCCGTGTTCCATTTTTTAAACAATTTGAACCGATTTGGTTTTAGCGAGGCTTTTAGTTCGCCTTAAACAGGGTTGGGGGCCGGAGTTCGTTCTCCTAAAGGAATTCCCTCTGATGAAATTTCGGGGTTACCTTGTGGTCGATTTCTCTGTTGTCTCATCTTGATGACAAGATGGTGTAGATATTTTACTGCCACCACCATCATTATGGCCAGAACAAGTAGGCTCGTAAATGATATGGAGTGGTGGACAGGATATGGGCGTTTCTGCTCGATACCTTTTCCTGGTATTTAATAATTTTGTTTCTAATTTCCTTTAGGGAATTCGTGTCCTGCTAGACTGATTGGAGAATATCGTCTCCCGTTAAAATTTCTATTGAAAAAAACTTGCGTTTGATTTTGAGATTCTGGTAAAATGTCAGCTAGACTCAAATTAGATAAGGAATGATTAAATTGTGGAAATTGTTTGGGTTGGATTATTTTTAGCGGGCGTTTACTTCCTTCATATGTGAGCACTTTATCACTAATTTACACTTGACACGGTTGCGTTATCTCAAGTATCCCTTGTCTTTCCAGTTTCGAAATCACAAAGTGATCTGGACATGTGATATGTAACACCGTGGAGGTAATAAATGAAAATAGCCACGTTTTTGGCTTGTTTAATTTAACCAACATATCCTTTTGGGGAGCCTGTATTCTGGTACTGGATTTGGGCACGTCGTTTAAAGGATTATATAACAGTTTAATGGCACATTCGTTGGATGTTGCCGCTTTGATTATAGGCGTAGTCAGCGGGCCTATATACGTGTTTTCTTCCAAATTACTTGTTTTTTTCTTGAAAGTTTTCATGTCCTCGCCTTTTAATAAGAGAAATTCCTGAGTTTTTGCGCTATTGGCTATGTATGAATAACCAGGGTCTGGAATTAATGAATAATTTGCTGACTCTGGGACAGGATAGCATTGAAACTGTGGTAACCTCATTTTTGACAGATTAAAAATTGGGAGAGTAATTCTCACCACCAATTTGTTCTGCATAAGGAGTGACTGGGCTCCTGCTGTCTGATATAGAACAGATAGATAATTTTGGTCATTTATGCAATTTGAGGTCGTCTTTCGATATATCTCCAGCAGAGTTTTGGGAGACATTAGGAGTTGTTGGAAATGATTGGTTCTACTAGCCGCTATTATATCCAGGAGGGCTTGTTGTCGATATGCGACTTCGATGATTTGGAGCAATAAGCTTGATTTAATCTCTTGTCTTAGTTGCCTCCTAGTTAAATCATCGGCCACGTGGTGGAGATCGTTTATCTGGTGTGCTATTTTTTTTTGTCTGTCTACTAACATAGCCAGCGGTTTCTGAATCTTTTCCAAGGTAGGTTTTACAACACTAATTTGTTGTTTCTCTAGCTCGGCTAGGGCTTGTGTATTCGATTCAAGTTCTTCTAACCTGCTGTAAATTTCTTTTTCGTTATTGCTGTCCATAGTGCCAAACAAATAGTGCATGGCATTGCCTATTCCATCAAATAGCGATCTGGCCTTGCGTTTTCCTGTTACTAGTTCCTTTATAGTTTCCGTGCGGTTTCGTACGCTGTATATTATAGCGTGTATATGTAGTTGCTGCACGTTACACAGGTCATCTGTGTTGGTTACATTTATGCAGAGTTTATGCACTAAGTGCTCTGCATATTCTTTTAGCTTTATCTGGGTGTCTAACTCATCCAAGTCTATCTCGGTGAGGACATTCCATGTGTCATGATATACCACGATATTTCCCAGGTCCTCGAAAATATACCCGAGCCATTTAGCGGGGTCATTACATAAGGTTTGTCAGCGATTGCTCCAGTTGTGTACTGGATAAAGAGGGCAACTATGATGAATTTTAGCGCCATTTCTGTGGACAATTTAGAAGAAGGGAACAATCCTTTAAGCATATTTGTACTTGCATTGTGCCGTCTTAAACTGGGCAGAGGAATGACTCCACCGCAAATGTTTATGGGGAGGTATTGAAATGAGGTTTAATGGACACTGTAGTAGGAATTTCAAGTCAACCTGATTCATTTTTGTTCGATATATTTTTATTCGAAATATGGTTT
This sequence comes from Dioctria linearis, assembly GCA_963930735.1. Lineage (NCBI taxonomy): Eukaryota > Metazoa > Arthropoda > Insecta > Diptera > Asilidae > Dioctria > Dioctria linearis. Next base: position 116,572,160 of record OZ005742.1, on the reverse strand, counting down.
CAACGGTTATTATGTACCGTTTCTGTTCGCTTACCAATTTTGATTGTGGTATTTACATCGCTTGGTATTGCGATTACCTGATAAGGTCCTACCCAGATTTGGGAAAGCTTATGTTTTCTGCTTTCATTCTTGATGAGGAACTTGTCTCCAACATGGGAAGTTAGGGGCCGTGCTGTCTTATCGTAGTACCCCTTTGAGCGCTGTTTACTTGTCAGTAAGGTTTTTCGTGCCGTGGCATATGATTTTTGGAGCTTATACTTCAGTATGTGATAGTAGCTCTCATGATTGTAAACGGGTTCGGGATCCCGTTTCAAATTTGATGGGACATCCGCTGTGAAGCCGTATAGGCAGTCCATTGGGGTAAGTTTAGTACCCTCGTGTACACTGTTGTTATACACGAATGCAGCGGTTCGTAGGTATTGGTCTTATGTTTTGAGATTGTTCGCAGGTATTCTATCAAGGGTCTATGTGCACGCTCTAGTGCTCCATTAGACTGTGGGTGGTATGCTGAAGTCTGTAACTTCTTTAACTTTAGAAGCTTACACACTCTTTTGAATAATACACTCAGGAAATTTGTTCCCTGATCGGTGAGTATTCTTTTGGGTATGCGATAGCGCGTAACGATTTCATCAAAGAAAACCTGCGCTATTGTGACTGCTTCTGCATTAGGTATTGCGGACCAGTCGACAAATTTCGTTAAATTATCTTGGAAGGTGAAGATATATTTGTTACCTGATGTGGTCTCTTCTAATGGACCTACAATATCAAGGTAAATTTTGTCGAACGGTTGTTCTACGATGTCCGTGATAACCATTGGCATTTTATATTGTGAAGATGCTTTAATCGTCTGGCACTTTGGGAATTTTTTAATGTTTTTCTTGATGTCGCTAAGCATGTGCCTCCACCAATACTTCCGCCTTATACGATTGTAAGTTTTTATGACACCTTGATGGCCACCAAATGGAGAATCGTGATAATCTTTTACGATTGTTTGGATCTCCGTGCGGCTCGTAATAACTTCCGGTGTCTTACTAGTACTTACTTTTTGATCAAGCGATGCTGGGTTTAGTGTTTCCGCCTCCGTGAGTTGATTTTCATTTTGACCCGCTTTCGTGTGCTCCCCTGTCTCCAAACTGGAGCTGTTTGTTGTCTCCAGAGTCCTTTGCTTCTGAGCTCGAGTCACGACGAAGCAATGAGCGGATTTCTTTTTCTTTTTATTATTTGGGGAATCGTCTTCCTCCACATCTGAGTCCATCGTGTGGTGGACTAGGACTTTTACCGCTAAGGTATTGCCTAAGCTGTCTTCCTTTAGTGCTTGAGGGATGCGACTTAGTGCATCGACTAATGCCCTTTCCTGGTTTATATTCGATGTTGTAATCGAATTCAGAAAACTTGTGGTGAAATCTCACCAAACGGGAAGTAGAGTCTTTCACATTGAAGACACCTTTGAGAGGTTCATGGTCAGTGTGAGATCTAGTCTCGTTCGTGAGGTAGGAGAGCCGGTTTAGAGGATAACTCAGTTTTTTTTTTTATTTCAAATATAAAATTTTACTTAATAATTCAATTTGCTTAACCTAAGTATCACAATTCAGTTTCCATATAAAATAATTCAATGTAAAATTAATCTAAACAAAACTAACCTACAAACTTGTGCTGAAAACAGTTTTAAGTCGATCTATTTTGTCGACAAGAACTTGATGAAAGCCGTTGGCCAAATCGAGTGTGGTGAAATACCTTGCGTGACCTAGTTGGTCGAGTATATCCTATATTCGGGGTAGCCGGAATGCGTCTCCAATTGTCTTTTCGTTTAATTTCCGAAAGTCCACAACGACGTGCCACCTTTTTTCACCGTCAGGACCCGCTTTCTTGGGGACAACTAGTAGAGGTGAATTCCAAGTGCTTTTACTAGACTGGACTATCCCGCTGTCTAGCATTTCTTTTAGCTGCTCGTTAATGACTATCCGCTGTGTTTCAGGTAAGCGGTACATTTTTTGATGAATTTGTGCTTGATATTGAACCAATGGAATATTATGCGTTTTCGCATTTTTATATGTGAGTTTGTCACCTTTGAGGAAAAGGATATCGTTATACTCTTCGCAGACTTCTGATATCGAAATTTTTTCTTCCGCGGTCAAATTAGGGTATAGGCTGATTTCCTGCTCTAGCCTGGATATACACGGGTATTGCTTTATCTCGTCCGTAATCTCATAATCCGGGTATAGATATCGTACATGTTGTAAAATTGCTGATTTTTCAGCTGAACCTTGGGTTGACTTTTTCTTCCTGTTTAACTTGTTACTTGTAGGTAAGTGAGGCTTATTTGATCCCTTTTGAGGCTTTATTTCGTTGTTTTTAGCATGTCGCAGGGTATTTGCTTCCTGCTTTGTTGACGGCTGAGTTTGGTACACCTGTGTGGTCTTTGCCTTAGGTTGTGTACTATACTCATGCGCGTCAATGCTATTGCTGTTTGACCATGTAGAATTTTTTGTGTTGTGTGACGGTGGAGTAATATGCACTTTTAATATAGGCTTTAGCGACTCGCTACCATTCTTATTTGGCCGTTGTTTGTTTAATAGTGATTTATGCCTCGGGATTTTGGGCGGAAGAGCTATATGCACCTTTTTAGAAGGCTTTGGACACTCAGTTCCGTCTCTTGTGGTGTTCGATACTACCTCTAAATTTGGTATGGGAATGTGCGTATGATTGTGGTCTTTTGTGTGTGTTAATGGGACTATGGTGTAGTCGTTTATTGGATATAGCTGTAACTTTAAGCTATGTGTGACTACTTGATGACTGTTAGCGCTGAGAATACTAACCAGCACTAATTCTTCTCCAGATGACAGTAAACTGTTTGCCAAGAAGACTCCATCGCTTCCATCTTGTGATAAACAGACCTTTTCTTCTTGAGTTTGCAACGGAAATGGGGCAACAATTTGAGAGCGCAGATATGCAGAGCGGTTCCTTATAGGTAACCACTTGCTGCCTGATTTCGTCGGTCTCTTGTTCGCCCAGACAGCTTTTTTCACATTCCTTGGGCTCTTTTGGAGCTTGGCAGCCAGCTTTTCTCGTTTGAGAAGCCTTGAAGACACTGCAGGAAGATAGTTCAGCCTGTTTAGACTCTACCTCTTCTGCAAATGTTCTTACTTCGACTGCTTTTTCAGAATGTAGCTTGTCCGTTTCAAACATCAATGGCAAAGCAAATTCATCAGGATTAGTTTCCGTGCGAGGAAACCTTAGTGACTTATTAGGACCCTCAACGTTACAGTTTGTTGCTAGGAAATCATTTCCTAGAAGTCCATCATCGGAAAGGCGAGGCAAGTTCTTTACGACTTGAAAATTGCAGGGAATATTGTTTTTGAAAACGAGGTTTCGCTGCCAATTTCCCAGCGCCTTTCCGGTACCAAATGGGGTCTGAAGTGTACATGCCTCATTGTGGTTAATTTCTTTGAGATGTTTTAATGACCTTTTCTGTATTATACTTACCTCAGCGCCTGTGTCTACTACTAGTTTAGTTTGGCCGTTCAGCCCTATATCTAAAGAAAGTTTTACTGTAGCGACACTGGAATCGGGCTGCTGAGGAGACCCTATTTTATTAGATAGGAGATTTATAGTCGAGCCGGGGAGTTTTGGGTCGACTGTACGTCGTTTCCCTGACTCCGGGCCATTTACGTTTTTGTTGACATGCGCTTAATATATGTCCAGAACGGCCACAAAATTCACACTTTTTTCGCACATTATAGACTCTGGAGTTGTTATTGGGGTTGTGCGGCTCTCTAGGACGTTGGTTTGGTCCTTCTCTGTTTTGGGGTCTTTGAAAACTATTGTTGTTCCTTCTACAGTCACGCACGTCATGATTATACATTTTGCAGTTCACACAGTACGGCCTATTTTTACGTTTTAGACAATCGGCTTATGTATCGCCTCTTAAATTACAAAAACTACAACTGATTTTATTTAAATAATTATTTTTATTTTGTACATTATCATTTTTATTAGGAGATCTTGGCTCCTGTTATGTATGGTGATGTGTTTGCCGGTGTGAACTGCGGCTGATGAATGTGACTATTTGTGCTTGTCAGGGTCTGAGGAACTTGAGCGAATGGCATTATGCCGGGAGTAAATACGCTGTGATTAGCTGATGAATTAAGTTGGCTAAATTGTGCGTTATTTGGTGTTGCACTTATTGAGTGTGTCACATTTTGTTGAAATTGCTCTGAAGGTTGCAGGAATAGAGCACTTTGCTGGAGATGTTCCATGTCAAGTGCTCTTTGTACGAGGTCATCCACCATGCCGTCTGTCATGGTCAGAAGGTATTGGTATATATATGGGTTATTTACGCCTGTCTTTAATGTATTCTTTGCGAAATCTTCCAGCTGCGTTTTATCAGCTGGTGCTGCTGTGGCTCCGTATTTGGATTCTGCTGCTAAATTGCAGAGTGCCAGCATTTGTTTTACTCGTACCGGGAAGGCTGTGAGGTTTTCCAAAGGATACTGCCTTGTGGTAATTATTTTATTTATCAGTTCCTGGTAAGTTTCTCTATGCAGGTACGTGCGATTTAGCCGTTCTTCTACTTCTTTGAAAGTAGTGGGCATATTTGAGGCAAAAAGCTGGTAAGCTTCGCCTCGAAGTCTGGTGGGAAAGATTTGTAAAAATGCTGATAGTTCTTCCACCGAAATGCACTGTATTACCTGCCTACAGCATCCGAGGAATGTTTGGAGCTAAAGACTCAATTTTGGGTCCTGTTCTCCTGAGAATAGGGGAACCAGCTGAGCAGTCAGCTTGGCGATTTTCGCGTAATCTGCCATGTTTATATTGGGTATTTTTGACTTTGATCTTGGTACTATTGGGGAACTATTTTCTTCTATGCTGGTTTCCAGAAGGGAGTCGCCCAGCCAATTTAAAAGCATTTCACTCGAGGTGGAATCACTGACACTGTCTTCAATGGCACCTTCTCTTAATTCTACACTATTATTTTTTTTATTTTTTCCGCGGACGGGAATCGAACCTACACTTGTTAGAATCGGTCAATGATGGAGAAATAAGAATTTTAAGAACTTTAATTTTTAATGATTCTAAATCAAATTTATAAATACAAGAAGAAAAAACAACCGCCTCGTCCCGGACGAGTTCTTAAAATTCTTATTTCTCCATCATATTATTTTTAATTTCCGTTTCGAGAGAGTGCGAGAGTTCCCCAAACTGCTATAAGCTTTCTTTAAATTTTTCCGTACTTTCTTTGAATTGCGCGATTTTGCTCAAGCGGCCGTTCACGGGACTTTGTGAGCTGTATATCAATAGAATCGCACTGTATAACAAAATGTTCGGAGGAGTCTCGCACTTTCCCCTCTAGATACTTTAAATAATTTTCTAAGTTTAAATTAGAAGATCTTACTTGCTGGGTACCTGTAAGGATTGTCCCACTCCTGAGTGTTAGCCCTTTTGCTGTTGAGATTGTTGGGGGTGTTTGTACTCCACCCTCTGGTGCGGATGTTGCTCCCTCGTTGCCGCCTTCGTTCCGGGACGGAACCTCCTGTGCGTCGCCCGGTGACTCCTCACCGTGCTGTGTTGGTAGAGATGGTAATATTTCTTGCAGCGCATCTTGGTGGGAGCTTTCCTCGCTCGTAGACTACCGTGTGTAAAATTTTCAGCTAGGGGGATTTCTGCCGTCTTAATTCCGTTGGTTCAAATTGAGAGGGAGGCTTATTGCCTTCCTCGAGGTCCCTCTCAATTCAGGCTCGCTGGTTTTTTTCGCGGATGGTTTCCAAACTTCCTTCCTTCACGTTTAAGGTTGAGATTTTCGGCTATGGACGTCTTTTGTCCCTGGGCTGGGATGAAGCCCGCTATTGTCCCACGTTGGCACTTTGTGCTTTGATGAGTGGGTGGCTGCGTGTTTTACAAACAGAGGCAGTTAAAGCTGTCCGACCCCGAGCTTTGGGAGCCGACGAGATCGAGATACTCCTGAAGCCATACTCAACTTCAGGCGGAGGGTAGGGTGTCTTGCCCAGTATTCGATCCCGTCCTTGCTCCTTTTTGTTCGTTGGATAGAGGGTTTTCGAGCGCTTATACTTCATTTGTCTAAAGTAGGCTTCCTCTATCCTACCTGCTGCGCCAATTTTGTTACGTATTTTTGTGGAGATGCCGGGTATTGTATCCAAAACACTTTTGTTGGTTTTTTGTTTAAATGAATTTTGTTGTTTGACCAGTACCTTGATTCTATTTTCTTCACAACAAAATTGGATTTTTATTCTTTCACAACAAATTTTATTTTATTCCTTTTAAACTCAATTTGATTTTAATTCTTTTTCAACAAATTTTGTTTTATTCCTTTTACACTCAATTTGATTTTAATTCTTTTTCAACAAATTTTGTTTTATTCCTTTTACACTCAATTTGATTTTAATTCTTTTTCACTCAACCGAGAGACCGTGCCGAAAGTCCTAAGTCCTTTTTGTTTTCCTTGCTTCTTGAAAAAATCGACCGCCAACCCGCCGTTTTTCAAAGTCAAATCAATCAACTCGCCCGTAAAAGATTTTTTAATTCAACTCGCTAGTATTCGCTTTTATAATTCGACTGCGCTCTTGATCATTTTCACCGCGATCGAGAGCCGTCGGTCAGGGTAGAAAATGCATAGTTGCATTTCTACCCTGAGAAAAAATTTTATTTATTCTGGACTTTACTAAACAAGTCCAGAATGTTTTTCGTTGGACGGAGGCTTGAAATTTGATGCTTTTATAAACATCAGCCACCGTCCCGTGGATTGAAATTGCGGCGCGCATATATATATATAATGTATTTTCGCGGCGCGCATTTCAGATCGTGAAAGCTTTTTTTGATATGAATGTACGTTCGTATATATGTACATATGGTAATTTTTACGACAAATCGTACTAAAGGTACGGTTTGCCTTTGGTTTAATTCTGTTTTTTTTTTTTTATTAAATATTTCTACTGACAAATTTTGCTGAAGGAAAAATTTGTCATGGGAACTTTTTTGAAAACGAAAATGGTATGTGAGAAAACTGTGTTTTGCGTCGTTTAAGCATGGTTAGTTTACGTACAAATTTTATGGATGAATTCTTTTAATATTTTAGAAATTTTTTGATATCCCTTTTTTTAATATTTTTTGATATGCAGGATTTGGTACGTAACACTTCCTAGCTACGGCTTCCTACATGCAGCAAGGTGTGACTAGCATGAAGTTTTGGAGAACCTTTGACATGGTTCGATAAATTTTGGAGAACGACCCAGCCGACACAGACGCGTCGCCACACATACTCCCCCGCCAGCAAAAACTTGGGTTTAAGCGCTATTTATATCGCTGTGGTGGCCAGGTTGTTCTTCCAGCTCGAGTGGTTCGTGCTGGTATACTTGTTGAATCATCGCGCGTGAATCTAATGTGACGTGTTATTGTGTTCGACGAAGGAGTCGTCTAAGCGTGTAATGGTGTTGGTGTATTTAGGTCTTCTAAGGTTGTTTGCGGGCGTTCTTCCATGTGTTTGTGTACCGGTGAAACTTCAGACGCTGGCTGAACGGGCTCATCGATTTTCTCATTGTCTCGAGTAGTGTTTGAGCGTGGTGAGCGAACGTAATTTTCGTGGGACATTCCAAGCGCCAAAAAGGAGGATTTTAATCGGTTTATAGAGACATTAACGTCCGTATTCTTTACTGTGAGAGTGAAAAATTGATTCGTGCTTTTCATGATTTTAAACGGGCCGTCGTAAGGCGATTGTAGAGCTGATCGAATTGCATTCATCCTTAGAAACGCGCGCGAGCATTTATCAAGATCTTTAAGTACGAAGGTAGTTTTCTGGGAGTGATTCGATGCCGGAACGGTTCTAATTTCGGAGAAGAGGTTACATAGTGACACCACGAACTGATTTTTCGGTTAGTAGTTGCAATTTTGAAGAAAATCACCAGGAATCCGCAAGCCTTCACCGTAAACGAGTTCTGCAGGGGTGGCGAGAAATTCTACCCTAAATGCGGTTCGCAAGCCTAATAATACAAAATGTAATGCCTTAGTCCAAGTCTTCTCTTGGTATGCCATTAGACAAGCCTTGAACATACGGTGCCATCTTTCTAAAAATCCATTAGCCTGAGGATGATGAGCAGTGGTGCGGCTACGTTGAAAGCCTAATAATTTTGAAAGTTCCGAAAAAAGTGATGATTCGAATTGCGCCCCCTGATCTGTAATGATAGTTGTAAGGCAGTAGGTGTCTGAAATTTTGCAAAGAAGGCATAGGACCAACGATGTCAATGTGAATAGTTTGAAAACGACCAGAGCATTCGTGAAATGATCCCAAAGTATTCCTGCAATGTCTGGATACTTCGCTCCGCTGGCAAGCTAAACAAGACCGTGTCCGTGAGTTGCTATCCTAATTGATAGACGGCAAGAAGTATCTAGAGGTTACCATTTTGTTGGTAGTGCGAATACTCGGGTGAAACAAATTGTGCATCTGAACACTTGAATTTTGAAAGGCGTGGGGACAAAAGGCCGAACTTTTCTTTGTGAAACTTCATAGTATAAATCCACATTTGAACCGAAAATCGGGAATTTTTCAAATTTGAATCGGGAATTTAGAAGAATTTGTTGGAATTCGGACTCTTGGCATTGCGTCTCTGCCATAGCCTCGAAATTGATTGTGCTGGGAATTTGAATTTCGTCTATTCTTGATAAAGCATCGGCGACAATATTATCTTTACCAGACACATGCCTGATATCCGTAGTGAATTGGCCCACGTAGTGTAAATGCCTGTCGGGGATAAGCCTTCTCCGGGCTTTGTAGGAATGCATATTGCAAGGGTTTATGGTCTGTTTAAAGTGTGAAAGTACGGCCCTCAGGTAAATACCTAAAATACTTGATACCCTGCTATGCCGCCAACAACTCCCTATCGTAGGTGCCATATTTCTGCTGAGCATTGTTCAGCTTGACGGAGTAAAACCCTAACGGTTGCCAGCTACCGTCGACCTTTTGCTGTATGGTGGCACCAATGGCCGTATTTGATGCGTCTACCCATAGCGATAGATCAGCTGTAGCAATGGGAAAAGCGAGAACGGCCGGTTGTGCTATTGTGTCTTGGGTAACTAGAAAGATTTAAATGCTTCACTAGTCCAGTCAATGCGTTGAGCACCGCCTTTTTTGGAATCGGACAGATAGCTGCTTCAATCAGCCTGGTGTGCTGCAGCGTGTGGCAGGAAGCGGTGGTAGAAGTTCGTCATGCCCAGAAGGCGTCGTAATTGCTTTACGGTGTCCGGAATTTTGAATTTTGATATAGCTTCTACGCGATCTGGAGCTGGTTTTATGCCTTGTGGTGTAAGTAAATGCCCTAAAATTTTTACGTGCAATTGCAAAAAGACACATTTTCAACGTTCAAAATCAGAGCGTAGTCCTGGAGGCGTTTGAAAACTTTCTCGATGTGAAAATAATGTTCGACCTTAGATTTGGAAGCTATTAGTATATCGGCTAAATATACAAAACAGTATGAGAACTCTTGTGAGACCATGTTAATGAATCTTTGAAAAGATTGCGCAGCGTTACATAGAACAAATGTTATGCGCATGAACTCAAAAAGCCATAAAGGTGTGCATATTACCGTTTTTTGGAATATCTTCCGGTTCTATCGGGATTTGGTCGTATGCTTTCGCTAAGTCCAGAGTTGAAAAATATGAGCAATTTTCTAAATGATAGACAAAATCGTGAATTAATGGCACTGGGTAACGGTCTGGTACTGTACTGGCGTTTAGCCTTCAATAATCGCCGCATGGTCTCCAATCCCCATTCTTTTTTTTGTACAAGTTGTAGCGGTGAAGACCAAGGACTGTTTGAGGGACGATAGATCTCCTGGTTCAACAAAAATTCATTCGAACTCCTTTTTGGCAACTGCCAATTGAAGTCCGTACAGGGTGCTATCTCCAGAGAAATCGCGGCAAGGAAGCGAAGCCCCTAAAATGAAGATTCCTGGACTCCACATTTAGGCCAGGGTGGCTGGTTCTTAACTCCGCCAATGAAGACACCGTGGCGTGGCTGAAAGGTTTAGTTGCGGAGCTAAAGCCCTGGGAAGGAGCCAACCTTGTGATGGTCGAGGAAAGTGAAATTCCTCGCCCACAAGTCCTTGTGGGATACATTCCAAACAGCTCTGAGAACCCTACGGATTTGATTCTCGATTACATCGAGAGTCAGAACTCAGGGTTAAACGTGTCTGAATGGATGTGTTGCGCAAAGTACAAAAACCTTCAGTCACAGATCTGACTCTCGCCGTGGACCATGTGTCAATGGAAGAGCTAAAGAAGGCTCAATTCGTAATTGGGTATAAATTCGGGTCTATCCAACTAAGTTTCACGGGTATAACAGTAAAGGCTGTGTCGGAGGCTGGGGATGGCCCAAGTCAGATTAAAACTCTGGCTGGCGATCCTCAGCCTTCGAAACCAGGAGTCAGCAGGCCTAAACTTTTGGTCAAGGCAAAGGCGGGCCCTGGTAAAACAGTAGGAACTGCAGAACCCAAGTCAGGGACTTCCGAAAAGAAGTCTACAGGTACTAAGAAGAAACCCCCTCCTGTCCGTGCCAAGCCGGGCAAAAGCAAAGATCCTGAGGGATCCACCACCAAGGCTGACAGCGGCCATAAAAAGCCTTCTTAATTATGGCCAATGATCATCTACTTGCCTTCAGATAAATCTCCGTCATGGTAAAGCTGCATCAGACGTGTTTAGCAGGAGATTTATCTCGAAGAAACTTAGTGTGGTGCTCATTCAGGAGCCCTGGGTGCATCAAGGCTTCATCAAAGGACTTCCCACAAAATCATGTAAGTTAATATATAGTAATGAACATGAATATCACAGGGCAGCACTATTGCTCAACTTAACTTATTAAACTTTATTCCTCTTTCACAGTTCATCTCGAGGGACGTGGTTACAGCAGTTGTTGAGGTACCCAATTCAGGAGGTAGCCACGAGGTAGTAGTTACCTCAGCCTACTTTCCCGGAGAAGCTGATTCATTATTTCCCCAGAGCTAAAATGGCTCATCAACTACTGCAAACGCAGAGGAAAGCATTTCATCCTTGGATGCGATGCAAACGTAAATCATACGCTATGGGGCAACACCGATACCTATGCCAGGGGTGAGTAATTTTACGATTTTATATTGTCTAAAAATTTTGAGATACTAAATCGAGGTAATAAGCCAACCATAATGAACATCATTAGACAAGAGGTCTTGGACCTAACACTTGCCAGTATGTTCATAAGTACAAAAATAAGCAGGTGGCATGTATCAAACGAGGTTTACCTGTCAGGAGTACCGAATCCCTAAATTAACTAACTGGAAACTCTGTCGACAACACCTTAAGGCTGTAGTAGACTCTCCCGGCGGTAGCGTTCGCACGACTGAGGAGCTAGACTCAGCCACTACGCAGCTTCAAAAGGCTGTAATGACTTCATTCGAACACAGTTGCCCTCTGAAGCAAAAGACTTGCAATCGGCAGGTACCATGGTGGAATAGGGAACTGAGTGTGAAAAGAAAAGAAGTCAGGAAACTATTCAACAGAGCTACAATCTCTGGCATTTGGGGGGAATATAAAAAGGCTCTAAAGGAACATAACACGGAATTAAGGAGAATCTGGCGAACCTTCTGCGATGGTATGGATCAATTGCCCGCAGCTATCAGGCTCCATAAGGTACTTTCGAAGGATCACACGAATGGTATAGGTACAATTCAAAAGGATGATAGGAACTACACCGAGAGTTGCGAGGAAACAGTCAAGCTCTTATTAGAAACTCACTTTCCCGACTCTCTCACTCCCGATTAAGGAATAGTAGCTCCAGACCCGATTGAGGTGGACAAGCACGTGGTCTCTAACAGGAGCAAAAGCCCTGCGGGAAGAATCTTCACTCCTAACAAGGTTAGATGGGCCATTGACACATTTAAGCCCTTCAAATCTGCTGGAGAAGACGGCATTTTTCCCGCCTTACTACAGCAAGGTGTTGAAGAAATACTCTTTCCACTACAAACAATTTTTCGAGCCAGTTACGCTCTAGGGTACGTTCCCCAATGTTGGAGGGACGTCAGGGTGGTATTTATACCTAAAACAGGAAAAAAAGCTAGATCTCTAGCTATATCGTTCCGAGCCATCAGCCTCTCTTCATTCCTGCTTAAGTCCATGAAGTCCTAGACCTCCACATTCGAACTGAAATTCTGATTAAATCACCGCTTCATTCTAAGCAGTTCGCTTATCAAGCTAGCAAGTCTACTGAGACTGCGATTGTTACATTAGTCAAAGACCTCGAAAAGCGCTCGAAGCAAAAGAGGTGCCTTTATGTGCATTTGCGGACATAGAAGGAGCCTTCGATAATACCTCCTCCGATGCAATTATATCAGCTGACGAGGATAAAGGCTTTGAGCCCTCCACGGTAAACTGGATAGAATCCATGCTTAGAAGCAGGAGGATAACCACATCTGTAGGGAACTGCTCAGTCACGATCACCGCAGCAAAAGGCTGCCCACAAGGAGGAGTTCTCTCTCCACTCTTATGGTCGATCGTGATTGATGATCTGCTAGAGAAGTTAACCAGTTCAGATTTTAATATTCAAGGCTACGCAGATGACCTAGTAGTTACAATACGGGGCAAGCATTATCAAGTCATATCCGACCTCATGCAAATAGCCCTCTCCGAAGTCCGCACGTGGTGTTTAAACAAAGGCCTTAGCATAAACCCCAACAAAAGTAGATCGAAGCTTTCACTAACGGCTCCTGTTCTTGAGAGAAACAAAGTTATCCTCATGTGGGTACCTGGACATGAGGGCCACAAAGGCAATGAAATTTCGGATGGCCTAGCCAAAAGAGGAGCGGAAACTCAGTTTGTCGGACCAGAGCCATTTTGTGGCACTTCAAAATGTTACTTCAGAGCTACCCGAAATAACTGGGAGAGTAAACCAAAATCCCTGTATTGGGAAAGGCTACAAGGACTTCGTCAGGCAAAAAAGTTCATCGACACCTCTGGTGGAAAAACAAAAGAACTCCTACTCCTTAGAAGAACAGCGCCCAAGATGATCACTGAGCTCTTCTCAGGCCATTGCCCCTTGAGGTATCACCTAAACAAGCTGGGTTTGGCTGCGACTTCATCCTGCCGCTTCTGTCAGGATGCTCACGAAACCTCGGAACACTTGCTCTGTAACTGCGAAGCATTGGCCAGGCGGAGATTACTCCACCTTTAACATGCTTTTCCTCCACCAAGTTATGTATGGAACCTCAAGCCCAGAATGGGCTTCACAAATCTAATCTAAATGCCATGAGTGACCGAGTGCGGCATTTGCTTGGTGAAACCAATTTCGACGGTGATGTCTCGGAATTTTATAAACAGACCCTGGATTGTCGAATATATTGTAGAAATGTTCAGTACGGAACGGCTAGAATTTTGACATTTGATGCTTTGCGTGGATGACATCAAAGAAGTGAGTGGATATGTGCGTTACTTTTCTTTGATGTCCACTAAGACACCATACTGACACAGAAAATCCGCGACTAGTATTGGTCTAGGGACATCCACAACGCCGAACTGTCAAGTAAAAGATCTGCGTAAACCAAAGTCAAATCACAGTAGTTGTTCCAAATAGGAACAACATCATCTATCAGATTAGTAATTTCTTTTAATAAAATTTACCACAATTGAAACTGACATCTCCGAACTTGTCCCCCAAGCAATTAAGGCCATAAGTCTCTGAGGTAAGAGTCTTTTAGAGGGAGATATAATGTGTCCATGTAAACAATTTACGACTAATAGTTTTAACATCTCTACTTCATCATAACAGGCACAAGGATGATACAGCATAACTACGGTTTCATGTTCGAAATTGTATAACCAACGTTGAATAGGCAGGTATTTATATTCTCCATACTTAGCCCCAGGGGACAATAAGCACCAAAAGCTGGCAGTTGCTCTTTATAGTGTATAGATTCATTTATGCACTTATGCAAAGGCAAATAATATGGTGATACGACGTATTCCTTGAGAGTAGGTGAACTGAGTAATTATATGTATAAAGAAATGAATTTTGCAGAACTATATACTAAACTCTTAGGAATATCTTGTGGGTCAAAATCAGTGCTCGATTCACCCGCTACGTGGTGAACTTACATTTTACTCATTGGGCTTGGCCAATCCCATAAAATGAATTGAAAACCATCAAAAATATCGGCCAAAACGACATCCTCTTAGGAACCAACCCTTGTCGGTTGTATGTATATTCCTCTGCTATACTGAGCGGCAGTAATCACCATAATTTCCCGCGTGGATTCTGCAACAACAGAAACCACCAAGAACCAAATTAAATTTTTTAACAAATTATAAATCCTTTTACCTAATTAATCATGTTCCAGACATAGACGTAAACAATAACCATCAGCTCAGTTGTACGTCAAAAACAATTAATTCGCACAGTGGTTACAACTGTGAAAAACAAATGAACTGGACGATCAGATGGAAATAAGGTACGTAGAGGATAGTGGAACGAAATAGTGCCATCTACATTGCACTAGAGACATCGAATTGAAAATACAATTCTATGAATCAAGTAAATTTCCCTATTACCATGAATCAAGCTCGAGGAAAGTAAAGATGATTAGCAATCTTACTCGACTTAAATTCTATATCATATACTGTACAAATTAATTTGTTTTTGTTGCAAGTAAGTATAGTTGTTAAAGCGAAAGTTATTTTGCACCATATCAATTGGAAATAACACAAATTAGTTTAAATTATTTTCAAAGGTATTTAGCGAAAAACAGCTTGATGACTAAAATGGTAACACTGTATCAACACATTATGAGTTGCAGTTGCTATGCTGGGTTATTGTTGCTATGCTAGATTATTGTTACTATGCCAATTATAGTTGCCATGCGCCTTTGACTACCGTTCTTTGGTGCCGTGTGCAAACCATGGCTATATAAACAGCAATTTAACTTGACTCGATCTCTTTTTCAGTTTGGCAGTGCAGTGAGTGACTTGATATATTTTTAGTGGTATTCCCTAGTGTTGTGAATTTTTATTAACAGTCTAACACTTTGTTTGGTTTACAATTGAAATAAATTTTTCTTATTCTGGGGGATGATTAGATTAGGAGATTTATTTGGATAGTGACTAAATAAAGATTCTTATTACGGGTAACGACTGCATTAAGAAATTTTACTAACACTAAACACTTTATTGTGGCTAACGACTACAATAAAGATTCTTATTACGGGTAACGACTGTAATAAGAAATTTTACTAACACTAAACACTTTATTGTGGGTACACCACCCCCAATACAATGAACCCGAAAAACAGACACCGACAACATAAATTCGGTGTCCTGCTCACTTCTTAGCTAACCCATAATGAGGGCTTCCTCCCACCACATATACACTTACGTTGTGTATACAGATATACAATCCAAAAAACATTCTCTCACCTGATCATAAAGTAACGACAAATGGCGTAATGTGGATGATATTTTATTTCTTAGACGTGAGATTTAAATATTGTGGTCTCAAATGTGTGTTTTTCAAAAGTAGTTTCTTTTTCGTTCTTTTTCTTGTATTTGTTTAATAATTCATAGGTTTTGATTGCAGTGTTTTTTTCATTTAAATGTTAATTTATTATTGTTCGCCCAGTGCTTGTATATTTTATTGGAGTGAGTTAATTAATGTTCATAAATGGTTTTTCGTAAGTAATGTAAATATTGTAAATTTTGGCAAGGGCTCATGATAGTTACCTTATAGATAAGACCACCTGAAGACGCGGAGTGTTCACCCGTGAAACGTTGTGGCAGACTATAAATAAAAAATTTAGACACCAATCGTTTGGTTTTTTGTCTACAACAGAGACCGATAGCCCGATATACAGATTCTTATTACGGGTAACGACTGTAATACGAAATTTTACTAATACTACACACTTTATTGTGAGTAACGACTACAATAAAGATTCTTATTACGGGTAACGACTGTGATAAGAAAACTACTAACAAAACACTTTATTGTGGGTAACGACTACAATAAAGATTCTTATTACGGGTAACGACTGTAATAAGAAAATTACTAAAAAAACACTTTATTGCGGGTAACGACTACAATAAAGATTCTTATTACTTGTAACGACTGTAAAAAGAAAATTACTAACAAAATACTTTGGTGTGGGTAACGACTGCAATAAAGATTCTGTGGGTTTCGACTGCAGTAAGAACTACTCACCTCACTTTATTCTGGGTATCGACCAAAATAAAGAATATCCCAGTCCCAACCTCAGATAAAATTATTGAAATCAACTCAAGCAACTGCCAAACATAGATCAGGTGAGTACAAAGTTTATTGCAACAAAATTATTGCATTTATTATATACCTTATATTTTCCATTTATTGAATTTGATAAATTGAGCTATTAGTATTTTAAATTTGTCGAGCATTAAAGTTCTAGTCTAACAGTGAGGTGAAGAATTTGTGGACAAACAAACAAAACCACTAGCTTTATACCAGTGGCATCAGTTTTCACCACATTATTCATTTTTGCATGTACGCCCTGACTACGGGCAGTACATTTTATGGTCCTTCGCAGCCAAATTTAAAGTCAAGTGGTATATATTCTCAGTCTTTCAATCATGTCTTCACTTCAAAAACTTTTCGCTAACCAAGCCACCTCTGCACACATTTTTGAAAAATCGTTAAACAACTACAAAAATACTGATGTAGAAAAACGAACGAAAGGTCTTATTTCTGAGCGATTAACCGTTCTAAGCGAAATTTGGTCAAATTATAAGAAAGATCACTATACAATTATCCAAGCCACGCAGGCTTTGGAAGATAGTGAGGTTCAAAATTACGATTATTTCGCAAGCGATCAATTTTCAAAGGTGGAAAATCAATACTTTACCTTTCGAGATATTCTTAGAGATGCACTAGATGCATTCGGTACAAATCTAGAATCAAAGCCAAACACAGAGAATGAATCTTCTTCCTTTCTGAGATTGCCTAGCATCACAATACCAAAAATTCTCTGGGTCATATGAGTCATGGAGGTCGTTTCACGATTTATTCCATTCCTTGGTTCATACAAATTCTGCGCTATCAACAGTGCAGAAATTTCATTACTTGAAATCAAGTCTTTCTGTAGAAGCAGTACACTTAATGCGTCAACTTCCTATGACCAACTCGAGTTATGACAGCGCATGGAAGATATTGCTTAACAGGTATGAAAACAAGCGACTGTTAATTAATGCTCAGCTAAAAATTCTATTCAATTTACCTAAAGCAACACAAGAGTCAGCCAGGGCTATAAAAACAGTGCTGAACAAATCTTCTGAATGTATATACGAACTCGAAGCATTAGAAGTCCCCACTAAACACTGGGATACAATCTTGATTTATATGCTAGTCAGCGCTTGCCAGCAGAAACTCATCGCTTATGGGAACAAGACGTAAATAGTGCAGATGGACTGCCTACCCTTGAATCTTTGAAGACGTTTCTAGAGACAAGATTTAGAACTCTCGAAGCAATTTCAGACGCAAAACTAAATCCAGCCAATAAATCAGCTCAAATACCAAGAGCATCAACTCACTTTACATCATCTGGCGACAGATGCATAATGTGTAAAAAGCAGCATCGATTATTTAAATGCCCCAAATTTATTAAATTTGATGTGGATTCAAAATTCAAATTTGTCACGTCAAATCGGCTGTGCATTAACGGCCTCTCAAAAAGCCACAATGCAAAATATTGCGCCAGCAAGTTTACATGCCAGCGATGTGGAAGTAAACATCATTCCGTACTTCATAGGAATATCATTACTCCAGAGGGTTCGCCTAAACAATAAGACAACCCACACGTAGGAGTAAAACCTTGTAACTCGCGTTCCACATCCTACGGATCAATTCAAACGCTTCACGCGAATCAAACAATGCGAACTACAGAAGCCTTGCTTGTCACAGCATTGCTTAAAGTTCCACCAAAAATGGGCACCATGTTCACGTTACGAACTTTGATTGACTCAGGCTCTCAAGTCACGTTCATAACAAAGGCTGCTGCACGCAAGCTGCAATTGGCCACTATGAACACATCGATGCAAATCTCTGGCTTAGGAAAGTCAGAAGCTATGAGTGTTAGCAAACAAGCATCAGTAAACATTCACTGTTATTCAACCTCGAATAAGATAACCACGATAAATGCCCTTATAGTGAACACCATCACGGACATACTGCCTCCTTCCACCATTCCAAGCAAGGAATGGAGCCAAGGTACTTGGCCTGCAACGCGCAGATCCGCTGTTTTTCAAGCCAGGAAAAGTCGACCTGCTTTTAGGAGCAGACGTTTATGGAGAAATCCTTTTAGAAGGGTTGTGAAAAGGCCCTCCAGGTACACCTATAGCACAAGACAGCACCTTAGGTTGGATCCCTTTCGGCAATTTAAAAGACACTCACCCAATGTCCACAGCGTCCACCTTTACAGTAAATGTGTCGTGCCCCTCGAGCAATTAAAAGACGTTTTTACGATTATTACCATTACTTCTTTATTGACTGAATGTTTAAACTGCCATATCTTAACAATGTTATATGTATTCACGACCCGCACTCTTTACTTGTAGTATAACTTAGTACTTCACGCTAACTTATAAAAAACGCGACTCTTTATGAACCTATACTCGAAAGTAAACTTTCTTTGCTCACAACGCGGATGTAAACAAACGACAACAACCTTGTCGTTTGTTCTACCGGTTGCAGCACCTGAGTCGCTTAGTTGTATACAATCGCCTTACATAATAATTACCATGCGAAGTTAATTATTATTGTAATCGTCGATTGCTCCACTAAGCGCTCATCGCAGCCAGCTGATGGGCTAATCAGCAAAATAACCGACAGTTGCAGAACAATACCATGCGAGGTTACTGTTTAGCAATTGCTAATTATTTCACTAAAATGCGCCCTTGGCTGCTGGAATAATCTTCCTTATATTGGGCCATAACCTCCCTCCCCCCTTGGAAAAACTAGTTTCCGCAGGAAACTAGATCTCAAGAGTGCAACAATCTTAAAATTGAAAATATTTTGGTTCGCGTTCAGTTCAGATTCTTTTCCATACTTACTAATTAAATTCTCTTATTTTTCTTCGCTTTACATTTTTTTTTCTTTCTAACATTTGATATTTTCTATTAGCATTATCTTTGCTTAATTCCAGTCGCATATATATATATATTTTCTCCATATTTCATTGTTTACATTTTTTTTTCATTTCTTACAGTTTCCAGTTTTACATCTTTTCTTTTTCATTTTAATTTCTCTATTTTCTTCTCATATATACTTTATTAAAATGTCAAAACTAATTAATTCACATGGACCTTAATATATAATCTTGCTTAATTCTTATCTAATGTTTAATTTCTTTTTTTTTACTGAATTAATAATTAATAATTTTATAATTACATCTTCACATTTTTATACATTTTTCTGAAAATTTTTCTTTATATATTTTTTTTTATTTTACTATTGTGCGGGTCTCACGAACATACTATGCTTATATTATATATAGAGTTACATACACTAGTTACGAATATACCAGTTCCTAAGGTTGCCGTATACTTACACAAGTTACATTATTTTTACATCTACAGTAGCTATTCTAACTGAACTAACTGCTGCCCAACGGCGGTTGGTAGGTGAGTTGTGGGCAAGTTGGCTGTTGTGGGGATGACCAGTTCAATGCCGTTATCAATTTCTTTATCCTCTTGCTCCAGCTGTACCATTTTCGACTTTCTGGTTGATTTCAGTATCGTAGGTAAAGTCGACAGCCTTCTAGCGCTTATTCGATTTTGGTTCTTTTTGAATCGCCTCAAGTGCATGAAGAGTCCTATGATAAGTGTCAAACTAATTATACCCAAACCTCCTGTGATGGCTGTGGCCACTATTTGAATATGGTGAAGCCGGATTTGATGTCAGTTGCTCTCCTCTTCCTCGATATCACTCTGAACTCTCTTAATGTTGACTTCTTGTGCTTTCCACGTCGGATTAAAATTATGCGCCGCCAATAAACATATCTCGTGCTTTTCTGGCTTCAACGTATCTGTTTTCTTCGATCCTGTTTGAGGTGTTATGCTGTCCCAAGCTGGTAACTCCGACCGTACTGGTTGCCAGAGAACTTGATTACTGCGAGATTCATCTTCAGAGGTTATCAGCAAGTCTCCCATTTGCAAATGACAGTGTTCTCCGATCGTCAATACACCCGTTGACGTAAGTTCTCCTATCGCGGTTGGCGAGTTCCGGCAGTTCACTTCTAATTTTGCTTTGCCGGACATCACAAAAAGCTAATGATTTCTTGTCACCATTTTGACTAAGCTGTCCCATTTGGCCACAACCTTCTCCTTGCATGCTCCTGCGTTGACGTTGAAGCTGCAAAATAAGTTGAGGACGCAGTTATCACCAATAGCTGTGATGACGGGACCTAGCTGAGGTCACAGAATCTGTTTATGATCTGCTAAAGTTATAAGCTGCTGGCAACCATGATATTGGTTGTAGTTTAGCAAGGTATACTGTCGCTCGTGGTTGTTTGTTTGCTTCAACGAATTCGGCGTTTAGATAATATATGTATATGGTAGCCCTTCTGGTCCATTGCTGTCGGAATTGTATAGACTTTGTACAGGTCGAATAAAACTCTTTGTGGTTGGGGGATTTCTACCCTGACCAGAATTTTTTGATCTGCCTGAATAGCTTGTACCTTTGCAATCTGGATCAATAACTGGAAATCTTGGAATTTTTCGTCTAAATCAAATTCTCTAGTCACGTTTTCCATTATCTCAGACATTTCTCGAGCGTGAATTATAGGGGGGGTGTAATTTTCCTGCATTCAACGACACTACAATATTGGACAGTGTCTCCTGTATATCGCTAATGTCTCGCAACTGAATTGTCATTTGCGTAATAATTTCATTGATCTCCACTCTTTGCTGCAAATTTGAAAACTCATCGCTCTTACTTTGCTGAGCAGCGATGATGACTGAAATTTTACTCCAAAGCTCCTCACGTTCTGCATCAGCCTGCGCTCCTGCTGCATTAAATACGTCGAATGTTGATTTTATTAAAGTCGTCTGCTCCTTCAGAAGGTGAAAGGTCCGATTCTCCTTCACATCGAGATCTTCAAGTCTGCTATTAATGTCATCCGAGTCGGCCTGATACATTGTTCCAAAAAGTGTCTTAAAAAGGGACCCCACTCCATCAAAAAATGAGCGCTTCTTACGATGGGATGCTTCCCCATGCATATGATGGCTATGCTCTTCATTCTGTCGTTTAATTCTGGACACACAGGTTCATATTTCCTTAGTTGCCACTTCGCATCTGGTACCTACTCCGATGTGCCTGATCCTGGTACATAATTCTCTGCTTAGGCTGCTGCAATTTTTTGCACTTCAACTCTTTTGTTAAATCTGGCATTTCCAGTTTAGTTAAAATTGTCCAATGCTTGCTGTAGAAGTTCACCTTTCCCACATTCTCGAATAGTACCCCCGTTTGTGTTATGGGTTTTATGCTGTAGTCGGCATTCTCTGCATACAGTGATGTCACACTAACTAATACTATTACCATAAGCCTTTCCATTTTGGTTCTCCTACTTCTTACCTGTATTCCTTAATCTACTGGCAACCTTCCTAATATCTAAAATAAAAGCTTCTAAAATAAAAACTTCTTATTCTTTATTTATCTCGAACTTCTTTAACACATTAATTCTTTATTTATAAATCTCTTATTTATTGTTTCCTTCTTTTTTTAAACTCATATCTTTTTTTTAATAGTTTATTTCTTCTTTCTTGCCTTATATTGCCTCTTACTGTGTCGTTAAAAAAAAATTTACCAAACCTTACCTCATTTAATATACCCTTCTTTACCTTTTACTGTATCCGAATACCTGACCGCTTATCTGAATGCTTTTGTTTACAATATGACACCTGTAAAATAACAGAGGTTAATAAGTAATCAACTAAGTAGGGTGAAGAGAAGTTGAACATTCAACAGATTTTCTTAAACGGTTAGTATGAATCCGCTTAAGTTTTTTACCCTGAAGAATCGTTACATTCTCCGGACTGTGTACATGTATGACCTCATGGGGTCCTTTAAAAATTGCTAATAATTTTCCTGCGCGGGCTGGATCTCTGACCAAAACCTTATCGCCGACATGTAACCGCTCTGCCCTGGTCTTCTTATCATAATAATTCTTTGACGTAACCTTACTCTTTTGCAGATTCTCCCTTGCTAGCTCAAATGACTTTTGCACTTTAAAACAAAGTACTGCATGATATTTGTCGGCATTGTATAATGGTTCTGGTTTAGTTTGTAACCTGCTGGGAATTCTCGATGCAAACCCGAAAAGTGTTTCCATCGGTGTGAGTTTAGTGCCTGTATGTATTGTATTGTTATACGCATGTGCCGCCGTTCTTAAATATTCGTCCCATGCTTGTGGTTCCCGATCCACGAAACTCCTCAAATAGTTTGCCAAAGTAGAATGTTGTCCCTCTACCGCATTCGACTGAGGATGATATGCCGTGGTTTGCAATTCTTTTACCTTTAATATCTTGCAGAGGGCTTTCAAAATTTCCCCTGTGAAATTCGCTCTTGATCGGTTACCAGTTTTTTCGGCAGCGAGTAACGACTCAGAATCTGTTCAAACAAAGCTCGGGCAACGGTATTCGCCTCTTGATCTGGTATAGCCATGAAGTCAACAAATCTCGTAAGATCATCCATTAGTGATAGGATCTATTTGTTGCCATTGTGACTTACGGGTAGAGGTCCCACCAAATCGACGTAAACCATGTCAAACGGTTTCTCTGAAATTTCCGTCACTACCATAGGCATCTTAATGGTTCGCGCGTGCTTGTTTTTCTGACATTTTACATACTGTCGAACATATCTTGCGATCTCACCCTTCATCCCCCTCCAGCGGGAGAAACGCTTAATTCTGTCGAACGTTTTAGTTCGTCCAAAATGTCCTCCGAACCTAGAGTCATGATAATCTTTCAAGATCATCTGTACTTCTTTCGGGCCCGAAATTAATTTTGGCTCTGGCTGTCTTATCTTTCTTCCGGCAATCAACTCACACTCGCTCATCACGTCCAAGTCGTCTGCGGATTCCCAGTTTTGACTTTCCTGTAATGCCCTTTTCCTTCGGGCTTCAGCTCGAGTTACTGCAAAACATGGATACTCTGTAGTCTTTTCTTCGTCTCTACCATTAGAGATTTGTGACTTCGGCTCAATGCATCCGCATTACTATTCTGCTTACCAGTTTTATAAATAATCTCGAAGTCATATTCAGACAATTTCTGATGAAACCACACCATACGAGATGTGGTATCCTTTACTTTAAAAATTCCGCGTAAAGGCTGGTGGTCGGATAAAACTTTAAAGTGTCTACCCAACAGATAACATTTGTAATTCCGCACAGCCCAAACGATGGCCAACATCTCTCGTTCGGTGGTAGAATAATTCCTCTCAGCAGGATTTAAAGTACGGCTGGCATAGCTTAGCGGCTTTCCCTCTTGTTCTAAGACTGCCCCTAAAGACTCTCCACTTGCATCTGTAAGTAATGTGAATTCCTTACCAAAATCAGGGTATCCCAAGACAGGTGGCGCAGTTAAATCCTCTTTTATAAGACCAAAGAAATTGTGTTCCCTAAAACGCTGGAATACCTCCCGTAGCTTCTCGTGGGGTTCATACAAATTTTTTGCAAAGATGACCACATCATCTACATAAACGAAGCATTTTATTCCTTGAAGTCCTGTCAAAATCCCATTCAATAACGTCTGAAAGAATGGGGGCGCAGTTTTTAGTCAAAATGGCAATCGCTTATACTGAAAGTGATTGAAATTGGTACTGAATGCTGTTTTCTCCCTATCTGCTCGATCAATTAGTACTTGGTGGTACCCGTTAGCTAGATCTAACGTGGAGAATTACCTGGAGTGACCCATCTGTCCAATATATCTTCTATTCGTGGGAGAGGATATGCGTAACGCATGCACACTTTGTTCAGTTCTCGAAAGTCTACGCACAGTCTAAACATCCGATTACCATTTTCATCCATTCCCTTTTTAGGGATATGTAGAACTGGAAAATCGAATGGACTTTTACTGGGTTGTATGATATCTTCTTCTAGAAGTTCTGCCAGCTATTTCTGGCATTCTTCCCTGTGACCTTCTGGCATCCTGTACTGTTTTTTTATGTATTGGGCCTGCGTTAGCTATAAGTGGCAATTTGAAAGTTTTCGTTGACGTGTACGTGAGTTTATCTCCCGGTAAATAAAAAATATCGCTATATTCATAGCAAAGTTGAGCAACGGACTCTTTTTCTTCTGCATTAAGACTTTCCTCCAGCACTAACGAGTCCCTCATGAGCTTAAGTCGGTGTTGGCTGTGGTGGGTCTTACTTCTAGGGTGTGAGAATGGGTATATTACAAACTCGTTTAATCTTTTTAATTGGGGCTGAAAATTCATAATTTCAACCGTTTCTGTTCAGGCGTTAATAACACCCACAAAGGCCTGTCCATTCCTAGGTTTAATTATAGTGTTCCCACAATATGCTCCTGGTCTGATTTCCGCCGCCATGCATACCAACTCTTCTTGACTGGCCACATCTATCTTTACCAGTTTTTCTGTCATGGCTTCTAGCCTGAAAGTTGAAACTGAATTATGTCTGGAACATGGTGGCTTCCTCATCTGTGGGTGGTTCAACTGGTCCTCCGGTATCTTGGGTCCAAAGTTAAGAAGTCCCACATCCTTGCGAGGAGGTTCGGATTCCCTATCTTCACCATCGCCATCTGCCATGTGTGACTCACCCCACATTTCCTGAGGCCACCTTAAGGATGTTTCTGTTTTAACACTTTTAACCATTTGTTCAGTTCCCATGCGAGGGGCTGTTGGCAAAGTGCTTCCTTCACATCCGCCTAACTGTGGCTCTATACTTGTGTGATTTACCTGCATCATTTCTTCTATCTTGGTGATCCACTTATCTAATTCAGTCTCGTTTTCAGCTGGATTCGTATTCTCTTTTTTACTACTACTATTCACCCTACCTAGGTACCTGTTTATACTATCCACAGCTCCATTTGCTTTACTCAGAATATCTTTCAATGCTGACATCCGCTCTTGAATCCAATTTTTTACCTCCTCAGCTGAGATAACTAAGACTTTATTCATGCTCGGTATACTTGTGCTTTTTTCCGTACCCTTCTTCAAGACGACACGTTCATTTCCTGTTATGTTTCCGAAGAGTGGATTTTGGATTGCCACATTTTCATCTATACAATCGATGATGGCCTTTCCTTTAAGAAAGTCCATCCCCAGTATCCCATCGGTTGGTATTGAGTCTGTGTCTTCAATCGTGTGGAATTCACAGGACCGAATGACTGAACCGATGAATAAATGGGCCTTGCAAGTTCCAATCGAGCTGTTTGGAGCTCCAAATAAACCCCTATCATTATTCTCTGTTGGGTCTGTATGGGTGTATTTTTTTTTATTCGACTTATCTTAATTATGCTACAAGTCGCTCCAGTATCCACAACTAATTTGCCAATGGAAGGCAGCTGTGGATGAATTCCCCAGCTGCCGCTCTCCGTTTCCCAACTGCCGACTGTTTTGCTCTGCTAAGTCCTTCCGCAGACAGTTTTCACTGAAATGATCGCAAGTTCTGCAAAACTGGCAATATAAAACTTCCCTTTCCTCTCGAGATTCATTTCTTCCGCCTGTGGCTACATTCGCGAATCTCGCTTGCTGCTTCCTACATTCCATCGCTACATGACCATAGCCCCGGCATCTGGTGCAGAATGGAGGCTGTCGTTCCGCACCGCATTCTTTGCGAAGTGTCCCTCCTTTCCACATCTAAAGCATTGCCTAGAACCTCGCTGACTGCTTCTGGGCGGGGTTCCTCGGTATTCTCTTATATTTGACTGAGATGGCCTCCCTGGATCTGTCTTGGCCAACCTGGGCTCCCATGTATTCTGAGGGATTCCGGCGTTACTCTTAAACATCTCCCCTACTCCTGATGGCCGAAGTTGAAGACGTTTTGCATCCTTCTCGAAGTAAGTCGCTTCCTCACCCACTGCCTCCAGAGACTCGAACTTCCATCCCGTCAAATGTACCTGAGTGGCATGATTAAGCACACCATCCTTGAAGGTTGCCACTGCATCAAACTCTGACTCCGCTATTAGTCTTCCGTCTTTGTCCGGGTACTTTGCTGATACGGCTTTCATGATATGGCTCAACAATTCCTTCAATCGGTCCGCAAATTCTTGGATGTCTTCACCTGGCCTTTGTCTGCAGGCCACCATCTCCGTTCGCAGTTCACTAAATGACTTGTTCGGCATATAAGCTGTTTTAGTTATCAATTGCAGAGCTTCAAAATCTTTTGGTTCCTCTGAACTTACCAGATAGTAAGCATCATCCGTCAACCGATACTTCAGATATTTCATAAAAATGTTCTGCTACTCAGGCTTCAGTCGGTCGTACAAATCCTTGCCGCAGCTTAAGAATCTGTACACCTATTTCAACAGTTTTGGAGATCGATCTCCGGAAAACATGGGTACGTACTTGACGACCATATCCATCACTTTATCGTGTATATCCACCATTTTATGTGATCTTCGTTTGATTTTCCACTTTCCTTATGTCTTATTTCTTTCTTTTCCTTTACGCTAATTACACTGCCGCGTGCGATCGAATTTTGTTTTGGTTCCGACTGATGGTACCAAAATACTAATCTTCTTGCTGACCACTTTCTGCTGTTTCCTTGGTTGCTATTGCCCTTGGTGGTTGACTGACGTTCCTGCAATTCTATCGGCAATTCCAGTTCGAGTTCGGCCGCAGTCTGCTCTGCTTCCTTCAATTGAACGTTTAAGGTATCAAAAAAAAATGGAGCAGCTAAATTAGCATAACTCCCAAAAAAAAAAACAAAAAACACAATACCTTTTTAAACCGGCTGCGCCAAATATGTCGTGCCCCTCGAGCAATTAAAAGACATTTTTAGGATAATTACCATTACTTCTATATTGACTGAATGTTTAAACTGCCCTATCTCAACAATGTTACATATATTCACGACCCGCACTCTCTACTTGTAGTATAACTTAGTACTTCACGCTAACTTAGAAAAAACGCGACTCTGAACTGAACGCTTAACGGCGAGAATACTACGGCCTAAAAAATACTACAGGCACTCGACATACCAGTCATTGGTCTTTATGAACCTATACTCGGAAGTAAACTTTCTTTGCTCACAACGCGGATGTAAACAAACGACAACAACCTTGTCGTTTGTTCTACCGGTTGCAGCATCTGAGTCGCTTAGTAGTAAACAATCGCCTTACATAATAATTACCATGCGAAATTAATTATTATTGTAATCGTCGATTGCTCCACTAAGCGCTCATCGCAGCCAGCTGTTGGGCTAATCAGCAAAATAACCGACAGTTGCAGAACAATACCATGCGAGGTTACTGTTTAGCAATTGCTAATTATTTCACTAAAATGCGCCCTTGGCTGCTCATTACGAGGAAGAGTCTTCTCCCGATAAACTTCTGCGGCGGTTCTGGGCAACCGAATAAGTTACCCCAGGAAGACAACTGTCTAAAGTAGACCGCGATTGTGAAGAGTTTTATCAAAAAACTCACCATAGAAACACAACGGGCCGTCACGAAGTCCGCTTGCCATTTATTAATGAAGGTCCCAGCTTAGGTGACTCTGGTATCATTGCTCTACGAAGGTTTTATTGCAACAAAATCCTGAGCTTAGTCAGGAATACAAGGCTTGCATCAACGAATGTCAATCATTAGGTCACATGATTATGGCTGATAAAGAAGCCAGTCGTGATAAATGTTATTATCTTCCTCACCACGCCGTCATCACGGATAGTACTACGACCAAGGTTCGTGTCGCCTTTGATGCCTCGGCTAAATCCACTAATGGGAAAAGTTTAAATGAACAGTTGCATACGGGTTCAGTACTGCAATCTGAGCTTTTCTCAACATTACTTCGATGGCGAAAATATAAATACGCTATGTCAGCCGACATAGAGAAAATGTAACGAATGATCAACATTCAACCCCTAGATCAAAATTTTCAAGGAATAGTCTGGAGAAATAATCCCAGCGAAGGCATCCGAGACTATAAGTTAACCACGGTCACATTTGGCACATTGTCAGTTCCATATTTACCCATCAAGACCCTTCACCAATTAGCAACTGATGAAGCTGCAAAATATCCTATAGCTGCCATAATTATACCGCGTGATATTTATGTTGATGATCTGCTCACTGGATCAGATTCCATCGATGAAGCCTTGGAAGTACAAGCGCAGATGATTAACATTTTGTCGTCAACAGGCTTTAACTTAAGGAAATGGGAAAGCAATTCATCGCATCTCCTATCAAGCATTCCGGAAGAACATAGGGAACTACAACTTCCATTACGGTGGGCAAGTGATGAATCTGTAAAAACCCTGGGAATACATTGGCACCCAGGAACTGACCATTTCACCTTGCAATATAAACAATTTGCAGATCGCGTTTCTACAAAGCGTTCTGTGTTGTCAGAAATTGCTACACTTTTTGACCCACTACGTTGGATATCTCCGATCATAGTTACAGCCAAAATTCTGATGCAAACCTTATGGCTTTCGGGATGCTCATGAGACGAGCCGATACCTTCATAAATCGACATGCACTGGCGACAATTTAGAGAAAAGCTATTTCACATTAGCTCAATCCATATACCACGGTGGATATTCACCACTAGTGATTTATCAATGTGCCACATACATGGATTTTCCGACGCGTCCAATCACGCCTATTCGGCGGCAGTATATATCAGGGCTATAGATCAAGAAGGAAACGTGTACGTTAATTTACTTATTGCAAAATCCAAAATATCACCTGTCAAACCTATCACGCTTCCTCGCCTCGAGTTATGTGGTGCAGTACTTTTAGTTCGACTCATTGATCGAGTTAGAACTGATCTAAATCTTACTAAAATCTCCATATTCGCTTGGACAGATTCCTCTATTGTTCTATCGTGGATCCGCAATCATCCGAACAAGTACAAAGCCTTTGTTGCAAATAGGATTGCAGGAATCCAAAATTTAACTGATATACAGTCACGGCATCGCGTGCGTCCTAATGAGAATCCTGCCGACTGCAACTCCAGGGGAATTGAACCTGCTTCATTAAACTCCCATCAATTGTGGTGGCATGGACCTCAGTGGCTAATGGATCCTGAAGAAAAGTGGCCTCAATCATTACCTGTTACGGAAAGCAACATAGAATCTGAACAAAAGCGAGTAAGCTGTTTATCCACTACTCAGTCAAAGACTCATGAACTTTTTAGTAAATTCTTAACGTTTTGTTAAATTGCAACGAGTCATTGCTTACTTCTCAGGTTTATCAACCACTGCCGCAAAATAATTCCCAAAACTTACCGCAATAGTTCCATACTCGAATCTGTTGAGATGAATCAGACAAAACAATTGCTAATCAGGCTAGCTAAAAACGATGCATTTGAAAGTGAAATGAAACACTTACAAGCAGGGACTCTATTATCCTCCAAAAGCAAAGTTTTGTCTCTCAACCCATTTCTGGATAATCATGGATTATTGCGTGTGGGTGGTCGTCTGCAAAATGCCGATATTCCCTTCAATCAAAAACACACGATCATATTGCCGAGAGAGCACAACTTAACATCATTAATGATCAACCATTTCCATATTAAAACTTTGCATGGAGGTCTACAATTGGTCCTATCAACAATGCGAAATGAATTCTGGGTTCCACAAGGACGAAAAACAGACAAAGCATTAATACACAAATGCATAATTTGCTTCAAACAATCCGCCAATTGCGGAACAAACTTCGTTGTAGCTGATAGAGTTTTACAAAAGGATATAAAGATTGCCATACAACAAGAAAATCAAGAAATAGCATCAAAGGTACAACAGGACGGAATACGGTGGCATTTTAACCCGCCTTCAGCACTACATTTTGGAGGTCTCTGTGAAGCAGGAGTTAAGTCAATCAAGCACCATCTTAGGCGCATATTAGGAAATTCATCGTTAACTTTCGAAGAATTGGTAACCGTCTTAGCACAGATTGAAGCCTGCTTAAACTCCAGGTCATTATGTCCCGTCTCAGACGACCCAGATGATCTTACCACGTTAACACCTGGACATTTTTTGATAGGCAGTGCATTGATCACTCCTCCAGAACCTATAACTGAGAAAAAATTTCATCGATAACGAGATGGAATAATGTGCAATCATTACACTCACAGTTTTGGAATAAATGGTGCCATGACTATTTGCATTCCTTGCAAAACAGGCCAAAATGGCAAACTCCAGTCTCCAATCCTAAAATAGGAGACCTAGTCGTCATAAAAGAACCCAATATGCCAGCATGTCATTGTATACTGGGACGTATTATCGATAACCATCCAGAAGTAGACAAACTAGTAAGAGTCGTAAGCATTAGAACTAAAAACGTGGTTTTAATAAGACCAATAACTAAATTCGCCATACTCCCTCTGGCCTAAAAGAATAGTTCAAATAACCATCTTAATTTTGTTGATCAACCCAAATTAGCGTTCTCAATCCAAATATAAATATCAGTGTCATAATGTGTTTAACATGGCATTAAAATTCACGAAATCAATTTGTATCAATTGCATATAATTATAAAATTACATATAATTATCAAAAAAAAATAGTAATAATAATAATTTTTTTTTGTTCGTTAGTCCAATTAAACTGCATTCAAAATTACATACACGCACATAAATACAAAATGTGACCACATTCCTCGCCAAATGCTCAAACGCATTTTTGCTATAATGCATCACAAAATTGTTAAAACAATAGCAACATTGTTGTCTGCAATTCAATTGTTAACCGTTAATCTGATAAGCAGATTTTATGCCAAAATTGAATATGAGGAAACTGCGGGTCAGTTAGTCTTCTTTAAAACCTTGAGTATTGTGCGACACAGACTTGAATTTAAAATAATAATGGAATCCTCTGACGGGAACAAAGGTTCTCCTCCAACTCCAGGAAGAAGTATAGAGCAAGAAGTCAAGGAGATTTGGACCCTGGAAAAGAATCTTAAGCAGTTACAGACAGCATTCCAAGTTAAAAAAATCAGCCGACGAATGCAATATTTACAACTTGATGATCCAGACATAGTTGAAATAGAGGATTCACCACCACCTTCTCCAAGGCACCAAAAACAAGAACAAGTTCCAGAACCATCTAATGCAGGATTTTCAGCAGGAACTCCACATTCCAAAATAAAAATCTTGGAAGATCTTGTATTGGTGCCGGCCAGAGCACAAAATGATGATTTGTATCTGACACTGACTAATCCGATGAGAACCAGTGAGACCATCACCGTATCTTGGGAGGCTCTCCGAAAGCCAAAAAAGTACAAGCAGCAATTCACCACCCAAGATGGAACAAAGTTCAACGTACGCTTACTAAAAAATGGAACCATCAAAGACTTAAGTAAATAAAAAGTTGGTAAGTAAAATTCTTTTTCTTAATGTAACCCGCTTCTGGATCCTGCGCTGAAAAGTGGGGCTGTTGCCTTTTTAAACAAAGTTTTTGTTGTTGTTTCTTTCAATACATTTTCTCTATCCAAAGCTTTGATATCTTACAGTGTTTATTTCATTTACTAGGTAACTATATAAGTACAACATAATATTTGAAATACATTACAGTCTTTCAACGGGGGGCAGTATGTTTCAAATAGGAACAACATCATCTATCAGATTAGTAATTTCTTTTAATAAAATTTACCACAATTGAAACTTCAATCATTTGTTAACTTAATTGGATTCACTGTATACTCTGTGTGTTGCGTTTGTGGTTAGGCACATAGACGGTGGTTTAAGTTCACTGTACCCCGGGCCAGCGCAGCAGTCCCTGAGGTGTGCATCTGTACCGGTACTAACATTTTAGTGTCATCTATCAGAAGCTTATATTGGTGTTTGACGTGCAGCTATACTTTCATAAAGATAATTCTGCCCTCCGAGAGGTATATGACTTCCGTGTGACCCAAATCTGAATTCTTAATTCAGCGTGAACCTCGAGCTAGAGTCTAAAGCTTGTAGTATAAGTGCAAGCCTATGGCTGCAAAAAATATTCCAATGTGACACTGATCAAAACGTGGGGCTGAGCTAATTGGTCATCCTAGTGGTTAGAAGCGAATTCTAAATCCGCACCTTTAGTCGGTAGTTTAGTCATCGCCGTCATAGGTGTGATTACAGAGCGCAATTCTCCTTTTCCCATTCACCTAAATAGAGCTCCAGCACCAGCCATACTTTATAACAAACTATCCAGTCCCTTGCACACCTCTACTATAGATAGGTCCCATATGTTGTAGAATGCCAAGCATTTCCACCAGGGCAACAACACGCAATCTGTCTAATCAATCAAAGACTGCGAAGAAAGGCACCAGTACCGTGCCTTCGACTTTACAGACAGACCTTAGCAAGAAGAGAAAGATCCAGGGCTCAGGCATTCAGGAAAAGTTCTCAAACTCTAAAGCAGGAAAAAAGGTGGAAGAGGGAAAAGGACCGCAGGTTGACTGCAACATAAAACCAAAGCGTCCAAATACCCGATGTGTGGTCTGCTGCGATGTGGAACCTCCCATTGAAACAACTGAAGAGAGTGAGTTAGACACGTACAGTAGAACAAAAAGGAAAACTCCAATTTGGTGGCTCTACTGTACAGGTTCCGATAGGTGTTACCATATCCAATGCTGCAAGGTTGAATTACACACATTCCTGGCGCATTATAACGAAACAGAAGTCAAGTGGTTCTCTAGGGATTGCCAAGAATTCCTCAAAGCAAATACAAAATCAAAACAAAAAAGCAACAATAAGGCTCTAGATCCCAGAGGGTTAATTGCAAACTCAGCCAGCAACGCCTCGATAGACGAGGTTATCGGCAAAGTCGAAGCGGTGTCAAGGGATATTGGTTCTATGCTCGCGGTAAGCTCTAAACTAAGCAAGGACATCACTCTGATAAGGGATAGAGTTCAGAAAGCTGAAAAGAAAAGAACACTCATAGCTACAAACTTGCCTAAATCTGCATATAGCAGAAAGGAGTTGCTGCTTCCTGCCCTGTGCAGCAGCGTCGGACTAGACAAATCATTTGCACAGAATATTGAGGTCGCAGCTCCCTTCAACAGCAACTCCAATATCGAAAAGGCACTCAAGAGCAATCCAAAGTCCTTCATCAGGTTTCTCAGTGACCAGCACTGTAAGACATTTTCAGTGCATATATAAGTCAACTTAAAAAGGAACCAATAACTATCGAATCAATAATCCCTGGCTCAATCTCAGAACGGGTTTATATCAACGAGGACCTAGACAAAGCTGAACTTGACTTATTACATAAAGCCCTCCTTCTTAAGCGTGGCAATTTACTAACGGGTGTAGCCAACAGAAATAGGAAAATCTTTGTCAAACGACAGTCCCTAGACTGCTCAATCAATATCGTCTGTGAGAGATTCACACAAGAGCTGGCTGAGAAAGTTTCCGACTCTGTCACTTCTAACAGTCATCAAAATGCACCATAATTTGTCATCACGCTCTGCCCTTCAGGATCTTCTACCCTCGGGCAGTTTCAATATTGTTTCTCTTAATGCGCGGTCCACCCTGAAAAACTTCGCAGATATCAAGTTGGTCGTCTCGCTATGCAGTGTGAGCGCCTTCATGATCTGTGAAACGTGGACGAAACTATACCACTCTGACAAATTGCTGGAAATCCCAGGTTACCGTCTACATAGACTGGACCGTCATCTATCTAATTCTATTAGGTCAAAAATACTACTCCATCAAGTGGACAACAGTTGGGAGATTCTAGCAGTAAAAACCTGGGACGCAGCCTCCAGACTTATTCCAATTACACTAGTAGTAACTTACAGGCGCGAAGCAACATTCTCAGACAATCAGCTCTCCTCCATCAATGCGACACTGGATGCAGTCATGGGGCAGTCGATGGGAGTGGTGTTGGGGGGAGATCTCAATATCGACATGAATGTCGATTCCACACTCAAGAGAAATCTGGAGGACCTACTCTGAGAGCGAGCGCTTGAATTAATAAATCACGAGGCAACTAGGCATGGTGCATCTTCCGCCACCACACTTGACCTTCTGATATCGTCTCCGAGCTTGCCCTTGTTATTATCTGGACAGTGCCCAGGCGTATCAGACCATTAAATTGTTTCCGCTTGTTGCAATTAGCAACCGAAATAAGATTATATATAATAAAAAATATATAAATATATAAAAAAAAAATACAAACAATATAGTTTGTAAAAATATAAACCAATATATAAATTTAAAAAGTATATAAGAATGCATATACATACCTCCAGTGGACCAATCTGTGCCACTTTTCGAATTTTTACTTACAAGTAAAAAGTATATATGCAGCAGCCAGGCTGTTGAACATTCCTAACATTTACCATAAAGATGTGAGGTGTTCCAGGTCTTACTATATTTAAACATAGCAGCATGTATACATATACACCAGTCT
This sequence comes from Dioctria linearis, assembly GCA_963930735.1. Taxonomy (NCBI): domain Eukaryota; kingdom Metazoa; phylum Arthropoda; class Insecta; order Diptera; family Asilidae; genus Dioctria; species Dioctria linearis. Next base: position 116,537,596 of record OZ005742.1, on the reverse strand, counting down.
AATTGAAATCTCATGTAAGATTTCGAAAAAAGACGACCTTTTAAGGAACACCTTGGTAAAGTTGAATGTAAACATTCAGCCACTCAAAGATTTGAATTTCTGTCCACGCAATGACCAGAATATGCTGTAAACACCAGCAAACATAGCTAAAAATTAAAACAAAATCACTAGTTTGACCAAACCAAAAAAAAACAACTTTTAAAAAAAGGAATCACTTAGCTTGTCATCTGCAATATCCAGTGCAGGGTTTCGTTGCAGGACATATATGTCCTCACGAATAACCATAATACAATTCACTTGTACTTTATACATGATAAAAACAATAAATATACCATTGAACAAAACAAAACACATCACGAACAGAAATAAAATTTTCACTCAATGACAAATGTCAAAACCACAACATTTAAATTGTGGCGCCCCCGTCATCTCAAAATCGTAAAACTCCCACAGCGCCGTGGTGAACTTGCGCAAAGTTGGAAACAATAGCCAGCAACTAAGCGAAGCCACAGAACAATGGGCGGCAGCTGGCCCCAACCATATAAAAAGGGGGCGATTTCAGAAGAAAAATCACTTGTTGCTCGGTATTTCACCAGTAGAGTCAGCTAGCTGGACCATTGCCACTAGCATTTTTTTTTCTGCCCACTTATCCTCAAATTTTTTGTAGGGTTATTCATACAACCATCTTCATACACAGGTAATAAAATAGAATTTTTTTTTGGGATATTACCAGAAATTTTCTATTTAGTAAAAAACAACACTACTGAAATATAGAATAAATTCAAGATTTTGGGATATTACCAATTAAGAATAGACTTCTATAATTTCAGATATTTTTTCGTCATAAAAAAGGGAAAATATTCTGGGATATTACCAGAGAATTTCTCATTTAAAATTTTTTTTATACTGAGATTGGAGAGTTAATTCGCAGTTTTGGGATATTACCAAGCTAAGAATAAAATTCTGCAATCTAAGTTATTTTTGTCTCATCTTTTTTTGTAACTAATTATTCAACAAAGTTGATTTGGGAAATATCCAATTGACTAAGGTTAACGTACAAGTTTCACAAAACATTTCATTTCGGGATATATCCAAGTGAAGTGTGGCAGGAAACTTAAGTCAATCGGGAAATCATTAGTATTGGGCGATTTCCATACTAATTAGAAATCCCGGTCAATATCTAGGCTAAGTCAGCGGCAAAATCCCTTGGGATATTTCCAGGGATTTTTTTTGCTGATTTGGTTTCGGATTCAGGAAAGGGACAATATCGTGGTATTGAACCTTTTGGGAGATTTTCAAGGGTTCAATCCAGAAACCAGAATTAGGTCAAAAACAGGTACAGGGATTAGCTACAACATTCAGGGTTGAGTATACCACAGAAAATAAATAAGTATAAAACTTACTAACCTTTTTTGTTTCAAGAGGATATTAATTAACGCCTTTTTTATATATTGAATTTTCTGAAAGAATTTGAATTGCTATTCTTTTTTGCGCTTTATTAATTTGTTCATTTCTCTCATTGCAGATAATTAGCAATAAGTAGAAATTAAGAGTGAAATTAATAATTAAGATTTTTTTTGAATTACTTTATTTTTGTTAATTTTATTGTTTTTTTTATTTTTTTGAATTTAATTATTTATTTGTTAAAATATTGTTAGGTTTAAGATCACGCAATAAACGTATTAAGAGCAGGTTAATCTTTCAATCAGCAATTTACCTAGTTTATTACTTCCATTTTTTATTTTACAGTTAATTTTTTATGTACAGCCATAGGAGCTGTAACACCGCTGCTTATGACCTAAAGTGCGCACCTCCTAACCGGTGGCACACATTTCGGAACTTTTCAGCAATTCACCTGGAGTCGCTGGTGACGGAGGTAGAAAGTACTGACTGGACAAACATATACTCTAATGCAGACGTCGAGATGGCAGTCTCAAGCTTCTCGGAAATAATTAGAGCACTTTATTACAGGCATGTCCCTCGCAAAACCATTAAAATCAAAGACAATAGCACCAATATTCTCAAAAAATCAGAAGTGGCACTGATGTGCGAGCTTAGGGATATCGCATACTCAAGGTGGAAAAGGTTTAAGTCACCGGCCAATTACTCAGAGTACCACAAGTGGAGAAGAAAGTGCGATTATACCATTAGAGCTATGAGAAGAGCAGACACCCTGCGAAGTTTTGATGGTCCTCTCAACTGGAAAAGGGTCAAAGAACTCGGAATTGGTTCAAAGAATACGGTGCAGTCCGACATCAATCCAGACGAGTACGCTGACTATTTGGCCTCCACCACTGTGACTCTACCGGCGGCCAGCAGCACCTTGGAATCACTCGTTACTAGTAATCAAATAGCCTTGTCATCTGCTCACTTCTCATCTAGTCTTCCCTTACACACTTCTACAACACATCGCTCTGAACATCCAACTCCGCAACTTAATGAGGCTGCATCTAACATCTCTGAAGGTTTTGCATTCAGGAACTGTGGTGAGATGGAAATTGTAGAAGCTTTCAATCAAGTAAAGTCAAATGCCATAGGAAATGATGACATTCCAATTAAGTTTCGGAGACTTATCTTACCACACACATCACCCATAATTACACACCTATTCAATAGACTATTTACGAGCTCGACCTTTCCTAAGTGCTGGAAGACAGGGCTTGTCACACCAATCCCTAAGGTTGCAATGCCAGCTTCTCCTTCTGATTGGAGACCGATCTCGATAATGCCGGCAATCTCCAAAGTATTCGAAATTTTGGCCAGGGACCAAATCATAGAATACCTAAACCAAGATGAGCTACTCGTGGATCACCAATCGGGCTTCGGACGAAAAAATTCCACAAGCACTGCACTAGTAAAAGTGGTAACAGACATTCGGACGCTGTGTGACGAAGGAAAAAGGTGATCCACATATTGCTGGACTTGAAGAAAGCCTTTGACACGGTTCCACATGCTCTCTTTATTGACAAACTCAAAACCAAATTTGGTTTCTCTAACTCAGCAGGAGGTCTAGTAGCTAGCTACTTAAGTGAAAGAGCCCAAATCGTACAGAGTGATGGTCGTAGCTCCGTTTCTCGAGAGGTGACTAAGGGCTTCCCACAGGGGGCCGTACTAACGCCTCTCTTTTTTCGATTGTTATTAACGACATCCCCGCATCAATCACAAATCTTGATTTCCACCTTTATGCGGATGATCTGCAGCTCTACGCTGGTTCCATGGACTCAGACCTTCACGGACTTGTCGCAAATCTAAATGAAAACTTACAAAGCATTAACAGCTGGTGCATAAATAATGGACTGGCACTAAACCCTACAAAAACTCAGGCAATTATATACTGCTCCAATGGCAGTAGCCGAGTCGCACTAGACACACTTCCCCCAGTCCGCCTTCAGGATCACATTATCTCACTAGATTCATCCTATGTCAAAAAACTAGGTCTACTAATGGACACATGCCTTATCTGGCAAACACATGTCAATCTGTTGTGCTCAAGGGTCTATTTTGGGCTACGCTCCTTGTATGCAGTATCAGACCATTTTCTCTCGCGGGTTAGATCCCATCTGGTTTCTGCGCTAGTACTACCACTGTTCTTTTATGCGGATGTGGCAATGTATCCGCTGAACTGTATAGCCTTAGCAAAAGTAGAACGTGCGTTCAAGGCCTGCCCGCGCTATGCTTTTAGACTGAGACGCCAATCTCACGTAGCAACACTCACTGCCGGGACCAATAAACAAGGTGTAAGAGCTCAATGATATGACCTTTATATTTAGGAGCAGGAATGGCTCATTACCCAAGTATATTCAAGAGAAAATGACCTGGAGTGGTCATGACAATTTCAGGTTGATCCTGCCCAGGTTCAGGACACACTTTGGAGGTAGACATATCTACCAAGTTGGAGCGAGCCTCTGGAATTCCCTGCCTAGATAAGTCAGATCAGCTGGTTCAAAGAGCTAGCAATACAACACATTACTAATTAACGAAAAATTGATTATAAAAAAAAAAAAAAAAAAAAAAAAAATGTAAATATGAAAATTATAATATTATGAATGTTTATTTTTACGATTAACTGTGATATTGACTGATGTGATGCTGGGTTGCATATCTCGGAGTTTTGGAGTCTATCCGAGCCATTCAACCCGCCCAATTCGCTTTCCATTACTTTCCATTACTTTTATTTTATTTTATTTTAACAGACATGTTAAGTATAAGTCATCCAGTTATCTTTTGTTGTAACGCGCTGATCATTAGTTATTGCTAGTACAACATACCTGATATTCACTTTTGCATATATTGTTTGGATTAATTATGCTCAATGAATCAGGGCATCCTCGCGTTGCAAAAGCTTAGGGAACTTTGTTATGTTACATGTATCTCAATTATTTAATTCAACATATTTATTTTAGTCTTGTTCGGCAGCACCTAACCTATATACATTGTATCTTTAATACAACTAAAATCTTTATCTATGTGATATCGTACAATCTTAACATTTATTTTGTATTCATTTAAATTAAGACTACTCGCTCAATGTAAATCTTTGTAACATCGTAACACCCAATGTCCTAGGACGTGGCTAAGTGGCCGGGGTTGAAAATAAACAACTTTTCTATTCTATTCTATTCTATTCTAACTGACATTTCCAAACTTGTCCCCCAAGCAATTAAGGCCATAAGTCTCTGAGGTATGAGTCTTTTAGAGGGAGATATAATGTGTCCATGTAAACAATTTACGACTAATAATTTTAACATCTCTACTTAACCATAACAGGCACAAGGATGATACAGCATAACTACGGTTGCATGTTCCAAATTGTGTAACCAACGTTGAATAGGCAGGTATGTATATTCTCCATACTTAGCCCCAGGGGACAATGAGCACCAAAAGCTGGCAGTTGCTCTTTATAGTGTATAGATTCATTTATGCACTAACGCAAAGGCACATAATATGGTGATACGACGTATTCCTTTATAGTAGGTGAACTGAGTAATTATTTGTATAAAGAAATGAATTTTCCAAGCAACTATATAGGGTAGAAATCAGTGCTCAATTCACCCTTCGCGTTATCACAATTGTTAACGCCGCTACCCATACAACGGCTACGTGGTGAACTTATATTTCATTCATTTGGCTTGACCGTAACCCCCGGAATATAATACAAGCCATGAAGTCCCCGAAGGCACTGACACATTAAAAGGCCTTAACGTGCTGGGTACGGCATGCAGTAAGAGCTCACTCTGACTGCTTTTTGTATACTCGTCATGGAGGAAAAACTACAATTGCATTTGGAACAGGTCCTAAAGCCCAAAACTGTCGCTCCCACAGCAAAATGAAGTTAAAACAAATTACAGCCAAATATGTTTTCTTTCTAATAGTTTTATAAAAATATAGCATGTAGAACAAATTTACGGAAATTATAGCGTTTGAACAAAATACAAGCAATTTTTTTATGAAAAACTCCTTCAGTAAGACAAGGCAAGAAGACTGTGGATGTCGCCTGCTGACCGGCCCGCTGCTCTCTTTTTTCGACTTTGTTCATGGCTTGTATCTTGCGGGAGTTACGGCTTGACCAATCCCATAAAATAAATTGAAAACCATCAAAAATATCGGAGAGTTCTATGTATATTCCTCTGCTATGCTGAGCGGTAGTAATCAGCATAACTTCCCGCGTGGATTCTGCGACAAAAGAAAGCACCAAGAACCAATTTTTTTAACAAATTATAAATCCTCTTACCTAATTAATCATGTTCCAGATTTAGACGTAAACAATAACCATCAGCTCAGTTGTACGTCAAAAACAATTAATTCGCACAGTGGTAACAACTGTGAAAAACAAATGAACTAGACGATCAAATGGAAATAAGGTACGTAGTGGATAGTGGAACGAAATAGTGCCATCTACATTGCACTAGAGACATCGAATTGAAAATACAATTCTATGAATCAAGTAAATTTCCCTATTACCATGAATCAAGCTCGAGGAAAGTAAAGATGATTAGTAATCTTACTCGACTTAAATTTTATATCATATACTGTACAAATTAATTTGTTTTTGTTGCAAGTAAGTATAGTTGTTAAAGCGAAAGTTATTTTACACCATATCAATTGGAAATAACACAAATTAGTTTAAATTATTTTCAAAGGTTTTTAGCGAAAAACAGCTTGATGACTAAAATGGTAACACTGTATCAACACATGATGAGTTGCAGTTGCTATGCTGGGTTATTGTTGCTATGCTAGGTTATTGTTACTATGCCAATTATAGTTGCCATGCGCCTTTGACTACCGTTCTTTGGTCCCGTGTGCAAACCATGGCTATATAAACAGCAATTTAACTTGACTCGATCTCTTTTTCAGTTTGGCAGTGCAGTGAGTGACTTGATAAATTTTTAGTGGTATTTCCTAGTGTTGTGAATTTTTATTAACAGTCTAACACTTTGTTTGGTTGACAATTGAAACAAATTTTTCTTATTCGGTGTTGCGACTAGATTAGGTGATTTATTTGGATAGCGACTAAATAAAGATTCTTATTACGGGTAACGACTGTAATAAGAAATTTTACTAACACTAAACACTTTATAGTGGGTAACGACCACAATAAAGATTCTTATTACGGGTAACGACTGTAATAAGAAATTTTACTAACACTAAACACTTTATTGTGGGTAACGACTACAATAAAGATTCTTATTACGCGTAACGACTGTAATAAGAAAATTACTAACAAAATACTATATTGTGGGTAACGACTGCAATAAAGATTCTGTGGGTTTCGACTGCAGTAAGAACTACTCACCTCACTTTATTCTGGGTATCGACCAGTATAAAGAATATCCCGATCCCAACCTCAGTTGAAATTATTGACATCAAGTCAATCAACTGCCAAACATAGATCAGGTGAGCACAAAGTTTATTGCAACAAAATTATTGCATTTATTATATACCTTATATTTTTCATTTATTGAATTTGATAAATTTAGCTATTAGTATTTTAAATTTATGGAACATTAAAGCTCTAGTCTAACAGTGAAGTGTAGAATTTGTGGACAAACAAACAAATCCCCTAACTTTATGCCAGTGGCATCAGTTTTCACCACATTATTAATTTTTTGCATGTACGCTCTGACTACGGGCAGTACAGTAGTTGTATACCAAACGTACTGATAGGCGAGGAATTTGCCGCTACCAACTGTAAATTAGGGTTTGGGAATCTATGGAGTGGTGTTTTAGGGATGACGGAAACCTCTGCCCCTGTATCGATCAGGAAACTCCTTTTTTAGGGTCCTGTCGGAAATGTCAAGACGAGTTTTTTTATGCCGGCTCCACCCGTCGTTAATGCCGGAGGGTACGTTAGTTTGGGTCTTCTGTACAGGATAAAATGTTAGGTGCCGCTGCATTTAGGCTGCTTTCATTGAATTTGCAAGGAGCAATGCATTTTGTTTTCTCTGATTCCGAACTTACTGTGATATCAACAGAATTTTACGTTAGTACCCATTGAAGAATGTCGAGAAGATGATCGCTGCCTAGGCGCGCTTCTTGAAGCACTTTTATCTGTATTGCGTCGTGAAAATGACTTCTCGAACATGCAGGTGAGATTATTTAATTTTCGTTCCAATTCAGCCAAAGTCGTATGAAGACTGTCTGGTGGAGGAGCTATGGAAAACACCTCAAATTTTGGGATGATCTCAGCGATTTTGTCCGCAGAAGCTGCTAACACTTCTAGTGTTCCCGCGTTGCAAGCTAGGGTTGCCTGCTTATTTGCCGGCAATCGCTGAAGTCAATCAAAAAGACCGTTGGTTGTATTGGGTTCGCTGGCGACGAAGCACTAGACTCGTCCAGACTATCCATGCTGACGTTTGAATCTCCTGTCGGCTCGGTCATTTTCCAACTCAGTATTGGAAGGACGAAATGATTTGAACCACTGTACTTACGGAGACGTTATCCAACAACAAAATTTAAGTTAAATAGAATCGGCGGGGTTCGAGGAAAGCCAGTCGAAACCCTCACGTACTAGTGAATTTATAAATTTGCAAAGAGGTGTTAGTCAGACGCTGCTGAACGTAGGAAGTTTATATAATGCTTTAACCAATTAATCATATGGTGATTACCCTGAACAAAGAGCATAGTCACTGATTCAATATGAATATAACAATGTGAAATAGCAAACCTCTCAGTCCATTGTTATAAGTCAGTAGTCAGTGCCATAACCCCCGCAAGATACAATCCATGAACAAAGTCGAAAAAAGAGAGCAGCGGGCCGGTCAGCAGGCGACATCCACAGTCTTCTTGCCTTGTCTTACTGCAAGTTTTTTCGTATAAAACTTGCTTGTATTTTTTTCAAACGCTATACTTTCCATAATTTTGTTCTACATGCTAATTTTTTTAACTATTAGAAAGAAAACCTATTTGGCTACAATATGTTTTCACTTCATTTTGCTGTGGGAGCGACAGTTTTGGACTTCAGGACCTGTTTAAGATGAAATTTTAGCAGTGTGAGTGAGTTCTTACTGCACGCTGTACCCGGCAGATTAAGACATTTTAATGGGTCGGTCCCTTCGGCTTGTATTATATTCCAGGGGTTACGTCAGTGCACATTTCTCTGTTCTCGCTGCTGCAGTTGTCACTTTTTATTTCGTTTGCTGGGTGTTGCTATGAATTTTCCACAGTCGTGTGGATTGATTGAAATGAGATGAGAATCATAATAATAGCTGTGTTCTTTTGTGTCCGCAGAACAGAGCAGAAAAAGAGAATCTCAAAAGAACCCTTCAAGAGAATAACATTTTTATATCCAGAAGTTGGCACTACTTTGGAGAATTGGCTATTTGTGATCATATAAATACAAATGTTAATGATCAGTGCTTTTGTTATTTTGTCTATCTAACGAAAAGGATTTCGCTGAATAAAATATGATACTAAAATCTCATTGATCGATGTAGCTTTTTGGTAGTTTATACCATATTCTCTACATGACTTGAGTAGTTGCCAGTTGACTTGGTACTGACGTAATGGTACCAGTTGAAGATGACTGTAGTATTTCAGGCGCAAGTCTTGAGTTTGACTAAAGGGCCAATATATGAGAAGCCGATTGCCTTGGGAGACTCGACCTGCTTGATGAAGTTCGAGCTGTTTGGCGATGGGGCAAGTAAAGTAACCACTAGGTATTTTGTTCCCATATGGTTCTGTGGCGTAGAACAAAGGAGTAGTTCCAATAACTATCGATTGTTCGTTGCTGTATTGAATCTGGCTAGGAGTCCTGGCACGGTTGACAGACGTGTGCCAGATGGACGGGATGCCGGAAATCATTGCTCCGCAAGCCTCTGCAATTGTTTGTCGGTAAATACCTGGTCAGCTAAAACTGGCACGCTCGTTCTTCTAGACTGGTAGAGGCTAGAAACTTAACATGAAATGACTACATCTTATTTAAGTTGGACTGTCACCCATGAGAGTTCGGTAGAACTTAATTCGTGTAGGACAAGGTGCAGTTAGTACTGAGCTGCAACATTAGACCGACCACACATTTCGACCACCAGAGCTTATCAGCGTGCTGTTGCACAACTGATAACTTCTGATTTGCAATCCGGATATGATGATGTTGCAGCACAGCGAGATCAGTTTCACAGCGTAACCAGTCGTCTGCTGCGGAATTTTCCTGGGCTCTCCCGGTTCTGTTCTTGCCTGGTGTAGCACCCCTAAATTTGTTTCTCTAAGGTACAATTTTCGAAACCCTGTAAGAAAGAAGGATTCACCGAAAAGAGATGTTCATGAGCATGGTCGTTAATTGCTTCGAAAGTCTTCTAAAAACAAATAAAAGCTAATCACTTTTTTTGGAGAAAAGAATTATCTTGTCTTTGTTCAAAGTATTGTTTTATTTTTAAATATTTTCTCGTGTCTTCACAAAAACAAACTGAACCTTTTTACACTGATTCCTAGCCTACGTAGCTACGGCTTCCTTTGTGCACCAAGGTGGGACTAGCATGAAATTTTGAAGAACCTTTGACCTGGTTTATACGTTGGTTCGATAAACTTTGGAGAACGACCCAGCCGACACAGACGCGTCGCCACTGCTGTAACTATAGCTCTGCAAAACTAGCGTTTAGAAAATTTTCATGTCACGGCATAAAAATGAAGTCCATATACAAAACTCGGATGATCTTATATTACCTTAATATTATGTTTTTTTAACCATTTTATATACAAATTTAAAAGTCGGTATATATTATAATTTAAAATTTAATAGAAAACTATACGATTAGAATGTCAATGAATTACAATCTCATGTGTAAGTCCGCTGCATTTTTATCATTGTTTTAAAGAAAATCCTTATAAATCGAAGAATAATTGTAAATAGAACCTCCCGATAAAATGTTTCTTCAACTTTAATATAAAAAATCGTAAAGTGAAAGTAAAAATTCTTCAATTTCTTACGATAAGATACATTTAGATTTAAATTAGATATTTGCAAATGGTGGGTACATGGGGCTCATGAAAATATTCGTTGACACCAACAGCACCGATAGTAGAAAAGACCTGAGGTTGCATAGTAGTCAATATCCTTCTTACATATATTTCAAAAATCACCTCGAATCGTAACATTTTACAGTATTGAGAGGACATTGTCCATGTGAGCCTCAAATAGCATAAATATAGCCTTCAAGAACGGCAACTGCAACTTAAAGTCGTCATTGAGATAACCTGTTTTTCTTTTGGATCATATCGTGCAACTATGTTCAAACATTGAACACCATTTTGACTACTTACAGCATATAAAAATTTAAAACAACAACTGCAACTACATCGCAAGACCATTCATTTGTTTGTTTGTGGATCATATCTTTCAATGCAGTTGAAATAACTCTGACCATCATAACCACCAATGACATGTATAAAATCATTTATAGCAGCAACGCCTACACCACGTCGATATTTACTCATTTGTACAACCATTTTCCAGTCATTGGGCTGCGTATCGAATATATCTACGGAAGAAATTGCATCACCTGAACACCATCCACCATCAGGAAAAACTTCTTCTCGTGTCGTGCACGCTTTCTCGGTCTGGTACGGTATTCTTGCATTAAAGGACGTTCTTCTGGAAGCAACGAATAACTTTTGGCTTTATCTATTAAATCTCGGCAGGCCTCATCGGAGCGTACTAATAAATTGTGCCTACTGTTCCAACAACAAAGTTTGAACTTAATAAGGCAGTCGTACGTGTTGCAATACATACAATTTAAATAATAATTTGATATTGTTTTGTGTTGTTGATATATCACTCACATGAGCTAAATGTCTTCTATCTGGAATATTTAACCACGAAATAACAGCATTAAAACTTGCTCGACAGACATTGAATAAACATTATTATATATATATTTGTTAAATGTAATATGTGCTACTTGTAAAGAACTGTCACTTAATTGACAGTAGAAATATGTCAAGAGAAAGTTATCTAATGTGTTAACTTTCTGAACACTCTCCAAATCTCTGTTCCTCTTATGGAACAGAAATTATCACTTGAAAATAAAAAGTAATCAAAGCTTGTTATAAACTATTCACTTCACCCTAACGTAACTTCCCATAAGTTACGCTAGAGCAAATATTTCCTGGATGCTGTAGCTCAATTTTAAGTTGCTGCGTGTACATTGACTTACAGCGTAACTTCCAATAAGTTACACTGTGCAGTGCCGATTGTCTTCTGTTCACTAATCAAACTCTGAAAAAGAAAGAGAAGACTCAAGTAGCACAAATGACACCTAGGTGGCATTAGTGTAGCGGTAAATGAAAGATATCATTCGATTGTTCATTTATCTACGTTTATTTCTGGATGAATACTTCTAAATTAAAATCTGTTTTCAAACTAAATGAAGCTAGAAACTTAACCCTATTGCAATTCATTAATTAAATTTAGATATGTATTGAATTGTGTCAAAAAAAAATCGATTTCAAACAAAAATCCTATATGTTACTTGCTCAAAAATCCTATGTGTTAATTGCTCAAATTCCTTATATATTAATTGCTCTAATTCCATTAGCTACAATTTAAATTTGACCTTTTCGCTTATTATAAATTTCTCTTATATTTTATGGCTGAAAATGAAATTTGTTTTATTAATGGTATCGATGGGTAACCAATTATCAAGCAGAGTGACGTTGACGTGGGCAAAGGGTAACACTTTGACTAATTGATCACGTAACCGATAAAAGTCGAATAATTATCAATTATCAATAAAATTTAATTATTTTTATTCTCAAAATATTTTTTTCACTAGATAATTTTGGTTGTGCGCACTTATTAGTAGTGTAAATGACATGAAATGCATGCGTTTTACACTGTGACAATAATTACCCTTTACCAATTACATATCTAGAAATAAAATACCTTGAGTTTTCCCGCAACTTGTGTTACGACAAATTCGTTGAAATTTGTAAAAAAACACAAAAAATTGATCAAAAGAAAACTAACAATGAAATTTAACTAGAAAAAAAACAGTAATTATTACAAGCGAAGAAAAAAATTGTATGTTTTATATGATTACCGAATTTAACTTTATATCAATGAACTCTAACTTTATTTAACCCAAAAAAAAGAACTCTAAAATATCACTGATGAAGAAAAACTTTTGCAAATAGGATACACTGTAACTAAAGCACTGTGAACCCTTTGACAATTGTTGAAAAATAGAAGACTGAGATAACGAAAGACCACCTTTTTATAGAAAAATTCGTTCCATTTTCGCTATCCATAAAGTGAAATATTGAAAATTTTCACTTAAAATAACGAATAATGACCTTAAAACTTAATGTCACTAGATAGCAAAATTTCCTACTCTACAATTTGGCATCTTTCTTGTAGAGATTAATTAGAAATTCTATGATTTTAATGAATTTTTATGATTGCTGAGAAATTTGCTATAAAATTTCACTTCGGTACGTTTCCCTCTCGACGTAATAGATTTTTCTGACATTTGTAGTATTTTTTGTCTTTTTCCCATTGTGAGTCTCTTTCGCACTCATTGTGGGAAATACATTTATAAAAAATCGCGAATATCGCGTTCTCCGTGCAAAATATCGCGCAACGAACGGCGCCATCGAGATCGCGGTTCGATTTTACCCAGTCTTGATATATCAAACGTCGCGGTGACATAAAGTTTGAGCTGTTCGGCACAATCGCGCGCGGGTGCTAACAAAGTTTTATTTTGTATTTTTTAAGATATTTTTAAATAGTTTTTTAGTGTTTTTTCAGGTAACAGCATCATCATCACGGATAGCTTTACATCAGGTAAGCGTATTATGCATTTATTATATTTATTTAGCTTGGAGTTTACGATTTTTGTAAATTTGTGGCAAATGTCAGGTGAGGCTTTCGTGGCATTTTCCACCTTGTTTGTCCACAAATATTTATCATAATTGTAATAATTATGTAGTTAAATGTGTAATTGAATGTTTTATGGTGGCTTGAATACATAAAACATGAAATTACATATGTTTTTTACACAATTCCTCATCTACATGGAATTGTTGTTGTACGGCATACATACCTACAGTCCTGTTCTTGACTGTGTTTATGTTATATGTTAAAAACATTATTAGAAAAAAACACTAGCTATTTCGATTATTAATACATTTTTGTGATTAATTCATTTTCTTTTTATTTCATTGTATATCTTCATGGGATTTCTTCCATTTGTGGAAACTCCAAGTGGAGGTAATTTTTTTATATGTATCTATATTATTTTCTGGAATTAATTTGCTCCCTTTCGTTCAAGTTCGCTGAACATTCTCCCTCCCGTTGAACGGTCCTGTTCAACGACCTCTTTTTGATTTTTTTAATAAAGTATGAAAGCTTCGATACATGGGAAGCAGCAAAGGAATTAATAAAGTCCCCAATTCCAGGAAGAAAAGTCGCGCATCACTGCCCAAAATGAGCTGATGCGACTTAGGCAAGGTTTTCAAAGAAGAAATTAAAGATTTCGCACAAAGAGTATCTAAGGCATTATCAGAGCTGAACGAAGCTACTCATAACGAGATATCTGATACTCAAGCACGAGCTTTGTTAATCAAAGAAAATGAGAAGGGAGCTATTCTTATTTTCGAAGAGGGATTACGCGACGAACAGCTAAAAATTATAGCTAAAACAAAGAATGAAAATAGCTTACGAAAATTAATTGCATACGTGGACTGTTCATGCAACTCGCATAACAAGATCTACTCCCCAGTCCACAAAATTTCCAAAAAAAATTTCAGAAACCAAATTTTTCTAATTTTTCTAGAAATATTCCCTCTTGTGACATTTGCAATAAGAAAGGTCACACTAGAGCAACTTGCTTTAGGAATAGAACTATTCCTTCCTTCACACCACAAACTCAAATTAAGAAGGAAGTTAATCATTTCTATTGTGCTTATTGCCAAAAAACCTAATCACCATATAGGTGAATGTCGAAAAAGACAACGGAATGGACAAATCCGCCGACAACAACCACAAAGTAATGCAGTACAAGGTACTGGTAGTAGATCCCCACGTAACCAAATACAGCCTGATTATGTACGTCAGGTACGATGGGCCCCCTGTTATAACTTCAGCCGAAAACGATGTTGTGCGGGAGGAAGCTCACGGCAACCTCCCCCGCCAAATCACAACAGAAGCCGTGATACACTCTCAAACAAATTAAATAGACCCAAGTCTTTAAGCATTCATTTACCCATAAACATAACAAATAACTCTATTACAGTGAATCTTCCTTTATCAATATCCAATAGGAAACATTCAACTCTCTTGGTCGACACAGGTGCCGAGATAAGTTTATTAAAATATGTTTTCCACTACCGATAGTTGTCTGGTACATGAAAATCAAAAGTGTACAATCACTACCTTAACCGGTGATTTCATTGCCTCTGTGGGCACAGTATACGGTAGAATAGGAATTGATTTAGCAGAAAGTCAACTACAAATCGACCATCCATTTCACGTAGTAGAGAAGAATACAAATCTGAGTTATGATGGCCCTCTTGGGAAATGACTTTCTCAGACTATACGAATGTTGCATAAATTATAAAGAGAAATACTTGGAAATTAATGTAAATGATATTAGTGATACCTGTTTGGTTGAAAATACTCCGATTCAAGAAGAAAAAAAAAATAATAAAAAATTATATAGCTAAAGCAAGCGTAATCGTAATTAACGAGAATAATAAGGGACAGTGAGATAAATAATCCACTGCACCAAAATAATAAAAAAGACAGTGAGATAATTAATCCACTGCACCAAAAATAATAATAAAGACAGTGAGATAAATAATCCACTGCACCAAAATAATAAAAAAGACAGTGAGATAAATAATCCACTGACCAAAATAATAAAAAAGACAGTGAGATGATTAATCCACTGCATACAGATAAAGGTACACGACGCTACGACTGTGGCCAAAATCTAAAAAATAAGAGTTCCATAAATAATGGAAATTATCTAAAAGAATCTAAAGAAAAATCAATAAAACAAAATTTGCAAAAGGAGAATACGAAGTATCCTAGTGATCACATTCCTAATGTAGACACAGATACTAGCCTGTTGATAAATTTCAAAGTAATTGAAAAGGAATGTCAATTAAATAAACATTCTATAATTATAATACCCCCTCGAACGGAAGTAGTAATCAAAATTCCAACTCCAATGTCTAAAAAAAGATTTGTTATGTCTTCAGAAGGAGGTCGCACCTGGTGTATTCCTAGGTAACGTTTTAACTCAGTCCAATGATAATCAAGCCAAAGTGCTTTTGTTGAATATAAATGAGTCCGAAGTAACTCTTGATCTGGAAAATGTAGTACCTATTTGGGAGAATCCTGTTGATTACGAATTGATCACAGACTCCGAGAACCAAATTGAACAAAGATTAAAAAAAATTAATGAATTCAATAAACCACTGCAATAAGGAAGAAAAAGAAGCTATGACTTCAATTTGCCGACAATTTAACGATCTCTTCTATCTTGAAGGCGATCACCTCACTCATACCGAGGTAACTCAACATAAAAATCCCGACTATGGTAGACAAACCTCCAATTTATGTTAAACCTTATAGGCTACCAGTATCTCAAAGAGACGAGATTAATAGCCGGATCCAAGGTATGTTGACTGATGGTATCATTAGCCCCAGTAGAAGTCCTTGGAATTCTCCTCTTCTGCTTGTGCCGAAAAAGGCAGATTCTACCGGAACAAAGAGATGGAGAAATAGTCATAGGACTTTAGGCGATTGAATGAAATAACTGTTGGTGATGCTTATCCGCTGCCTAATATAACAGATATATTAGATCAGCTTGGCAGATCCAAATATTTCACTACACTCGATTTTGCTAGTGGATTCCATCAAATTCCTATGTATGAAAACTGATAAGGAAAAAAACTGCCTTCAGTACGGCTTTTGGTCATTATCACTTTAACCGAATGCCGTTCGGGTTGAAAGGAGCACCAGCCACTTTTCAAAGGCTGATGAATTCGGTTTTTAACTGGATTACAAGGAATACGTTGCTTTGTCTACCTCGACGATATAGTTATCTACGGACATAGCTTGAGAGATCACAACGAGAAGCTCATAGAAGTATTTCAGCGACTAAGAGATAACAGACTGAAACTACAGCCTGACAAATGTCGCTTCCTACGAAAAGAAATTACGTATTTAGGACACGTAGTAAGTGATAAAGGTGTTAAGTGATAAAGGTGTTCACCCTGATGAATCCAAAATACAAGTTGTAAAAACTTATCCGATTCCGAAAAGGGTTAGAGATATAAAAGCTTTTCTAGGATTCGTTGGATATTATAGAAGGTTTATTCCTAACTTCGCCAAATTGGCAAAACCACTCACAAAGTTACTCAAAAAGGACTGTCCATTCATCTGGGATGAATTCTGCGACGAATCATTTCGGACTTTAAAGAAAAAGTTAATCGAAGCTCCCATATTGGCATATCCTGACTTTAATAAGGAATTTGTAGTCACGGCCGACGCCAGCGATTTGGCCATAGGTGCAATACTCTCACAAGGTAAAATCGGCGAAGATAGACCGATTTGTTTTGCAAGTCGAACACTGAATCAAGCCGAAACGAGATATTCAACAATCGAAAAGGAATTACTCGCAATAGTATATGCAATAGAACAATTCCGCCCATACGTCTATGGAAGAAAATTTATCATCATAACCGACCATAAACCACTGGTTTGGATGATGAATCTGAAGGATTGTTCCTCTCGCTTAATGAGATGGAGAATTCGTCTAGAAGAGTATGACTATAAAATTCTGCATAAACCAGGAAAATCCTCTTGAAAATAAGGAACAAAACGATTCTAAGCTATCTGTAAACGTGGTAACTAGAAGCCAAAAAAGGAATAACAAAACAATTACTTCCAAAGATTTAGAGCATTTTTATAGCGAATATTTAAATTCAGTAGTCTCCCCAATAGAGATAAATTTAGAGGAAAAAGTACCTCTGTTGCGTGATAAACGGATAAAAACAAAATGTTTTCTTTTACCTAGATCCGAGAACGAGATCGAGGATATTTTAAAAGAGCATATATCCAAGCTGAATGCCACATACGAGTTGAACAAAGTCTCCTATTACGAAAACTCGAATTTCAATTTCTTAATTGCCAAATGCATAATTCCAATGCATACTCCTAAAGAGCATCAACAAGTCTTAGGGAGTATAAAGCAAATAAAACAAATGTGTACTCTCCATGGTCATCAGAACATAGCTATTTCCATTCCTCCGCTAGAATTATCTGTACTTTCCGAACTTAAAAACATGATTTCATACGTATTCAAAGACGGAAACATTCGAATCACTATCTATGTAACCAAAGTGCAGGAGTTGGTCGATGACAGGTAAATAACGGATGTTATAAATGCATACCACGTAAGCCCTCTTGGAGGTCATCAAGGTATCACTCGTACCGTAAAAAGAATTCAAACTGCTTACAATTGGTCAGGAATAACCAAAGACGTCGAGAACTTTATAAAAAAATGTCCTTCTTGTCAAAAAAATAAACTCTCAAAAAATCCTAAAATACCAATGAGAATAACCACTACCAGCTCGAAACCATTCGAAAAAATATTCCTGGACTTAGTAGGACCTTTACCCATAAGTTATGACAACAATAAATATATATTAACTTTTCAAGATGATCTTACGAAGTATTCAGAAGCTATTCCGCTCCCAAATGCTGAAGCACAAACGGTAGCTCGCAAATTGGTCGAAAATATTATTTGTAGACATGGCGTACCTAAGACAATCTTAACTGACCAAGGCTCAAATTTCCTGAGCGAAGTTTTCAGAGAAGTGTGCAAACTTCTTAAGATTCATAAACTCCAAACTACACCATATCATCCTCAGACTAACGGCGCCTTAGAACGAAGTCACCGAACACTAGCTGAATATCTCCGTCATTATGTAAACAAAGATCACTTGACTTGGGACACATGGATCCCATATGCAATGTTTGTGTATAACACAACTCCCCATTCAAGCACTAAATACACACCATACGAGCTACTCTATGGTTATCAAGCAGAGATTCCGACCACAGTAAAGAAAGAACCTACGATATGTTACTCATACGAGAATTATAGTAACGAATTGAAAGCACGGTTACAACATGGTTATCAATTAGCCAGAGAATCACTCATTCAAAAGAAAGAAAAATCAAAAATTTCCTACGATGAAAGTACTCGCGTAAAACAGTTTAATTTAGGCGAAAAAGTTCTCTTAAAGAACCACCAACGGAAAGGAAAATTTTCCCCGCTATGGTCTGGACCATATGAAATAATAAAATTAAATTCAATAGAGAACACCACAATTAGAATAGGCAAAAAAATAAAACAGTTCATAATAATAACATCAAACGCTTTATCGATTGAATTCTAAAGACGACAATAATTGCAGGTTACTCACTCTCGTATTTTTAATAACTGGCATCGTACCAGGATACGGTAATGCAGAAGAAGCTGTAGCAGTGACAGAATTTATCAACAACCCAGGTATATATTTCGAAGGTTTAGGAAATGTAGGTCTCTATAGCAATCATTGGAAAATAATCATATTCTACGACTTAAGAAATTTTAATCTCGAACTAGAAAAACTAAACACTTATACAGAAAAAATACAACGGTTATGCACAACTATTAAAGCTCATAGTTATAATAGTGACACCAAAGCATGTGAGGATATAACAGTACAACTACATGCTATCATGGGTGACATCAACCAAAAGCAATCTCTGCTCAGTCCCCACGAGACGAGACATAAAAGAGGCTTATTTAATATTGTAGGTACTATGAGCAAAACTCTATTTGGCACTTTAGATGCAAAAGACGCTGAGGAGATCAATTCAAAGATCTCAGAACTAAAAAATAATGATGAGTACTTATTAGAACTTATCAAAAACCAAACCATAATTGTAGAGAGTACAGCCAATATATTTAACAAATCTGATAGCTCCATTAATCAGCAGTTCACACACTTTGAAAACAAAGTGACCACTATAAAAAAGGTCGTAAACCAAATAACTTCCGAGATTAACCTTCAACAGATGCACCTTCATATAGAGACTTTGGTCTCACTTATCACCCTAGCACTCATAAGGTTTCAAAGTACGCAAGAAACCATTATAGATCTTGTTACCAAAGAAAGACATGGTAAACCACATCCCTCCATATTGACTCCGAAACAAGCAGGAGAATTGTTAACTACAATCCAAAGAGAACTACCTAACACTCTTGCGTTACCTATTCAACTCAAAACGAGTAACATAATACAAATTTATCAACTCGGAGAGGTTCGTACAGCCATCCTTAATGATAAAATATTATTTGAGCTCAAACTCCCATTACCTTATAGGGAACACTATCAGTTATACAAAGTAATACCACTACCAATCCAACAAGGTGGAGTTTTTGAATACATTTTACCATCCGTAAATTTTCTCATAGTAGATCTAAATCGTGAACACTACTATTCAATAAACAAAATTGACTTGAGTAACTGTCAAACAGCAGACCTTGAAATTTACCTCTGTAGAATTATCCACCCTATATTCAATGTTCATTCCGGAAACAACCTATGTGAAATAAAACTACTTAAACATAGCGCACAAGTCCCCAAGGAATGCAAAACACAGATGGGACCACCTACAAATTTTTGGGTGCAGCTCGCACAACCAAATACATGGTTATACTCTATACCAAAATTATTAACCATTGACGCCATCTGTGGCACTAAAATAAAGTCTGTTAAATTAAAAGGAACAGGTCGTCTTACATTAAAACAAGAATGCTATTTGAAATCCGACGATATGATAATACACTCACATAATTCCAAAACAACAGAGATAAATAATTTCTACTTACCCTCACTAAATCTCTCCTTAGAATTACCTGAAAATAGGACACCCAATTTGTCCACTGAAAACGAAACTCGAACACACGTAGTTAAATATTTTGATGATCATGAACTAAGAGAATTAAACCTAGCCATAAATAAACAAAAAAGAAACGAAGAAAGAGGTTTATCCAAAGAGTCTGCACACACAATCCACCACTACACTATTAGCTACATACTTCTTTGTTTACTTTTGATAATCATAGCGATTTGTCTAAAAAATAAAGTACATAAAACAAAATCCCCCAAAACAGGAGAAGAAGTTCAAGAACAATCTGGAACTTATGTAATTACGACAACTGCAAAATAATAAGTAGTGAAATACAGATATAACAGTAAAAAAAAAAAAAAAAAGAGAAAAAAAATTTTATTTTTTGATATACACATATATAATTACTGGAATTTAAAAAAAAAAAAAACCCAAATAAATATAATTAAAGTAGCTAATTCGTAATCTAGATAATAGTAAAAGACATATTTTAAACAATTATATTTAAAGAAATAGATTACAAAAACCTATTAAGTGTAACCCATAAGAATTGTAATATTACTAGGGGTAATTATCAATACTACCCAATTATTCTTTAAGAGATATAAATATATATACATATCTAATGTAACTAAAATAAGATCATAACATGAGATCGTAATCATAAAATAGATCATAACCATAACATAAGATCATAATCATAAAGTAGATCATAATCAAAAAATAAGATCATAACAAAAAAATAATAATTCTGGTATGTAAAGCGACCATCGGCAACACTTCATCGAAAAACACCTTCAATCATTTCTTTCTACACTCATTCGACTGTTTTTTTCCTCGAAAGTTCAATTCGTCCTACTCCATGAACTTTCTTTTCTAAGGGGGATGGTGTAATGAAGCGCGACTCATTAAGCGGCATTCATCACTTCCCCAAATCAATCAAGCGTTATCAATATCAAATTAAATGAACGAAGACCCCATAATTCCAATGTACATACGTACCTACATATTTCTGAAAACATATCTTTTCGTACGTACATACATATTCCAAAAGCATATGTACGTACATACATATCTATTGGCATACGAGTATTCCCGGCAAATTACTTACAAAAATTATGTAACAATTTCTTCTTCAAAGCAATTAACTATTTCTCTCTGAAGAATACTCAAATTACAAAACATTAAAAACATTTTCTTTTTCAAGTAACAATGATTTGACCTTTTCAATTCATATCGATTGACAATAATTCCATCAGAATTATTGTCAACTCAACATTTTTCCATTTTTAATACAATAACGGCAACGCGCTGCATTGTTTACATGAAACAAACCCCTCAGCACGAGACCAATTCTAGCCATGTAGCGGCACTGGGCTTGTCCCTGACCTACCATACAACCAGTGAGCGCTTGCTTTAATTGTTTTTCACATGTTGGGAAATACGCGTAATGTGCCTAGCGTTTGACCCACAAATTGTGTTCTGTTGTTCTTCGTCTTTTTTTTGTTGTCACTAGCTTGCTCATATGTATATGGTAAATACTTTGAGTAATGAGTATGACGAAAAAAACAGCATTATGTGTAATATGCATGAGGTTTTGACCCCTTTAATGGCGCTACATGAATTTTCTGGTCATGTATATTCTATTAGCCAATAGACGGCCTTTAAAATTCTTATATGCAGGGGAATCGTTCAAGAATATTGCTTAGCCATACAATATCGATATTTACCGTTATATATTGATGCAATATCGGTAGGCGTACTCAAAATTTCCTCGCATATTTAACTGGGGAAATAGTTAGAATAGTGCTAAGATTGTTAATACTCACTATATACTTTAACCCCACTATGAATAATTCAGCCTTTAGCTGATTATTCAAAATTTGGAACCAAAATTCCAAATAAAAAAGCCGATGCGTCGTTAGCCGCAGGCAGTCAGTTTTAATCAGTTTTTAAAAAGGAACCAAGTGACCCCCGACCCACGGTAAGGTCTCTTGTTCCCTGATAAGCTATAATAAGCTACTTATAAGAAAAAGCAAAGTGTAATGTTATAATAAAGAAGTGAAAAATATAAGTTAATGCTGAAAAGTGATTTTTAATGGTAAAAGAGAGTTTTTTGGAAACAGGGCTGGTGATCTTCTACTAACAAAGCACTCCCAGTCCTTGCTGTAACAATTGGTTTGCGATAGTGGTGAAGCATTAGTGTATCATCAGCACGAACACGTAACACTACCTGATAACGATCTGGTAGGTTTAGTGTTCTCTCCTTGTTTCGCCTTCTAGGGATGTCCTTGAAGTTTATTCTCTTGACAACGTCCCTTGGGAGAAATATAGTAATGTCTTCCCGTGTGATGAACTTTTGGAATGAGTTCTCCATCCTCATTTCAGCTTCTTTAACTGTAGTCGTCGGTAGAAGACGTTCCAAGCTGTCCACATGAGCTCCGTTGGCAATAATTTTCTCCTTCACTACAGGATTCGTTTGCGGTGTGTTCAACAGGAGTAGATCGTGGGCGTTGGAGGTTGATGGCTTAGGTTCTGCTTTTGATGACTCTGCTTGGGATGCATCTGTTTTGGTGCTATTTTCTAGTTTAGCCCATAACTCCTCGAACTCACTTGAATCGAAGCCAGCATCGATGGGGTCATCAGGCAGCATGAAATTGAAATTTAGGTCATCGTAGATATCTTGGATGTCCTCGTCGATGATGAACTTTGCTAACATCTGTGAAAAAAAATTGTAAGTATTTGTCTAATAAAGGAAAAACATTCACACAACAGAAATGTGACGGCACAGGACTGCATTATTGTTATTCTATTGGTAACCGACACACTTTATTAATAGGTCTTGTGAAAATACTTCTCTGCGTTTTTATTTGAACCACTCGAACTAAACTATCGGATCCTGGGTAAACTTCATTGATGATCCCTAATGGCCAAAGTGTTGGTGGTGTATTTTCACAGCGTAGTAGCGCGATGTCTCCCATTTGCAGATTGGGCTGTTGCTTGAACCATTTGGGTCTATTCTGCAATTGATTTAGATAGCACTTAGACCAATGATTCCAAAATTGTTGCACCATCTGTTGAATGTGCTTCCATGTGGTTGCGAAGTTCATCTCCCTATAATTGGGTTCTGGAAGGGCATGGAACGTTTGCCCAATTATGAAATGTCCTGGAGTTATAATGAACGTGTCATTTGGATCATCTCGAAGGTGACATAGAGGCCTTGAGTTTAAACAGGCCTCAATTTGAGTTAACAGTGTGGCATATTCTTCGAATGTAAGGTTTGAATTTCCAATTGATCTACGCAAATGGTCTTTAATGGATTTGACACCAGACTCCCACAATCCTCCAAAATGTGGGGCTGCAGGCGGATTCATATGCCACATAATCGATTGTGTAGATAGATATTCGGCTGCAAATGGGTTTGCTTCCTTTATTGCGTGACGTAACTCCTTCTCCAGTATTGCCTTTCCTCCAATAAAGTTTGTGCCGCAATCTGAATAAAGGTCGGTGCACAAACCTCGTCTGCCTATGAACCTTTTCAAGGCTGCTATAAAAGCTTCTGAAGTGAGACTGGAGACTAGTTCAATGTGTACTGCTTTAGTTGCCATACATATAAAAGTGCAGAAGAAGGCCTTTTGTAGCTTTGCATTTCTATGACTTGCTGTTTTTACTGTTATTGGCCCGCCGTAGTCTATTCCAACCTTCGAAAAGAGTTTTGTTACGTTGACTCTTGCTGCATGTAAATTACCCATCAATTGTGTTGTTGTTGCTTGACGCTGTCTAAAACAAGTAATGCATTTGTGTAGTCTAGTTGATATACAGCGCCTTCCATCTAATATCCAAACTGAATTTCTAGTTGTATTCAGCACTAAGGACGTGCCACCATGTAATGTGTCTAGATGAACCTTATCAATGAAAATCAACGTGACATGATGAACACGAGGTAGGATTATAAGATATTTTCTACTATATGACATTGTCGCATTATCCAATCGTCCTCCTACTCGTATTAATCCATTGGTATCAAGCATTGGATTCAACCGTACAAGTTTACTATTCTTGGATATCGCTCTCTGATGCAGTAAATCTTGATATTCGTCTGGGAATGCTATTTGTTGTACCAATTTAAAGGCTGTTCGTTGTGGATGTATGCATTCGTGACTTGTTAACGTAGTCGTGCTTTTGCTATAAGGATTTTTACAATTATGTATGAAGCGCTGTATCCTTGCTATAACACGAACTAAACGTGTGAAAGAAGAGTATCTTTCAAGAATGTCACTCTTACAATTTGTCAAGAAATTAGTCACAGATGATATCCTTTGTTCTAGTATCGTTGTTTCATTGATTTCGTTGTTCATTGGCCATTTATCTGGTGATTGTGTTAACCATGTGGGTCCATGCCACCATAAGTTATTGTTCAGGAGCTGCTGTATTGTAGTGCCACGTGATGCTACGTCAGCTGGATTGTGGCGTGATGGGATATGCCGCCAATGTTCGAATTTTAAAGTGTCCTGAATTTCTACAATCCGATTGGCTACATAAATCTTCCATTTGGAAGGATGCTCTTTCATCCATTGCAGTACTATTTTGGAATCTGTCCAAGCAACTACGGGAATGTTTTCCAAATGAATGCCTTGAACAATGGTTTTCAATAATCTGACCAGAAGAAGGGCGCCATTCAATTCTAGCCGTGGTATCGTCATTGGTTTTATTGGTGCTACCTTTGTCTTTGACGTTAACAAATGTGTAACAACTTTACCATCTTCGTGTTCTACTCTTAAAAAGATTGCTGCGGCGTATGCCTTGAAAGATGCATCGCAAAATCCATGAATTTGCATGCGTAAGTTTTTTGAATAGTTAATCCATCTCGGGATTCGTAATTGTTCCAACAATTGTAAATTGTCAGTAAATTTTTTCCAGGTCTGACTAATGTTGTCCGAAACAGGATCATCCCATAAAGAGCCTGTAATCCATAAATTCTGCATGAGTAGTTTTGCTTCTATGATTATTGGAGCTAGCCAGCCTAAAGGATCAAATAAGGAAGCGATTCCTGATAATATGATGCGTTTTGTGAAGACTACATGATTCGATGGTGGTTTGATTACAAACGTGAAGTAATCATCCTTTGGGAACCATTTGATTCCCAATGTTTTTACTGAATCATGTTCTGAAAACATTCGTGAGGTTTTCAGTTCTACGTGCTCTTGTGGTAGATCTTGCAACAGTCTGGTATCGCTGCTGGTCCATTTTCGTAAATTGAAACCAGCGGAATTCATCATTTGGATGAGCTGATGCTGTTATTCTTTTGCGTCTTGTAAAGTATCAGCTCCAGACAACAGATCGTCCACATAAAAGTTGTTAAACACTGCATCTGCAGCAAGCGGCCAATTATGCCTTTCGTCTTCAGCCAACTGTTGCAGCGTTCTTATGGCCAAATATGGAGCTGATGTTGTACCAAATGTTATCGTTTTTAGTTGGTAATCTTGTAGTACATTCTTCTTTGGATGTCGCCACACTATTCTTTGAAAATTCCATACATCCAGAGATGTATCTCAATCATACGGTACATCTTCTCCATGTCTGCATTCATGACAGTTCTATATTTTCTCCAATTCAACAACTTCGTGAATAAAGTCGGCTGAAGTATTGGTCCCTTCAACAAATGTTGGTTGAGAGACTCTCCATTTGTCGTTTTCGCTGATGCGTCAAACACAACCCGTAGTTTTGTTGTTGAACTGTCCTTGATTACAGCATGATGAGGAATATAATAGTGATTTTCGTTGTCTTGAGGCGGGCTTACTTCCTCCATGTGTCCTAAAGTGATATACTCGTCTAAACATTTTTCATACTCGATTTTGTACTCCATATTTCTTGCAAATTGCCTTTGTAGGCTTTCTAAACGTCTAATCGCTTATTGTCTAGAATTACCCAACGCTGGTGTGATGTTACTTACAAATGGTAACTTTACTTGATAGTTTCCTGATTCTTGTCGAACGCAGGAATTTTGAAATATTCCTTCACATACTGTTTCATCTTGTGAGGGAACAGGTTTTGTAGAAACTTCTTCGATTTCCCAAAACTGTCGAAGTTGCTTATCTAAAGCATCTGTGTGGGTCATGAAAGCTTTTACTGTGCTGTCATGTGTTGAATTTTCAGCTGTACCTAACAGTATCCAACAAAGATTGTCTTCATGGCTGTTGGAGTATTAGGTGGACCCTGTACAATTCCTTCTTGGACGATCTTAGCATATACCTTGGCACCTAGGAGTGCATCTATCTAGCCCGGTTTCCAGTATGTGGGATCTGCTAAGTCTAGTTGTTCTAAATGTTTGTGGCTTGCATTTGATATTAATTTTGTTGGTAGTGCGGCAGTGATTCTGCTGATTACCAAAAAATTCTCTGAGATTGTTGTCTTATTTTTCCGGCACGATTTCAGGGATAACTTCGTTATCTTGCTCGAATTACCTGTTAAACTTTTGTTTAACCCTATTACAGTCACTAATGTTGGACTGCAAACAGCCTGCAATTTGTGACATGCAGCCTGTGTGACAAAGGAGCATTCTGAGCCTGATTCGATTAGACACCGTAATGCTTGTGGCCTTCGGCACTCACTCTGAACCTTTACTAAGGCCGTAGATAGTAACGCATAAGATCGCTCCCTGTTCATATAGGTATGAGTTGTAGCTCGATCTCCTGTACCCTGATTGGTACCTAGTTTGACTTGGTCAAGACTGTTACTATCGCTGCGATTTTGTTGTTGAAGTTTTCTGGGGTATGAGTTGCAATCAACTTCAACTGCGTTGGATTGTAGATTGTTAGCCTCTACATTCCTAGGATATAAATTATTTGTATTTGTATCCTCATATATCAATGTATGATGCATCTGTTTGCATTTGAAGCATCGATACCTACTGGAACAATTCCTAATTGAATGTTTCCGTGATAGGCAGTTGTAGCAAAGTCCATTCGTTTTAGTAAACTTCTTTCTGCTATGTATGTCCATTTTCTGGAATTTTGTGCATTTTTGAAGTAAATAATCTCCATTACATGCTGAACATTTCACTGACTTCAGTGTGTGTAATGCTTTCATCGTAGTTACCTTTGTGGTACATTTGGCTTGACTCAATTTGGGTGCCAATGTATCTGAAATTGCTTCTAATATTTTCAACCTGTTGTCCAAAAATGTTGATAATTTTCCATATGTTGGCAGCTCTTGAGACGCTCCTTGATTTTCTTCCCACAATTTTAATGTGACGAGAGGCAACTTCTGTACTATCAAGTAAACAAGCAGTACATCCCATGTAGAAATGTCAACATGCTAACTTTTTAATTGTTGTAAACACTATTCTGTAGTGTCGACCAAAGATTTCAAATCACTAGCTGTTTCCGATGTTATTTTAGGTTGACTTGTTAATATCTTTAGCTGATGATTAACAAGAATCTTTTTATTTTCGTACCTCGCCTTCAATCTATTCCAGGCGGGTAGATAATCTTCATTTGTGAAATTTTTCCGCATCACTTATTAAAGAGCTTTTCAGATAATACAATTTTTGCACATCCTTCAAAGTTGCATTATTGTGTACTACAGCTGTGTATAAATCATGAAACGAGCGCCAACCGTCATAGTTGCCATTATATTTTGGCAACATAATTTTTGGTAGAATGTTTTGTTGTTGTTGTTCCACACGAGTTTGTTGTGCCAACAAAAGTGTGGAATCTGTCAACTCTGTGGTGGGATGAATTAAATCGTATAATTCTCCTATGTATATGCAATATGTATTTTCCAAATTGCTATACGTAACATCAGCGAAGTATTTCGGTGTAGATTTGGGTGGTGTTTCAATGAGCAGCTCGTTGATTTGCTGATCAATCTGCTCATACTCAGCCCATGTTCGCCTGATCTCAGAGGGTTTTGCTTCACATAAACCCTTTGAGTGTTTCTCTGTCAATGTTTT
Source organism: Dioctria linearis (assembly GCA_963930735.1). Classification (NCBI taxonomy): domain Eukaryota; kingdom Metazoa; phylum Arthropoda; class Insecta; order Diptera; family Asilidae; genus Dioctria; species Dioctria linearis. The sequence continues at coordinate 116,509,235 of OZ005742.1, read as the reverse complement.
TAGTCCATTAGCTATGGTTTTTATCAGGCGATTCCTTAAATCTTGTTCCTTATTTAACAAACTTTTTAGTTCTGTCATCTTGAATTAATTAAGAAACTTGAGCAATAAAGAAGTAGAAATTGAGATGTTAAAATAATTTCTAAATTAACTACAATAACTTAAGTGAATTGAAATAACTATTCTGATTCCTACAAAACTAACCCAGACAACTGAGTCGAATGAATCCTGGATGGAACCACCAAAATGTCAAATGTAATGTGTGCTACTTGTAAAGTACTGTCACTTAATTGACAGTAGAAATATGTCAAGAGAAAGTTATCTAATGTGTTAACTTTCTGAACACTCTGCAAATCTCTGTTCCTCTTATGGAACAGAAATTATCACTTGAAAATAAGAAGTAATCAAAGCTTGTTATAAACTATTCACTTCACCCTAACGTAACTTCCCATAAGTTACGCTAGAGCAAATATTTCCTGTATGCTGTAGCTCAATTTTAAGTTGATGCGTGTACATTGACTTACAGCGTAACTTCCAATAAGTTACACTGTGCAGTGCCGTTTGTCTTCTGTTCACTGATCAAACTCTGGAAAAGAAAGAGCACTCAAGTAGCACAAATGACACTTAGGTGGCGTTAGTGTAGCGGTAAATGAAAGATATCATTCGATTGTTCATTTATCTACGTTTATTTCTGGATGAATACTTCTAAATTAAAATCTGTTTTCAAACTAAATGCAACTAGAAACTTAACCCTATTGCAATTCACTTATTAAATTTAGATATATATTGAATTGTGTCAAAAAAAATCGATTTCAAACAAAAATCCTATATGTTACTTGCTCAAAAATCCTATGTGTTAATTGCTCAAATTCCTCATATATTAATTCCACAAATTCCTTATTACTAATTCTATTAGCTACAATTTAATTTTGACCTTTTCGCTTATTATAAATTTCTCTTATATTTTATGGCTGAAAATGAAATGTGTTTTATTAATGGTATCGATGGGTAACCAATTATCAAGCAGTGTGACGTTGACCCGCGTGGGCAAAGGGTCACACTTTGACTAATTGATCACGTAACCGATAAAAGTCAAATAATTATCAATTATCAATAAAATTTAATTATTTTTATTCTCAAAATATTTTTTTTCAGTAGATAATTTTGGTTGTGTGCACTTATTAGTAGTGTAAATGACATGAAATGCATGCGTTTTGCACTGTGACAATAATTACCCTTTACCAATTACGTATCTAGAAATAAAATACCTTGAGTTTCCCGCAACTTGTGTTACGACGAATTCGTTGAAATTTGTAAAAAAAGCACACAAAATTGATCAAAATAAACTAAAAGTGAAATTGAACTAGAAAAAAAAACAATAATTATTACAAGCGAAGAAAAAATTGTATGTTTTGTATGATTACCGAATTTAACTTTATATCAATGAACTCTAGCTTTATTTAACCCAAAAAAAAAAAACTAAAATATCACTGATGAAGAAAACTTTTGCACTGTGAACCCTTTGACAACTGTTGAAAAATAGAAGACTGAGAGAACGAAAGACCACCTTTTTATAGAAAAATTCGTTCCATTTTCACTATCCATAAAGTGAAATATAGAAAATTTTCACTTAAAATAACGAATAATGACCTCAAACTTAATGTCACTAGATAGCAAATTTCCTACTCTACAATTTGGCATCTTTCTTGTAGAGATTAATTAGAAATTCTATGATTTTAATGAATTTTTATGATTGCTGAGAAATTTGCTATAAAATTTCACTTCGGTACGTTTCCCTCTCGACGTAATAGATTTTTCTGACATTTGTAGTATTTTTTGTCTTTTTCCCATTGTGAGTCTCTTTCGCACTCATTGTGGGAAATACATTTATAAAAAATCGCGAATATCGCGTTCTCCGTGCAAAATATCGCGCAACGAACGGCGCCATCGAGATCGCGGTTCGATTTTACCCAGTCTTGATATATCAAACGTCGCGGTGACATAAAGTTTGAGCTGTTCGGCACAATCGCGCGCGGGTGCTAACAAAGTTTTATTTTGTTTTTTTTAAGATATTTTTAAATAGTTTTTTAGTGTTTTTCAGGTAACAGCATCATCATCACGGATAGCTTTACATCAGGTAAGCGTATTATGCATTTATTATATTTATTTAGCTTGGAGTTTACGATTTTTGTAAATTTGTGGCAAATGTCAGGTGAGTGCTTTCGTGGCATTTTTCACCTTCTTTGTCCACAAATATTTATCATAATTGTAATAATTATGTAGTTAAATGTGTAATTGAATGTTTTATGGTGGCTTGAATACATAAAACATGAAATTACATATGTTTTTACACAATTCCTCATCTACATGGAATTGTTGTTGTACGGCATACATACCTATAGTCCTGTTCTTGACTGTGTTTATGTTATATGTTAAATCATTATTAGAAAAATCACTAGCTATTTCGATTATTAATATATTTTGTGATTAATTCATTTTCTTTTTTATTTCATTGTATATCTTCATGGGATTTCTTCCATTTGTGGAAACTCCAAGTGGAGGTAATTTTTTTATATGTATCTATATTATTTTCTGGAATTAATTTGCTCCCTTTCTTTCAGGTTCGCTGAATATATTATTAATATAATATATATATATATATAATACTATTAGTTATTTTATTCAGTGGTGACAGTTCACAAAGGATATTTTTCACAACTTTTTATGATAGTTTCAGCTGTCAGCTGAGTTTGACCAAATTCTACAACTAAAATATTGGAGAACAGCGCCTCTACATTTTGGTACAAGATTTAAATGGAGCGAACTAACAAATAGTTCGCTTCAATCGACAGAACAAATTTGTTCTCTCCAATGTATCGGAGTTCTAGAACAAGGTACACAAAAGTACACAGCTTGTGTAAGCATTTTCTTAATAAAAGGGATCTCGATTTGTTCGTTTTAGACATGGAAATAGTAAACTATGTTATGGTATTTGCTTTGAGTGATGGGCTTGGACGTGAACTCCAGACTGCCAGCATAAGCTGACAAATCACTCCGTGACAGCGGTCATCAGGTCGGCACCTCGACTAAGTGGCGGAGAATGTGGGGTGAGTTGACCAAAAAAACCTGCGCTATCACGTTGCCATGAACAAAACCGAAATCGTGCCTGTCTCCCTGAAACGGAGACCAAAAACAAAACGAAAATGCACACACCCTAATCCAGAAGGGGCCACATACGTCACTCACCTAAATATAATCCTAAGGATCGGATGGCCTGATCCTTTGCCGTCCCCGGCCTCCCATGACATCTGTTTAGAAGAGAAAGAGAAACCTAGGGAGAAGGACAGCGAAGAGAAACAATCGGGGAGTTAGCTCATTTCATACTTCATTCTTTTCTTACTGCTTAACAAAAAAATGTTTTTTTTTTCTTAGTTTCACCCCCGCAGAAAAACACGTTGGTTTTTGTGTATTTTTCTTAAATTCACCGCCGAAGCTCTGTAGCTGGGCTGGTGTTGGTGTCTGGTCACTGACGGCATTGATCAACCCAATGGGACTTCCTCCTAGTTCCTTACTTCTTACGTTTTTGCTTACTAATATGTCGCTCCGCGATTAACGAGTCTCGAAAAGGCCTTTTGGAGAACTTAATATTTCAAAAATAACTTTATCGAAAACAAACGCGTTCGAGGCAGAACTCCCGTTGGGGATGATACTATTCTTGCAGTTCTACCAGCTGTTGCCATGCGTTGCGAGGTAAATAAACTCTTCCATCAGGGTTAGTACTGCGACACTCGGGATAAACGTATCGATCCGCGAGTTCCATAGAAAGCGGAATATTGTTCACACACCGAAGCTACTACGAGAATCCTTTAGGCGAATCGACCCCGGTAAGGCGATAATTAATCACTTATAGAGCCTCCAATGGCTTTATGCAATACTACTATGACACGGTCAACACTAATTAACAATTTACGCGTTCTTATTCATTTCAGGTGCTTCTGTAGGCGTGCAGCACTCGGTAAGTCTAGAGCAAATTATTTATAAAGCCTTCAATGGCTTCTTGGAATATTGGTATCAACTATGACCACTAATCAAATAACGATTTATGCTTTTAATTCATTTCAGGTGCTTCTATAGGCGTGCAGCACTCGGTAAGTCTATAACTAATTATTTATAAAGCCTTCAATGGCTTCTTGGAATACTGGTATTAACTATGAGCACTATTAAAATAACGGTTTATGTTTTGAATTCAGTTCAGGTGCTTCTTTAGGCGTGCAGCCCTCGGTAAGTCTATAACGAAGTATTTATAAAGCCTCCAATGGGTTCTTGCAATACTGGTATTAAACTATGAGCACTAATCAAATAATGATTTATGCTTTTAATTCATTTCAGGTGCTTCTATAAGCGTGCAGCACTCGATAAGTCTATAACTAATTATTTATAAAGCCTCCAATGGCTTCTTGTAATACTGATATTAAACTATCAGCAATAATAAAATAACGATTTATGCATTTACTTTATTTCAGGTGCTTCTGTAGGCGTGCAGCACTCGGTTAGTCTATAACTAATTATTTATAAAGCCTTCAATGGCTTCTTGAAATATTGGTATTAACTATGAGCACTAATAAATTAACGATTTATGCTTCTAATTCATTTCAGGTGCTTCTATAGGCGTGCAGCACTCGGTAAGTCCATAACTAAGTTGTCCTTATTCGTCGAAACCAATTAAAACCAGAATCTTATTTCCATGGCTAAACCTTAAGGTGCTCTTTGTGGAAGATAACACTAGGTAAGTTCTCAAACGATACGGAGACCAATGTCGGTACTATAAATGCAACGTATATAATATTAAAGGACACTGAAAAATTGTTTATATTTGTGTAATGCTAAAGTTCTTATTAAATATGACTCTCACTGGATATCATGTCCATTCCCTAGGGTGCTCATCCAGTCGGACAACACTAGGTACATTCCTTGACCGATACGGATGTCACTGCCGATAATACAAAAAAACTGTAAAAATGTTTATCCTTTCGGTATTAATACTAATAAATAAGATTGGCTATTGATTTGGCTATTCTATTTAACCGTACTGGATAACTGTTTTTGAGACCGCCGTTCATTCTAGCGCTCCTTTTACTGATCATATCACACGCGTGATATTGAGGTTAGGTTACGACCTTGTGGGCGATTTTCACGTGATTTTCTCTAGCCAACTATACTATTTAGACTTTTGCCAAAATTTTGCTTGTTATTGCTACAATTAATACTAGTACTTATCCTGTGTTTCGGTTTGTTTTTTGTTTCAGGTGCTCCGCCCGCACCGTGTGCTACGATGGGCAGCGAAGTTGGAATCGAGGGGAGACTTTCTCTATTTCCTTCACAGCCTTTAATTTCCCTATTGATTTTTCTTGCCGACTTTTTTTGAAGTTTTTTTTTCAATTTCTTGTTCTCTTTGTTATTTAATAAAACTAAACTTTTCACTATTTTCTTGTATTTCTTTTGGTCTTCCTCTCTTTCCTAATTTTTCTTCCACATCACTGTCCGCCGATCTTACCTCCTACCCAAAATCCCACAATATGGCTGATTCTCCTTTTTCCGGCCTCCTCATCGCTCCGATTATATTCGTTCCCCCTTTCCTAGTCGTTTCACCGCCTGGTGCCACCTGTTCCATTGACATTCATGCCCAATCTACAATGCATGGTTAAACCACGTCGTCAAAACGATATGGATTTTTGTGTTTGCTTCCCACTCTTGCATTTGAAAATTTATGCTTGCAAAAATGTCCTTTCCCTCTCATTCATTTAACGACATGAGCACGAGCTTATGTGTTGTAGTTAATCAGCAAAAACGATATAGTAATACCTCAGGTTTATTCAGCATAATTTAGAACCATGTAGGGGAATTTAGAACAAAATAGCTGTAAACTGGAACTTGTACTTTCAGTCTTAAAAGCAATATTTTATATTATTCGACTTGTCCCAAGCAATTTCTTAGTTTACTAAGTTTACTATATCATAGTATAAGTTATTGAGACCAAATACTTCCTTTGATGTAATTCTGCAATGAAATCGAGGAAACAATTATATTTATGATAATTGACAGGTCAACAGCTGTTTAATTTGGCAGCTTACCACCACTTACATATTTCGTGTATTTATATGCATTCTTCAGCAAACGATATCGTTTTGACGACGTGATTTAACCATGCATTGTAGATTGGGCATCATGGGTGGGTAGGTCTGCACTATCGCAATACTTATTTTAAAGTACTGAAGAAATTTATTAGAAAAGATCCTTTTTCTAACAAAAGGTGGGGTATTGAACATAGCTTTAAACTGTGAAATTGGAAGCGGGCCTAATTTAGGTCGGCTATCGGCAAAGTTGAATATAAATGAGGAGTGGTCTCAGGTTTTGAGAATGGGATGACGGGATTTCGAAAAAAGATGATACAATATTTATAAAAGATTATGGAACCTTAAAAGAAGGATGCTTAAGAGCTGTTTGATTGGGAAGTTTTTGGAAGGAGGAACTCTTCAAGTTGTGAAGAAAAATTGGTTGATTACAAAATCAAGAAAATAAATATTCACTTCGTTGTTCGTTGTTCTCACACAGCTGTCAATATCCCTCAAACTACACTTCTGTTACCTGTATGTCAGAGCTAAGCATATATAGCAAACAGGAATGGTGAAAAGCCAGATTTCGCGTAGTCCATATTTTACATGTATTTACACTCCGTCCCTATTCTAAACAAATTGTCAATTTGCAACAAGTAAACAGAGGTTTTGTGCAGTAAAAATGTTCTTTTTATATTAGATTTTGAAATAATTCACATAATTAATTTATATAAATCTTTGCTTCTATTAACAAAAAGTAAATTTAGATAGTGCAGCTGCCTGCAACTTGCTTTCCCTAGTTTATAAATCCCATTTATATTTGCAAGCACTGACCGAACACTTGACCGAACTTAATTAATATGTAGGTTTTAACAGGCACTAGTGGCACTATAAAACTTTGCACTAAATAAACCACAAGGTAAATAGTTTTGAAAAAAACTGATTCCGTACTTTTGTTAAATTTCGCAAAAGAATTTTAGATGCCATCAACCTGTTCACAAAACAAAAGCACATTTGACAATCATGCACTCAGCTTTGACAATTTTTCCTTCCTGTATCTCACTTACTCCTATGTATAAAGTGCTGCTTTTAAAATAATTACTCTAATGTACACGAATTATACACGATTCATCCATCCTGTTTGCTATATATTCTAAGATGTCAGAGTCACTGACTTAAAACAATGGACTGAGCGTATCGCCATTTTCCTATTGGAAAGAATGGCACAAGTTTTACAGTTTTCTCTTTCGCTCTATGGCAGAGTTGGAGCTACCAACACAAAACATTTCTTACTGCACGTGTTATTATGCCATTTGATGTTTTTATGTTGGCTGCAGATGCAATTACGGCAGAAAGAATAAGGTAAAGATAGTGTTTATCACGCTCCTTCTCTCTTGTCCATACGTAAGATTCAGGTAAAAATAACTTTTGAAAATTAAAGTCGGAATGAGTTTAATTCCTTATAAGCGATTAAAATATCACTTGGACACAAGAAAAGATGTTTTTTTCTTTTTAATTTAATTCGATTTTCGGCTGTAAAATTTCATCTGATTGGTTTAGTTTTACATGTTTTTTATGTAGTAAAAGTTTTAAAGGGTGCTCTAACGGTGATATACAGGAACAGAATTTTTGTGCCACATGAATAACAAATCGCTCAGTCCATTGTTATAAGTCAGTGGGGGAAAAAGAAAAACGAAAAGAGAAGATCTCTTTTGCTTTGTCAGCTGTCGGACAATGACAAGTTTTTGAGAAGGGGCGAGAAAATCGAAAATTCTGGCATCTTGGAGAGAAGAGAAGTTTTTATAATTACGAAATATAGCAAGGAGAAAGTCACTGTTATTCATGTTTTTCACATGTAACCTGAAAATTCCAACAGAAATCACCTGTCAAAACCAGCAAGAATTTTCTATAATGTGGTAAATTGGTTATAATTTAGCTCGTTGTAGATTAAGCTGTAATATGTAATAATTTAGCTGATGTCGCCATGTATTAGATGTTACTAAGTTATCAGCATGGGCAGCTAGTTACATCTACATGCACAAGCTGCTGTGTTCCTTTTCTCGTTCTGAATGAATCTGTATGAATCGACAGAACGATGTCATAATTTAATTCTGTGCTCATAGAAAAGGAACGAAACAGAACCATTTCAAGTGTTTGACATTTCTTCCACTTGATAAAAGCAAGTATAAATTCGAAAAATTCTTGTTTATGAAAAATAAAGCTATTTTCGAACAAAGGCAACTTAAACAAAACTAATACCACTTTGTCCAAATTGTAAACAACGCATTCACGAATACAAATTAAAATCGTTCTGCTTGAATCCGGGAAAAACTCAGGTGCATTGAGAACGATTCGGAGTCCGAAACAAGCGACGAAAAATTGAAACTAAATCCTTCGGCCCGAGAAAAAGAACGACATGGATTGAAAAAATTCATTCTGAACCACAAAAGGAACGCAGCAGCTATGCGCTAACTTGAGGGTTACACGAGAGAGTACAGCTTGCATGCAATTTGCACTGTCATATTGCTTACACATGTAATCCCTACTGCCATGCAGCTCAGCTTTCAGCGAACTTGCCTGATGAAAAATCATGGCAGCTGAGGTGGTAGCAATTTGACATTATACTTATACTTATACATTTTCAAGATGGTGGAAAAGAACTGCTCGAGAGAAATTAATAAATATACACTGGGACAAGAAATTTTCTGGTATTATTTGCATTACACCATTTACCAACACTGTTCTTCCTTTACTTGGGTTTTATCACTCTGCTACGTCCTTGATTGCTATAATTGTCCAATATACGCAAGACTTTACATCTCAATGCCATTTTTTAAATGAACTTGAATGCGAGATGATAAGACATCCACCGAACTACCTTCTGCTGTCAAGCTTAAAATCGGGAATTAGAAGGGAGGCTTGCATGCAAGCTGTAGGTACTATCTCGCGTAACCCCCGGGTAATATTGTTTTCACAGATGACAGGCAGATGCCTTCACTGAATTTCTAATAATGTGTTGACCTTAAAGAGCTCACATCTTGTTTTCAATTTCAATTCAATTAATTTTATTAGGGGATTGTACAACAAGATAACAAAATCTTTTTCCGTACTAAACTAAAGAGGAAGAATCTATACCTATTCTACATAATTGTAAGCAAAACAATAACTATAAATAATTCAAAATATAAAATTCAAATTCAATATTAGTACACAAATCAAAAAGAGAAAGAGAAAGTATTTTCATATAATTTTAATTATAATGAATGAAAAAAATCAAACATAATGAAAATTGAAGAAAAAGAAATTAAATTAAATTAAATTAAACGAAATTACATTTACATACATAGCAAGACTGTTTAAAAAACCAGACCCAAAAAACCACTAAATCAACCATCAAGTGGCAAATACTGAAAAAAAGCCTCTCAAAAACTCTCGCATCGCTCGTCCCCTGAATAACCGCTGGAATTGAGTTCCAAATACGTACAGCTTGAACAAAGTAGGAATTTTCATATATGGAATATCTATGACGCGGAATAGAGATATTTAAGAAGAATGCAGTTCGTCAGTTCGTCACTGAGATATAATGGCTTTTTGTTGTAAATTAGCTTGTGTAAAAAGATAATTTGTTTGCGGATGAGCATCATATTTAAGGAGCAACCGGACAAAGCATACCAAACAGGTGAGATGTGGTCATAACCTCTCATCCCAAATATAAATCTCGTGCAGTCATTAAAAGCTACATTTAACTTTAGAGCGCATGTGGAATCTGAATGCGGGAATACTAAACAACCCATTGTAAAATAAGGTTGGAGTAATATTTTTACAAGCCTCATACGAAAAGATATGTGCAGTACATCAGCAGACAACCACAGCCGTCGAAGTCCCATGTAAATTTTAGCAACGGTACTATTGACATGGTCACAGCAACTCATTGAAGTATTAAGGACAACTCCAAGGCTCTTAACCGTATTGAAATACGTCAAATTGACAGAGTTCAAAGCAATAGGAGGAATATCGGTTGTGTCCAAGCTCTGCTTATATATTGCCATTGCATGTTAGTGGGGTTTAATTCTAAGAGATTGTCTTCTGCCCAACTAGCAACTCTATTCAGATCCGAGTTTATGCGGTCGACACAATCTTCAATCAGACCTATAGGCCGACTGAAGTATAATTGCACATCATCAGCGTAAAGATGTATATTACAATACTTAATGTTTTCAGGGAGGTCATTAATATAAAGACTGAAAAGAAGGGGACCAAGTATGGAACCCTGCGGTACCCCCGAACACAATAGCAGTTAGCTTGACAGATGGTAAGCGATACTCACTTGTTGATATCTCTCAGTAAGCAAGTTGGATATTAAAAATACGGCCGAGGATGCAAAAATGAAATGAGTGCAAAGTTTCGACAAAAGCCTAGTGTGGTGTATGCTATAAAAAGCCTTGGAGAAATCCAGTAGAGTTAAGACAGTCAACCAGTTTTATCCAGACATTTACGGATATCGGTAGTCACTTTCAAAAGAGCAGTCTCACAGCTATGAGAAGGCCGAAAGCCGGACTGCCGACGGGTTAGGAGATTGTTGATGTCTAAGTGCTCCAGGACCTGCGAGTACAGTAACTTCTCGAGTGCCTTGGACAGAAAACATAAGATGCTTATTGGTCTATAGTCATTTGGGCTTTCGGGCGACTTTGATTTTGCTATAGGTAACACATTCGCAATTTTCCATGCATGATGCAGGAAACTCGGAGGTAGTGAGACAAGTGTTGAAAATCTTAAGAATGGGAGAAACAATCAACGGAAGAATAAGCTTAAGAAATTTAGGGGAAATTTTGTCCGGACCGGTCGCATGCGATTTTATGGAGTTTATAGCATGGACGCAGCGAAAACTGAATCCTCCATTCTGATCTGTCGATCTTCCAATTTCTGTAGATGACACATCGGACGCCGGGGCTAGATAATGCGAAGAGGTGAAATGAGCATTTAAAGCCTCCGGAGTAAGGTCACAACTCAGTTTTTCTTTACCAAAAACACCTGCATTTTCTAAATTACTCCATAGTTCCTTCGAAGACAGATAACAGTCAAACTTCGCACTGTAATATCTACGCTTTGCAGCACGAATCCTGGAATTAACCTTCTTTCTTGTCGCTCTAAAGCAATTGTGACTATCCGTAGTCCGAAGACGTAAGTATCTTCGATACAGATACTCACGCTCAGTTATTAAGACTTTGATTTCACGAGAGAAACACGAGCAGCCACCCAGCTTAATAGTTCGTGTTCTTAAGGGAATATATTTGTCAAACAAATAAATAATTGTTTCACGAAAAACTTTGACTTTGTCATCCACTAGAGGAAGTCGGGATACATTGTCCCATGATAACGATGCACATTCACTGAGTAAGGCTGTGGTGTCAGAATTCTTAAAATCTCTAAAAGGTATTAGCTTCTGAGGAGTATCTGATCGATAGATCACTTTTACCTTCAAATCTTCTCACACATAAATGGCGACCCCACCTTCCACACAATCAGCTCTATCATTGCGGTATAATTTAAAACCAACCAGATCTACCATAGAAGACGGTATCCCTGAATGTAACCATGTCTCACTCACAAAAACCACATGAACCCCTGATCCTAGAAACGTTTCACGCATTTCATCGATTTTAAGAAAAGTTATTTGTTTAGGAAAAATTATTTATACGATAAGTTACATGTATGCAATTTGCGAATTGAGGAAAACAGCAGCGATTTTTTTAAAGATCGCTTTGTATTAGTAATTTCTATTCACTGTTCATCACCTCCAAAATCTAAGAAGCTGTCATCATCATCGTCGTCGTCCTCATCATCAGGATCATCATCATCATCGTCATCATCATCCTCGTCATTATCGTTTTTCTCATCAGATAATGGCAGTGGTTCTGCATCTACTACCGTAAGACCCTTGGAGCCAAATTTAAAGCACGAAACCCTTAATGAAGCTTCAATGTTCGTTTCAGCTCTAAGCTCCAAGCCCAAGCAAGCTTTAAAATCGTCTTTCCCTTTTGAAAGTCCGTATATTCTAACGCAAAATTGAGACAGTCCAGCTGGAAACGGCATACAAATTGGTTGCGTGTTGTTTCCTAATAAAAAGATAAAAAGATAGTGCCAGCTTTTATTGAGTTGATCGTGTTGAAAATTTTCAAATATATACATTATTATTAAATTGAGAGAAATAATATATTGAATTGGTGATATTCACACACAAAGTTTGACAATTATACAAATTTGTTGCTTAATGGATTAATTAATATAGAAATCAAAGACGGAAGATTTGAACTATTTTGAATTATCTTGAGAATAAAAAAATATATAGACATCTTTCAAGATCGACCTGATTAATTGCTTAGACCTGTTAAGCCTCACCGAAAGTCTGTGATATAAATAGATAAAAGGAAATTACAGAAAAGAATTATATTTAATCTTGACGTTCTATGGCGAAACTTAATATATTTGGGAGAATATCATCAATTAATTCATTTTACTTCAGTCAACTAAGTAAGTAGGCATATAAACCGTAAGTCAAGGGCAAATGGACTAAAATTTAAGAATATATAAATATATGAAATATATTATACATACATGCTGGTATTTACATTATTGGTCAATATGAGATATGACGGAATTTTCATAAATAGCCGTAGCTCCCCTATTGTGGCTCAGCAGATGGTTGCCAACTAATATTAGTGATCAGCGGAATATAATTGGTTCAAATTTTGCCCGCCCCGCACTGAGGTCCGCCATTAACCATTATAACGTACATATATGGCTGGTATTGCAACATTAGTCAGTGTATCATGCCAAAGCCCTCGATAACACAGCGTCTACACATGCCATGGCCATTACCATTTCCATATGGAAGGACAGTTTAGACGCTTTAGCCATGTCATTTCTTATGGCAAAACTCATTGCAAACTCCATGGAAAGCAATTATGGCAGGCCATCGCGCTGGTCATCGCGATGACCATAAATTTGACATGATCACAGTAAAGTTAACGTCAAGGGAAAAATTAAGCAGTTTTGATTATTTTTATTATAAGCTTTTTACTATAGTTAGTACCGTTCAAAATGTGTGAGGTTAATATAACCAAAGAAAAGACGATTCAATTAATAAATTTATATGAGCAATATAAATATTTGTGGAACACAAACAGTACTCTTTACAAGAGTTGATTTAAAAAAGAAAGCTTGGGAAGATATTTCGACTAATTTAAAAAAAAAAAATTGAGTATTTAACAAGAAAAAAATTGAGAATTGGACGAAGTCAGGATCCTCGGGGGATATTTACAAGCCAGACTTGTTTTTCTTTTAGGAACTTGATTTTCTCCATGGAACGATAGTTTTGAGAAAGTGACATGTGAACATGATAAATGTAAGTATATTGATATAAATATCACTTTTAACTAACTACTCTAACTACTGTTTGCTATTTTAAGGTGATAGCTAATAATATCGAAGAAGCCACTTAGGCGGAAAATCATTTTTTAAACCAAGTCGAAGATGTAGGCCGAGAAATAAGAAATCATCAGAAAGGCAGATGAAATACGAAGGCGCTATTGCAGCAACTGTTGTGTCAGTGGAACCGCAGGAAGTAGACAAGGATTTTTGTTTATCATTTGCGAAGAGTATCGCTCTACAATTGAAATAGCTGCCACAGCTTGATTCAACGAAACTTATAGCAGATGTTCAATCGTTGGTTTCTGAGCGAACACAGGAGGTTCTGATAAGGCCCCTAACAGTAAGCAGCAACACCTCGGGATCCAGTTCATCCTTCCAGTCTAGCTCAACACCGATTAGAATACCGAATCATGTAAGCCGCAGCAGCGGCACAAGCTTAAATATATCTGGAACATCATTAGCGTATACTAATGTAAGTGTTATTAGAAGCAATGTCAGATGATGATATAAAATTTGAATAAAATTAAAATGTGGTTATTTAGTTAGTTGGGTTTTTATTTATCTTTTTGCATTGAAAATCTACATTTCCTTCAATAATGAAATACACTGATAACTTATCTCTTATTCTATTTGAAAATTTATAGCCATCAACGTGTTGAGTTCCCTGAGCAGTGATATGGTCCGGTAAAGATTCTTCCACTATTACGTTATCTTCAAAAGGAACTGGGGCCCTATTCTTGAATAACGAAGACAGATTCCGTATTCGTTATACTGTCAAAACCATTCGGAATCGTATTCTTGAAATCCGCATTCGTTATATACCGAACGCAAACCCTTCGTTATTTAACGAATGGGTTCAACCATTCGTTATGCCAAACGAAGAGTGAATCAGCTGCTACTTTACGAGTGATAATGGGAGATAAAAGATGTGCGAAAATTTCATGTGCTCAAAAAACCAAACTAATTGAGTTTTTAGAGGAAAACCTGAAACTGGAATTTGGTAAATACGATAACTTTTTCAGTTCAAAAGATGCCACGGAATTGTGGCAACATAAAATCAGTATTAAATTCCATACCCGGAGCGCAAAAGAACCAGAAAAGTTTTATTATGATATTATATTAAACAAAGCTAATAGAAAATTTCCAGAGTTGGCAGGATTTAAAATGTGTGGTGAAAGGAAAATCTGTGGCGCATAAAAAACAATTGCATGGCACTGGTGGAGATCCTCCTGCAACATTTTTCTATTTAGCGTTGAATTAAGGGTGCAGGAATTGATTAACGATCGACGTAATTGATAGTCCATAGATTCTTTAACGATTTCAGACGTAAACAATAATGACAACTGACTGAAGCTAGCCATTTTTTACAAATTAATCTTTAAAACATGAAACAGCTGACATTATTCAATTTGTAAATTGACAGATCTAATCTTACCACACTCGTTATGTTGAAAAAATTTTTCACCACTTCGACTTTAAACGATGAGGTTCAAGAATACGAACGGTGTATACGATTCGTTATCAACCATTCGTTATATAACGAATACGTTAAAACCATTCGTTATTCAAGAATAGGCCCCCTGATCGTTTTTTTGCAACAAAGTTATGAAGAGCACAACACGCTCTAACAATTTTGTCACAAGTAACCGGAGATAACTCCATTGGTTTATGGAATATCCTAAATCTATTAACCAATCTTCCAAATGCCATTTCGACTGTAGTTGAATATTTCTTGAGGAATACTCAAATTTCTATTTCTATTGTAAGTTTGTTTTTATCTAACGAAGACGCATCATCCCCAATAAAAAGAAGTTTGTTCTGGCAGTCGATTTGGGTTTGAAATTTTTAAACAGTTACTTTGTATACGTCTGTATAAAGAACTATTTTTAAAAATAGTACTGTCTGAAGCTTTTCCATTAGCACCAACATTAATATAAATGAACGGACCATGCAGCAAGTAAAATGATACTGAAAAATCCTTTAAAATTATAAAAAGTTGAGCCGGAGTGTGCTGGAGCAACAATGCGAATGTGCTTCCCATCCAAAGACCCTAAGGTATGTGGAAATTGCCACATATTTAGAAAATCATTAGCAATTTCAAGCCATTCCCTCTCTGTTTGTGGAATCTTCAATCATATTGGATAACGTTAGTCTGGCTTTTTACTAAGTAATCTGCATCTATACCTTCATATATAAAGGTTGGAGGATATCATATATCGCATCTAAAAGTTCTGGTACGAATTTACTAATAGTTTTCCTAGAAGTACGTGATAATATTTCTAAGGACCTGTAAGAATCTCCCGAGGCGATAAATCTTAATGTCAATGCAAGACGCACTTTTGCAGGGATGGAATAGCGCATTGAGTGTCAAATTTTCTAATAGTTGATCCTACCTATAATAAATCAAATTTACAATAACTGTTACTTCTTACAAAAAAGTATACTTACCATTGAAAGGAGTTCATCATATTTTTCAGCAGAAAGTATTGCTAAATTGCTGTACTCCCTTTCACAATACATTAAATCCTTTAAAATGTTCTCAACTATTTCAAATTTATCTCGTTTTATTAAAAAACGGATTAACACACATTTTCCTCTCATGACTTTCACTTTCATCTTGTATTTCCTCTAATTTCTCTAAATCTTCTAAGGCCTTTATTGCACGAATTCATAGCTTTACTCTCTTCGATGCCATTTCTTCAAATAAAAATCTGCACTATGAATTGCCCATCCCAATAATATTTGACAGTTCACGCCATAAATTAAGCCCAATTCAGAATCGGCGCAGCATGCATCAACGCAGCATGCAGCAAGGTTTGATATCATGGGATCATATGGGGCAATTCGCAATCGGCGCAGCATGCATCAACGCAGCATGCATAATGATGCAAGAGCTTAGAAAATTTTAATATTCTGCCAACATACTGAGGTAAAAAATAAATTTATTTTAATTTGAATAAAATCTGAGAGTGACCGTACAGTAAAGTTTTGAATATTTTAGAAGTTTTTTATATAATAACACATATAATATTCTAATAAAAAGTTAAGAACAAATGTACCGCGAGTTAATTACATCGAATTTTGAAAAGATAGTTGTTGATAAATATTAGGTATTGACCTAATTAATGAAAGCAAATCATATATATAATTAATTACAGAAACAAAGATATGTTTTTTTTATGTTTTATTATCTTAATATGATGTTGCTATATATATATTTCCGGTGAATTGCGGTTGGAAATTTATGCTCAAAGAATGGAACGACAATACGGATAATATATAACATATATAGCTAAATATATTTTCTCTTTTTGTCCATAATCTATAGTCCATTATCGTATTCATGCAATTTATACAAGTAATATATGCACTACATATAAAAAAATAATAACTCCCATATTTCGTCCGGATCCATTAAAAAAAACTGGAATAAATTAAAATGCACACAAAATAAAAACTCGGTAAAGGTGATATGTTTACGTAAACAAATGTCAACTATAAAAGAGGTTAGCATTGCAAAGTTTCCTATACTGCTTGCTTGACAGACGCTTGCTGCGCCGATTGTGAATTGCTTAGCAGAATTATTGCAGCATGCATCATGCGTTGATGCATGCTGCGCCGATTCTGAATTGGGCTTTATGGCGATGGCAACAGATATGCCATGTGTAATACTTCCCAAGCCATGAAACAGAAATCTATATGTATGCATTGTGAGTCCGTTTCCTAAAATGTTCTATATTTATACTTAAGCAAAAGTGTCAAACATTGAATTTATATATGCTATACAGCCTAAACTGCTATCCATACAGGAAAATAGTTCTCTAGTAATTTATAGCTTGTTTCCTTAACTTCCCAAAAGCTATACTTCCTATATACCTTATTTAACCAAATAATAAAATAGTTTGGATTACAAACTAACCTTTCCATTTTACGCTCAATAACTGTCAGCTGAGTAATAATTACATTTGTTATGTGCAGCCGGAGTCCGAATCTGTAGGCAGCTACATTCGATATCATCAGCCCACGGCATACCATGACGGCACAGCGGCATCCAATGGGCGCGTTCACTGCCACCGAAATAGTGACTTTTTGTCGACTGCGAGGGTAACCCCCGGAATATAATACAAGCCATGAAGTCGCCGAAGGCACCGACACATTAAAATGCCTTAACATGCCGGGTACAGCATGCAGTAACTGGTCACCCTCACTGCTTTTTGTATACTCGTCATGGAGGAAAAACTAAAATTTCATCTTAAACAGGTCCTAAAGCCCAAAAACTGTCGCTCCCACAGCAAAAAGAAGTTAAAAAAAATTGCAGCCAAATGTGTTTTCTTTCTAATAGTTTTAAAAAATATATAGCATGTAGAACAAATTTACGGAAATTATAGCGTTTGAACAAAATACAAGCAACTTTTATATGAAAAACTCCTTCAGTAAGACAAGGCAAGAAGACTGTGGATGTCGCCTGCTGACCGGCCCGTTGCTCGCTTTTTTCGACTTTGTTCATGGCTTGTATCTTGCAGGGGTTACGCTTCGAGTCACTACCGAGCGTTCCCTCCGCCAAATTTTGACATTTTCAGGTATTTCAACTCTCCAGGATCCAGGTGTTAGCCTTCCGGAATCTAGATCCTCCCGATCTACGGAGCCTGGGGGCAAGTATATGTTGAGGCATCTGTCTGTTTTAACTAATTGTGTATGGCGCAAACTGCTTTCACAATTTCATCTACCTTTTCGGGGCAAACTTGAATAGATGACAAAAAGACTCTGAATCTTGAAGCTAAGATGCCAAAAGCATTTTCAACTATCCTTATTGCACGAGAAAGCCGATAATTGAAAATGACTTCACTATCCGGCAATGGCCCACGATGTGAATATGGTTTCATAAGATATGTATGAGGGGAACGCGTCATCACCAACAATAACGCGCCAGTTAGGAAACTTTACACTACCGTTTTCGATAGCTTCTCTTAATTGGGAATCTCTAAAAATGCCATTCCAACCAATATCCACGAAACGAAACCTATATTCACTATCAACTAGGGCGAACAGGATTAAGCTGAAAACCGCTTATAATCGTAGTGGTCACTTCCGGAGTGTGGGGGGCATATAATGCGTATATGTTTGCCATCGATGGACCCGCAACATCCTGGGAAATTCCATCGACTTGAAAAACCATTTGCGATTTCTTTCCACTCACTTTCAGTAGTAGGTACCTAAGGGTATCTATCACCTTAAATATTTTATTAAAAGATTATACACATTATATTTACCTTTATGTAATTTTGCAAGGAGAAATATATTGCTTTTAATACGGGAACGAAAAACTTTGAAATATATGATTTCGGTACTCTGTAAGAATGCTCCAAACTGGTAAAAGAATCCCCAGTTGCTAAATATCTCAAAACAATTTCCAACTTTAATTTCCCAGGGAGCGCTTCTCTGAATATTGTATCGTTTCTAGAAATATGAGAGTCTATTAAAGCTAACAACTCATCAGATTTAGATGGAGACATACGCAAATGATTTCGAAAGGTATACGGATCTTCCAGTCTCACTTCTCTTAAAAAATGTGTACTTAATCCTAACTGGCCTCGCCTTTGGATCCACTTTATTACCCATAGCCTCCGTTTAGCACATTCTTTCTTCCACCAATTCTCAACTTCCACTTGTAATACTTCCGCCACTATAGCAATACCCGAGAGCACAACCTCACTATCAGCCATTTTTGACAGAACTAACTTGTGCTTTTGCAAACGCAAAATGTTAACAACATCAGCGCTGGTACACGAGATGCTGATGCATCAGCGCTGGTCAATCAGCATAATGTCAACTAGGCTTAAACGACTACGCTTGACTACGACTATCGTTCACTTCCGCAATTTGAATGTACCAAGTAGTCGACTACATTCGACTACGCTCTGGAGGATAGTCGATCGTACTCGGTTTGACAGCACTACACTACGGCGACGACTACGCTACCAAAGTGGCAGTGAACGCGCCCAGTGATTACTTAGCTGAGTGTTTTTGTTTGCGGAATCGCAGTCATGTGGTTCAAATATTTTTTTTGAAATAATTTTGTTAGGAAAGGTATATAAATTTTATTTCGGTTCGGAAGATAAGAAAGAAAGCTTAAGATTATCAGTACACCATTTATCTCTATGAATAGTAGTTTAGAGCGGAGGAGCTATTTAATTCAAACTTTTGTCAGTTTTACACAAGAGCACTGCAAATATTTTCGAATGTAAGGACTCCGTTTGGCTCCGCATGTGGTAAGGAGGCAGTCTGTTTCATTGCTTGTGAATTATTTTCGACGGCTTTGACCATGCGCAGTAACATTATTTATATGTATTCGCATTATAAACCTATGCTAATTAGTTTTCTTCCTAGATGAGTTATTCTAACCTGTTATTTAGTAGCTTATTGCTCTTAAGCCTCGCTTCCACTTATACAAATTTTCTTACCCGACAAATTTTGAGACAAGTTCGCAACATTCTGTCTAAGTGGAAACGCTATATGAACATTCAGACAAATGTTGGCAACTTGTTCGATGTCCGCTGTAAAAACTCGCAAAATTTGTTGGGTGGATTTGTTCATTTAAGTGGAAACGCTCATTTGTTGTGTTGGCTAAACTAGTGGAAGGCAATGGAGTAGAATGTATGAAGTTAAGCCAACAAGTTCGCGAGAATTTATTTAAATGGAAACACTTGTAAGTTTAAGCTAACATGTCGGCTCCCAACAAGTACACAACCTGTAGCCGAACAAGTTGGCACAATTTGTATAAGTGGAAACGAGGCTTTAGAGCTATAGTACCTACTTTATTTAGCTCAAATATCATACATTTTTGATACATTTTGCTTAATTTCCAATTATATATTAAGACTATGTATAGAAGTACCTATATAGTGAACGCAGAAGCAAGGTGTTCCCAAACTCAATAGATGGATCTAGATGTACCGAAATGAAGAAATTCGATATTTATGTTAAATATAATGATACAAAATTATCTTTTTGGTTCGTGTTCGTGCTGTAGTACAGTTAGGATTCAATTGTAAGTGAATCGCGTGGCTATTTATTGAATATCACTGACTATAATAAGAATGGACTGAGCGTTCTTGCTTAGAATATATAGCGAACAGCAATGGAGATAAGCCAGATTTTGCATACTGAATTCTGGTTGTGTTGGTAGTCAATGTTTTACATGAGTTTACACGCCGTCCCTATTCTAAGCCACTTGTCAATTTAAAAAAAATAAATAAATTTTTGTGCGGAACATCTGCGGTAAAAAATGTTCTTGTTCTACTTTGTTTTGAAATAATTCACATATTTAATTTATATAAATCTTTGCTTCTATTAACAAAGAAGATTGCTTGAAATATGATTTCCCTAGTTTATACTCCGATTTATATCTGCAAGCACTGACTGAACACTTAATTTCTGTTTTTTGCGAGGGTTTAACTTTCCGATAAATAAACTTCAAAGACAAATAGTTTTGAAAACAAATGATTCCGTACTTTTGTTAAATTTCACAACAGAATTTTAAATTGCCTAAATCTGCTCACAAAACAAAAGCATCATTTGACAAATTGTCACTCAGCTTCGACAACTGTTCCTTCCATCATCTCACTTACTCCTATTTATAATGTCCTGCTCTTGACAAATTACGCTCATGTACACGAATTATGCACGATTCAACCATTCCTGTTTGCTATATATTCTAAGCGTTCTTGCTTCAAAAATGGCAACAATATTGAACGGGCTGTGAAAAGCTTTTATTTCGTACAATTGCACACCGATTTATTATTATTTTATATTTGTCGATTGAAAACAGTAAAGATGTTATAAAATAGTATTACATTAAATAAGAATTGTTTATGAAGTTCATCTTGTTTTAATTAATACAAAAATGATTTTTTAATATTACTAAAAAATGTGTTCCTTTGCATCACTGACATATAATAAGAATGGACTGAGCGTTCTTGGTTCAAAAATGGCACAAATATTGAACAGGTTGTGAAAACCCTTTATTTCGTGCAATTGCACAGCGATTTATAATTAGTTATGACGTTGTAAAATAGTATTGCATTAAATGATAATTGTTTAGGAAGTTAAACTCGTTTTAATTAACACAATAATTAATTTTTAATATTACTGAAAAATGTGTTCATCTGCAGATTTGATGTCAAATATGCTTGAGCTTGTAAGAGATAGACGCATATAAATAATATATTTGTCTGCATTTTTATGTCAATTCCGATGTATTCCAATTAATACATCCGTACTGTTTGCAAAATTGGTTACAGTTCAGTGTACATTTTGAGCTTGAAAGAGACATATAGATTTTAGTAGAAATTTGTGCCATTTTTGACTATAGCAATTAGATAGGATGGCTCAGTCCATTCTTATTATATGTTGCTATGGAATCATGTTGAGAGTGATGTACTTCGGACGTTAAGTCCAGACTGCCAGCATGAGCTGACAGATCACCCGATAACAGCGTTGTATACAGGGCGGCGCGCTAGTCCACCTCGACTATTGGCGGAGAGTGTGGCGGGGGGGGTCCACAAAACAACCTGCCGCTGTTACCAACCATATACAAAACGAGATATCGTGCCTTCAACAAACGAACAACTAGCACACACTCGGTCCTGAAGGGACCCTTACGTCACTTACCTGTATCTAGGTGGAATGCGTAGGTGTTCTACCTTCCTTTGCCAGCCCCATCCTCCCATTTGACTTTGGGTGGCACTATTTTCCCAAGTCCCTTGTTGATACGACGCAAAACCACTTTTTTTTTCTTTTTTTTATATTATTAAGCCAAGCTCAGGGGATACCCTATGATGCAAAGCACAGCATGGCAGGAAGGAGATAGGGAAAGGATTAGGGGATATAAGGAGAGTGGCGGACGTGCCGATGTATGTCGCCCTTAAACTTCCGCAGATTGTATGCCGGAGGAAAAACAGATGATGGTAAGCTGTTCCACATTCGCACTGTTCGGGATAAAAAAGCATCACGGAATTTTACTGTACGGCCGAAAGTAATTTGAAGGGTTAAAGGATGTGCTCGGTTTGCAGCGCGAGTATTGCGTGCAGGAATCATTCTACCAGGGATTAGACTAGATATTTCATCAGAACATTGACCATGCATATAGCGATAAAGGAGCGAAAGGCATCCAACATTGCGGCGGTGCTCGAGTGAGTCGATATGACAAGTTATTGCCAAATCGCCAATGAGCTTGAAGGCTCTCTTTTGGACAATATCCAATGAAGCTAAGGCTGTGCGACCAGCCCCGACCCATATATGGGAGTTGTATTCCATTCTAGGTCTAATGTAGGACTTGTAGAGGAGCGCTAGATTTGACGGGGTGAAATATTTCTTACACCTTTTCAGAAATCCAAGACATTTCGATGCTTCTTTGGCAACAGAGAAGATGTGATCTGTCCAGTTTAACTTACTGGAAATATTAATGCCAAGAATGCTTAGTGACGGTGAATCAGAAATTAATGTTCCATCAAAAGAAACGGGTGTGGTTAATTTATGATCTTGTTTTAATGAGATGAGACAGCTCTGGGTCTTAGATGCATTGAATTCGACGCGATTTGCTTTGCCCCAAGCGAGGATACTGTTAAGATCGTTACTCAATGATATAGTCATGCAATCTCGTTTAACACATGCTGCATTCCCCCTGGATTCCGCAAGAGTGTCAAAGGAGTAAGCGAAATCAAGAGTACTGTCATCTGCGAAACTATGGATGGGATTGAAAGTAAGGGAAAGCAGATCATTAATGAAAATTAAAAAGAGAGTTGGAGAGATAACAGAGCCTTGAGGCACACCGGCATTTATGGGTTGCGGTTCAGATGTAATGCCATCTAATACAACACGTATTTGGCGACAAGATAGGAAACCTTCAATCCATAATAGAAGAGGAGGGGAGAGACCAAGGGCTTTAAGTTTGGCTAAAAGGGCTGGATGCCAGACTCTATCAAAGGCCTTTGAAATATCTAGCGCACTGGAGGCTTTTTTATTTTTGTCTTTTCTAATTTCCTTCCTGATTATCAGGTGCTTTCTGGGAATTCCTAAAGTATTTTATTTATTGGATGTGACTCTACCAAACTTAATCAGAATTATTACCTTTCTGGGACCGATGTCGTTGAGGAATTTCCATAATTATGATTCCTGGAATTTCTTCCATGCAAACTTGTTCACTAAATATGACATATTAATGGTCTTCTTCTTCTTTGTCACCACTGTCACGTCGCATGTCACACGAGCTTGAGAGTAAACGCATTTCTCTCGGTCGGGGTGCGTTCAGTTTTTGTGTGTTTGACGCAGCCGGCCTACACGCTTCAGTACGTCGTGTAGCATATTGCTATATGCAATACGCTACGACCATAACAATGTCAGTTCTTTGCATATTTGCTTTCAAACATTATTGAGCTTGTAAGGGATAGACTTACATAAGCAATATATTTGTCTCAATTTTTATGTCAATCCCGATGCATTCCATTTAATATAACCGTGCTGTTCCCAACATTGATTACAGTTCAGCCTGTAATGTAATTTTGTATTTTGGGGTTCACCGATGTTAAATTTTTCACGGATTTGATTTTTCACTTTTACCTTTCTCACTTGGCGTTTATTTTAACAAGACTTTTTCTTCTTCCTTGTACGTCAGTCTTCAGCCCGGCCTTCTTCCCGATCATGTGGCTACGGGCCGGCCGTATGCGCGTAACTCGTCTCAGTGTAGCATATTTCTACATGCAGTATGCTACGACCATAACACGGCAGAGTGGTCTAGAACACCTGTGGTTCAGACAACACTGAAAAATGGTCGACTGAGCTAGCCGGTCTCAAACATAGGCCTCATTGCTGCGGGCGCCCAATGCGTGGCTCGACCATGACCCATAAAGGCATTGCTTAGCACTCAAGCCAGGCGGATGCGACGGATCGGACAGTCTGATATGCTCGACAGATGACGCATCGAAGACACATCCCTGAAGTTCCGCTAGTCTTTGATCAGCCCTCGACATCATTTTTCATGTCGAGAACCAGAGGTGCACTGACAGGTTGGTAACCCAAAAAATCCAGCCTTCCCTCACCGAGATGCTCAGAGAACTCCGCGATCAGTAACCTAACCAACTGGTCAGAAAGCCTTCCCAGCCCTGACATCTCACTCTGACCTCCGACCGATCCTTGTTCAATGGTGCGCCTTGAAGGCGTCATCGAGGTAGTGACATGGCCGATTTTCTTCCTTTAATTCATAAAGACCATAGACAAGGTTGAATTCCAACAGGTATATCACCCACCATTGACGAGGCAATAGGAGGGCTTCACGATATCCTATAATTTACCAGCTAAGCTAGCCGGATGCGTTCTTAGGGCTACCAGGTTCAAGATCTACAGCAGGTAAGTATAACCTTTATTCCAGTAAAGTTGGTCTCGCTCAGTGCTTGATCTCCTTTGCGTGATAGACACCCGATTTTCTTCCCTGCAGATCTTCAAGCTCATATAAGGAGTTTCCTTTGCTTGACTTACTTCGACAGTTCACAAATTTACGTCCTAGTTTAGCACTAGTCTGGTGCTGGAAATTGCTTTGGGCAAAATTCCGTCTGATTACTTCTTGACCCACTTCGAAATTAACAGACTTCGCTCTGAGATTGTAAGCCCTTGACCCCTGTTTAAATGCGTAGTTTAAGTTCTCCTGCACTCTCGTACGGATCAATCTCAATTTGTCTTCAGCATCTACTCTCAGTGGCTCATTAAGAGTTCCGAGGCTCCTAAGCATGGAATAGGAGCTCGCATGATCCATCATCTGTTGACCGAAGAGTGTTCGATAGGGAGAGAAGCCAGTTGCTTGGCGGAAAAAGCTCCAAAGGGAGCTAGCTATATGGCTTAGCTCTTAATCCCACTTGGCATGTCCCTTCCGGATGTATGCTCTAATCCCTGACAATAGAGACCTGTACACTCGCTCTGAGGCGTTCGCTTACGGCGAGAAAACTACCGTTCGCCAGTGTTTTTCCCCATACTTGTCCAGTAATCTGACGCGAACTGTGCTGAGGAAAACTGGACTCCATTGTGAGAGATTGTCGATTCGGGAACTCAGAACACGCGAAAGACCTCAGTCTCGATGAACTGACACACATTGAGAGTAGATGCCTTTCACATAGGTTTGAGAATAGGAAACTTAGAAAAGTGGCGAAGAATTATCACTATGCAGACATTTCCTTTCAGTGACCTGGGATATGGACCTAGAAAGTCGATGTACAGCTTTTGCCATGGTCTCTCTATGACAGACTGGACTCCCAAAGGTGGTCTTAAAATAGTATTGCGGGCCTTGGTTTCTTTACACACGTTACAGGCGCTTACGTAGTTTCTGACATCAACTGTCATTCGTTGCAGAACTTTTAGCGACTGAGCGCGAGCAAAACTGTTCAAAATGGTACAAGTGGAGCCATCTGACATTTTAATAAGGAAGCATTTTCGCAACCACTATAATTCTATACATAATGGTCATTGCTAGTCAAGTCACGGCATTACGCAGACGTTGTTTCTGTTGGGGCCGAGGACGCGTAGTCAAGTGAATAATTAGATCAGCTTCGTCTTGACGCTAGCTAGGTCCATGGCTCACTTGTTACTACGTGAGAATTGGTACTGGTAACCTGAACACTAGAACAACAGTACACAGTGGACCACTAAAGCGCCATTTCGTTGCCAGCATAAAGAGGCGGTTACGCCTCGAGAATCTGGCAGCAGATGAAGAAACATTTAACTGTATGTGGCAACCTCCGAGCAGAAAACTAAATGGAGTTTACATGAACCGTGATAAGGCTGAACTACAATAGAAGTAAACAACTTTACGAAATTAAACGAGAGTGAGTTTTACTTACAAAAAATTGATACTTTTAGCCTAAATATATATCACATTCCGTAAGAGTTATTATCTTAATATTTAATGTTTTCAATTTCAAAAAGTGGTAAAAGTGAAAAAATTAACAAGTTGAAGTTGCTGTAATTGAAGATTTGTGCTTCGATTAATTCGCAGTGCCCTAATGAGATTTTATGTGTTAAATTTTAAAAAATAGTAAAAGTGAAAAAATTAACAAATGGAAGTTGATTTAACTGAAGATTTGTGCTTTCTATTAATTCGCAGTACCATTTTTATCCATTTTAATTTTTACATTGCACTTTTAATCATTTAGTAATAATTTATTTGTTTGAACACATTTCTTACAGAATGAGCGGTTCTTAGCGCACTATACTTACGGAAAATTGGATATTTAGACTTAACGAATGTTCCCCTCACACGAGTTAAAGTTAAATTGTGTACGCCTGTAAAATTAAAGGCTGCGTTCGCTTTACGTAAGTATATAAACTTACGTATACTTCTATTGTAGTTCAGCCTATAGAGCGTAACAAATTTTAAGTTGTTGGGTCTACGAGTAAGAAACTAAAGGAGAGGCCCATCAACAACAATTTTCGTGCCAATCTCAAAAATGTGTAAGTTTATACACATACTATAAAAAATTCGCATTGCAGGCGGATGGAAAAAAAAATTGTATGCAAGGGATTTTGGGTTTTGAAAGTATGACGCAAAATTCTATACCAGCAGCAGCGTAGTGAGAGCTAGTAATACAAAACAACTTTTTGAGATTCCCAGTAAGCCTATTTCAATAACTTAAAATTGTCTTAAAATTTCATTTTTGGTAAATCCGTAATAAGAAAATATATTAAAATTCTTTTACTTTTATCAACATTACAAACATTTACCAATATTCTAATTGCCAGCTTATTATTAAAAAAATATACAATTACAGTATTACTAAATTTCCACATAAAAGAGTGTAAATATTTTTCAATTTAGTACCCTTCCAATTTAAACCTTACCTACGGATTTTGTGCTAGGATAAATTTCTTTACCGAACATTAACAAAAGTGCAACCTAGGGTACATGTAGGCAGAGATACAACCATATGTTAGAAAGTGAGAAAAAGAATCACGTTCGGCACGCAAAAATGGCATATATAGATATACACGCAGTGGCCTCTCCTTTAATTTCTTACTCGTCGGTGTGGGTACACCAGTGATTCGCCATGCTGATTATTAGCGGGAGATTTTAAATATTATTTAAGTGGAAGTATGATACAACGCTAAATCAATTATATATTCGCGTAGTTACAAATATATATACCTAACACACATGTTATCATTGAACAAATTCATTGGGAATTTTGTTTGGACGGAAACCGATGGAAAAAATAAATATTTATATCAGTTGGTAATCTGAAAAACATAAAAATCCAAGTTAATTGGGCAATTTTCGTTTTTGTTGTATCTACTACGGCTATGCGTCAGGTTCCAAACAAGGAAAACAAAAGTACCAGAGTACTAAGCTCCCGCTTTGAAATCTGACAGTCAGGGGCCAATATGGCCGAACCTCACGCACACATAAAGCAAGATTTTGGTTACGCTATGTACACATTTTTGAACACAGGTCGTGGGTCATCTTGTACGCGGTAAATTTTTTGTACGTTTGACATTTGTATCCCTTTATCATTATTCGGTTTCGGTTCGGTTACCCGAAAATTTCAAAATTACTCGTCAAAATTTTCAGTTTCTCTATCATTTGTTTCAACTCTATGGGTACGTGCACAACGTGGTGAGACGAGGTAGTTGAGCTAGGCGAGGTGTAGTTTTCAAAACAATGCCTTATATGAGAATGAGTATAGAAACCTTCGATTATATTATGGAAAGATTTCAGGATAAACCCAAAAAAAAATCCATTATAAGGATATAAAATTAATCATTTTCTATTTGTCCAGCACTTTTTGCAGTTTGCTTCACAATATCAAGCGATTAGAATTTGAGGAACTCCATCATCCACATATATGAAGATTGACATACTGAACCTCATATATGAGTATGAGTTGAAGAAAAACCCTATAAGAATATGGCAGCTATCAAAACTAGCATGCTGCAGCACACGAAAAGATGAAATATTTCATTCTCCAACGAGATACCTCGAGGTATCCCGCCACAGCGTTATTATGAGCACTCTTATACTAGTACAGCGTACAATCATTTTATTTCTTCAACTCATGGTATAGCCTCGCCACGCCTCGCCTCGCCGCCTTATCTTGTCGCTAGGCTATGTCTCTTTGTTTTTAGTTTTGATGAAAGAAGTCTTGCAACTTTCATTTTCCGCATGGACTAAAACTATTTTATAAACGTATATAACTGTGATATTATCAAGATATTTTGATTATTTTTTTTCGCACTTGTTATCCATCTTGTTTTTATTTTGTACACTTGTGAATTGTTATTTATATTGTACACTCGTTAATTGTTATATGTATATATTGTATTATTTTCAGTCTCTTTTCCCAATTTTTTTTTCTTGTAACATTTCTGTAATTAAAACTCATACATATATATAAAAAAAAAATAGTATTATTATTGCACTAATTACAATTTTTTCGTAATTCATATTTAGTTTTGCTACTTTTTTATTTTTTATTGTCTATTCACCTAAGCTGAATTTTATATTATGCTTTATTTTAATTATATTATAAAGATATCATGCTCTTTATAGGAATTACATATTCATATATTACTATCACAAAAACATTCGTTTCTCAATAAACAACTGTTATATTTATAACCCATTATTTAAAACATGACGAAATCTTAGTAAATTCAAAATCTTACGTAAGTCTCCGTCTAAAGCAAACAGCACTTTGAATTATGCCGTGGAAACTTTTGAACGCGCCAGTGTAAATTTTTTTGCGATTATAATTTATGTCTACTAAGATAATTTAATTCACAACGTTGAGTTTGTCAAACTTTTGACACATGTCTCTCACACGAAACTTTGGCAAATTAATATTAAGCTGTCGCTTACCTGTCTTTTAATCATAATTAAAGTAAATCTATCTGTTGAATTGGGAACACTTGATTAAACTTGAGAGCACTTCATTAAAGAGTTATTTCGATGAAATGGAACGACAAAATTATTGTGCTTAATTATATCCTTATTGTATATAATTTCCGACCTCGAAATTGTTTTATAAGAATGATAATATTATAAACATACAATTTTTGTTTTATCGCTTTACATGTTACCTCATTTCAGAAAGGTTTAAAATGTTGGCAATTGGTGGGAAAGTGTATTTTCAGAAAATATCGGTCGTTGGCAAACTATCCAGCCCAGCAGGCACTACAACTACAACGAAGTGAAAGTATGACATATGGCGATGACAGTAGATCTCCATATTGTCAGAAAGCCTTCAGTTCAACTAAAGGGCAGAACTAACCATCATTTTGGAACTAGACAGGCGAAGTTTTGTTTTACTGACATTTTACTGGAATTTCATGTCCGAGGTAAAAGGAGCTGCTGCCTACCTCGACTCTCTCGATGTTTGTGTGAATATTGGAGATGGAGTGATTATTAATCAACATTTTCCTGTGATAAGATCCTATTGTCAGTACGCCAACAAACAGATGAAGTCAACAAAATTCACGTTGTTGAAACGAGTCATTAAATGCGATTTTATTCCACGTTGGGTTATTGTCGAATAAGTTTGCAACAACATTTGTTTGGAGTTAAAATTAGAAAAGAAATCACGCTCAATTCTGACAAGCCTTTTATTTCACACTTTTGTTTTTACAATGTTTTTTTACCTTTTTTTTAAATTACATCAAATCAAAGGTTACTTCGATTACTTCGAAGTACAAAGCTTTTCAAGTGCTACTGCTCCTTCACTTAGTAATTTATTTACATATAAATATGTATTTTGATTGGTGTAATTACGGTTATACATCACTGCCCGCCTCGTCATCATGACGACAGAGTTGGTTGCGTTCTGCCCGCCGTTAGGAAGGTTACTCGGTCCCATCTAGTAGAAGAAGAGGACAAATCTTGCTGATGGGGCGTTTTAAAGTAATACCATTACATCCGACTATAAAAATACGAACTAACCCGTCTGGTCATTATTCTCCCTAATGCTCAGTGGGAAGGAGGGAGTTGATCTTCCCGTAAGAGAACGATGGTACCAGTTTGCACATTCGGTTGAGAAATAGTCCACTTGTTTCTAACTTACAAGTTATTTAAATATTTCTTTGACCATCTGCGCCAGAAACGTTCGTGATATTGTTGTACTAGCTGCCACCTAGTAAGACAGTTAACTTGGATCTCCTTTAAACTAGGTTCTGGTGGAGATAATGGAGGCGATCCCATTAAAAAATGCCCTGGAGTTAGAACTTCTGTATCCGATGGATCTGCACCAATTGAATATAGCAGCCGGGAGTTCGAACATGCTTCTACTAACGTGAGGAGCATATAAAACTCCTCGAAATTAAGTGTTGTATTTCCAATGACACGTTTCAAATGGTGTTTAACAGCCTTGAGGAATGAAAATCCAATTTGTCCCATGTGTTGCTACCAAGGATGCTAATTGCTCTCTTAGTTGGCTCATGACATGTAATAATGAATTTTGCAGTTGGCGATCGGCTCCCACAAAAGTTTTATCATTATCACTATAAATCCTGGTGCAGCGTCCACGTCAAGAAATGAAGCGTTTATAAGCTGCGATAAAAGCTTCAGTTGTTAAGCTAGAGACCAGCTCAAGGTGTATTGCTTGCCATGCAAACAAATAATGCGATGTGTGCTTAATAAGATGACGGACCTCTTCCTGGCCCATAACGAACTTACACTGGGCCCGCATAGTCAATTTCAGTATGTAAGAATGTTTTTGTTAGGTTTACTCTGTCTGGAGGTAGGATATCCATCCGTTGGGTACGTGCGGAAGCTCTCTGATGAAAACAGGGGATGCATCGCTATATGTATCTGCTAACTTTGTCTCTTCAGGATATAATCCAATAATGTTGCCTTATGTAATTAAGCGAAAGAGAAACTTCACCATGTAAAGTTTGTTGATGTGCATCAGCTATAATAAGCTCACCCAAACGGCAGGTTTTTCCAAGAATGAGCTGATGTTTGGCATCCGGAGGAATATTTGAGTAGTGAAGTCTACCACCTACTCTCATTGCCTCCATAGATTTGTCTAATAAAGGTGAAAGGCGAAGTAGAGAACTTGTTGGATTGATGCTTTTCCCTTTAGACAAACGTAGACTTTCGGTTGTGAAGGAAACACTTTGGCGTCGACGTATCCACAATATGAGCACATTTCCTAATTCAGATGCTGATAATGGAGAGTAGTTTCTCTGTACTCCTTCCCATTGTTGGTTTGAGATGAGTCTTTTACAATAAACTGTTATACGGAATAGACGTTTAAGGGTTGAGTATCTTTCTAGTATATCCCATTCCCATCTTCTTGCATAATTGTAGATGAAGTGACAACGGGGGTCTTTCTATTATATCAATGCATTCAGTCAGTGATCTCTGATTAGATTGAGGCCACATAGAAGAAGGTTATTGAAGCCAGGCAGGTCCTTGCCACCAGATATTGAAATTTGCTAGAAGAGACGGTTGTACTCCCCTTGTAACACAGTCAGCTGGGTTTGAGTTGCCAGGTACATGAACGATCTGTGAATCCGTCAACAGTATATTATTACATTTATCAAGTCAAACGATTGATGTAATGAGTTAATCAGTCGTGCCATTAGATAAGCTCCTGTTAGTCCCAGTCTTGGTATTGAGAGTTTTTTAATACGAGCGAGTTTGGTTTTCGAACAAAGAAGAGAAACCTGAACTTGGTCCAATTCGTGATAAACTCTGATATAGGTTACTGCAGCGTAAGCTTTCTCTGATGCAACTGCGAAGGCATGTATTTCGTAGGAGCAATTTGATGGATGCCAGCCAATCCACCTTGGTATAGATACGCTTTCAAGCTGCGATAATTCGCTTCGAAGCGAAGGCCAGTTATTAGCAATATTAGCGGGTACTGGAGAATCCCATTCGAGATCCTTTTGTAGCCAAAGGTCCTGGAAATTAGATTTAGCAAGGATTATTGATGGCGAGAGAAATCCAAGAGGGTCGTATAATTTCGCTACATCAGATAAAATATTCCTCTTTGTTATAATGGAAGGCGCATCCGGCAATGAAATTTGAAACTCAAAAGCATCTTTGTTTTGATTCCATATTA
Source organism: Dioctria linearis (assembly GCA_963930735.1). Classification (NCBI taxonomy): domain Eukaryota; kingdom Metazoa; phylum Arthropoda; class Insecta; order Diptera; family Asilidae; genus Dioctria; species Dioctria linearis. The sequence goes on along the minus strand of OZ005742.1, from coordinate 116,476,597 downwards.
GTCCCAAAGTTTTTGTGATGTTCTGATCAAGATCACCCAAGTGCTTTTGTGCTGGTGATTTACTGTTTATTGCTAGTAAAATTTCATTGCTGTTCGACGACAATGGAATTGATCTTGTAAAGATAGCACTGAACTGACATCCTCAGCACCTGTGAGAATATCGTCAACGTAGCAATCACGTTGTAAAACTTCTTGTTTTTTCATCTTCTGCCAACTTTAGTAAAGTTCGTATGGCGGGAAACGGGGCGGATGTAGTTCCATATGTAACCGTTAAGAGTCTAAAATCCCGTATTGGCTGCAACTCAGATTCACACCAAACAATTCTTTGGAGATCGGAGTCGTCTTCATGAACCATTATCTGATGGAACATATTTTTGATATCCGCCGCAAATATTATGAAGTGCTTTCGCCACCTTAGAAGTACTGAAGTTAGATCTTGCTGCAGGGCAGGTCCTGCAGCAAGGCAATCATAGAGGTTGCACCCGTTTGAACTTCTTCTTGAAGCATTGAAAACTACGCGAAACTTTGTGGTAGAACTTTGTTCTCTTATCACACCATGATGAGGATTATAGAATGGTGTTAGCTTCCCACTTCGAGTTTTTGCAGTAAGCACGGGTTCCATATGATGAAGATACTCCTTCATAAGTTTTTCATATCTAGTTTGAAGCACATTGTCTTGTTTTAAACATCTTTCCATGGCCAGAAGACATTTATTTGAACTGCATCTGGAGTTCCCAAATAATAAAGGGGAAATAATAGTGGATCTTAATTGGCAAACGAACAACATAACGTGCATCAGTATTTCGAGTTGTAGTTGTTTCGCATGCTTGTTCTTCCTCGGTGACTGTTGAACAAGTGAAACCTCTTCAATCTCCCAAAACTTTTGAATTCGTGTCTTTAAATCAAGTAGATCAATACTAACAGATGTTGAGAATGCTGCTTCATTATGATTGGAGCAGTCCATTGGACCGGAAACAATCCAGCCTAGACTGGTGTTTTGAGCTGTAGGCAGCCCTTGACGAAGGCCTTCCTTCAAAATTTTGTAGTAATAGTCAGCACCTAGAATCAAATCGATAGGAGAGTCATCGCTGTAATTGGGGTCAGCTAATTGTAAGTCGGCGAGATGAGAAAAGCATGAGAAGTTGATTTCCTTGGGAGTAACTACTTGAGTAAGCTTTGGTAGTATTAAAGCACAACCTTCCAGTTGGAAATCGGGAGAAGTACATGATCGCAATGAAAATCTGGCTTTTGATTTAACTGTTGTCGTCATACAGGAACCTATTCCGCAGACAGCCACTGATATTTCCGTTCTAGGCAACTGGAGGCTGTTTGCTACAGTTGAAGAAATAAATGTGGCCTGCTAGCCATGACCGAGTAATGCTCGAACAACACTTTTTTTTCACTGGGTGACTTAAGAATCACTTTTGCAGTGGCAAGTAGAACATTATTGAAGATCGTGGTTGAAAATGACCCAACTGATATGGATGGATAGAATTGTGGACTTCAGTACTTTTCGAAGAAGAACAATGATTTTTGGATTGTTGTCTACTGAAGAGCCGTTATCGCGATGAAGAGAGGAATGGTGCAGTTGATTGCAGTGCTTATAGCGAATAATTTATGGACACTTGACTGCACAATGCTGTTTCCTCAGACAATTGAAGCAAAGCTGCTAATTTTGAACAAATTATCTCCGTTGAACAACGGATTTCTGTTGAAAGGATGGACAGAAGAGTAGAAGATGCTTACCAGAACAGCTAGGACAATAATGAGTTGTAGCAGAAGCGTCATGTGCTTTAATAGCATGCGATTTAGTTTTGATAGTAAAGAAAGGTAGGCTTCTGGCCAGTTCCTTCGGCTTTTAGTAATGAGGGTTTCCAATATATGGATTCGATTTTGCAGAAAAGAGCATAGAGCCTTGAATTTCGATAACTCAGTACTTCCGCTGATAGAGTATTCCCAATCTTTTCGTGTAAGTGAGTTAAGCTTTAGCACAGTTATAAATAGAAGCCAATCATCCCAATGATTTACTGGACGTCCTAAGCCTTCCAATCCTTTTACAGCTTCCGTCGTAGCATCAAATAACATTTTTAATTCCTGAGCAGATTCGAGTTTCATAGTAGGTAATGAGTTGAGCATACTTAGATACGTGGATACAAGCACGCGGGATTCTGGTACCTGTCGCATAAAATTTCCCAAGCAGACTTATAATTGGAATCCGTTATTACTATATTACGGAGGAGTTGCTCAGCTTGTCCGAGGCTTGTTTTGAGATAATAAGGTTTTTGAGATCCAGTGAGATCTAAACGCGAATCAATAAGACTTTTAAAAAGATCGGAGAATGCTGGCCATTGTCTGAAGTAACCTCCGAACTGTGGAAGATTCATTTTAGGTAAAGCGGTTATATTTGAGCACATGGTTGAATTTAGATTTTCTTAAGTTGATAAAGAGACGGATGGATTGTAGTCTTCCAACATCTTTTTAAGAATTCCGCCATTTTGACAGTAAGCTAGTTCTGTTTCGTCATAAGATTCATTTTGGAAGTAATCAGATTCGAGGTCCTTTGCTGTGGCTTGTTCCAACAATTGATCTCGATTGTTCTGGAACTTTTCCCAATACTGATGCAAAAAGTTTACTCTTGTCTGAACATAGCCTTCAGTTAAATTATCTTTACAAATTTTGTTGGTATTAGTGATGAAATTATTAATAAATTTCGATGTTGTCAATTGCTTGATGATTTTTTTTTCATTATGAGATAATATTAAAGACTTACTTTGTTATGGTTCTATATTAGAGTGATTGACTTGGATGTGAAGTCCAGACTGCCAGCATGAGCTCACAGATAACTCGGTGGACAGCTCGCCTCGGCTATTGGCGGAGAATGTGGGGAGGTTCCACGAAAACCTGCTGCTGTGCCACCTGCCATATACAAAAAGAATCGTGCCTGGCAAGTCAAAAACCCAAGCACCCACCCGGTCCTGAAGGGACCATTACACCACCTATCCTTACCTTTATTGAAGGCCCAGATATATTGCCTTCTCTGTTGGCCCCAACCGCCCAATCGACACTGAGGGCAGATAATTTTCAGTGAACCTAGTCAACCTTCATGATAAGAGGGCACCAGGAGAGTAGAAGGAGAAAAGAAATAACTCTTAACACATTACAACGTTATAATTATACCTATTATTTAATCGAATAATCTGAACCTAGTGTACCCCTGTTTCATTTGTCCCTCAAGGTGTGGACTCTTAACTCTATCAGATACTATTGCACATAGTCAGCTTTAGCTGTTAACTCGAACCTAGAAGATTATTTCGCTTGGAACTATTAAATTCATGGGTCGTACTTCTGCGAGAAAGTAGTATAAGTCTTTAATTTAAATGAACTTATATTATTATTACAGTTGGCACTGTTCATGTTCCAAATACATGATTAGGCTAAAGAATAGTTTGTGTTTCAAATTCAAATAATTTTGTCTTACTATAACTGACCCTGCTAAAATTCACAAAGTGCCTAAAGTGCTAAACCTAGTTTAAGTCTAAAGAAAAAGATTGAGTACAGTTAGCACAATCACAATTTAAGTTTCAGGAAACGCCGCGTACAAAAAGGAACCCTGAATCATGGATAGAACAATCAATAGTAGCCTGGGCTAACTATCCTGCTCCGTGACAACTAGAAAATGCTGATGACACTCACGGGCGGCAATGCGTCTCTTACGACTTATTGAGATATGTAAGCACCACGTATATAGTGACCAAGTACAATGAGGTAATTAACAAGAGCCCCAAACAAAACAAAATTATCAAATATAAAGCGATGCGTAATTGCATAATGTCGCAGAAGGCACTATGAGCACATTTAAAGCCAATAGTTGTGCAGAATGCCGCATGATCAAGCGTAACACAGATATTACAAAATGTGATATGATCAAATAATACATATATACAGGGTGTTCCGTAAATGTCTTTAATCCTTTTAAGGGATGAAAGTAGAGGTCATTTGGGTCAAAAAAGTCTAGATACTTTAATATCGAACTCCGCTTGGTTTTCGAGTAAATCGATAATATCGATTTCCGAGATTTTGCATACCTTTTCAGAGTGATTTCGTTATAAGTTCTATTGTAATTAATGTATTGTGACGTTCAAACCTTTATTTAAAAGAACACATATTGGCCTTTCTAGGAATGCATAACTAGTTATAATTGTGCCTTCAGTTATTTACAAAAAAAAAAAACAGTTTTCTCTAGAATTTTTTATTTCACCAAAATTTGTGTCGCGCTTCAGTGTACATTTATTCGAAATATCACTATTGCACGAAGTTGGGAATACTATGAAAAAATTTGCGCATTATGTCCCCTTTCCAAAATGACCTCCCTAAGTGCTATCAACAATAAAAATCAAAAGTCATAAGCAAACATTTGGAAGATGTGCCCATCGAGGTAATTTTCAGTTTTTTCGTAGGATTCTATCTTCTCCTACAGTTTTTAACCTACGACAACCATTTATATGTCATTGTACGGGAATCTGAACTGGCTATTAGATAGCGTACTTTTGTATTTCGCATTTCGAAAATGGACGGGGTAATTTCGAAAAATCACTTTTTTACCAAACTTGATATTTACGTAGATTTCGTAATTCCGTATCTTCATTTTTGCGGGAGGGGCAAGCTCTGGGAGGGCGGGAGTTCAAAGTTTCAAGTTTAAGCGGCTATATTTTCTCAACCAAGCATTGTTCTAGCCAGTATGTCCTAAATACATAAATGGAAAAGACATTTTTGGTGGTTTTTATTCAAATATAACCCTTCCGCAAAAATGAAGATACGGAATAACGAAATCTACGTAAATATCAAGTTTGATAAAAAAGTGTTTTTTTCGAAATTACCCCGTCCATTTCCGAAATCGGAAAGTACGCTATCTAATAGCCAGTTCAGATTCCCGTACAATGACATATAAATGGTTGTCGTAGGTTAAAAACTGTAGGAGGAGATAGAATCCTAAGAAAAAACTGAAAATTACCTCGATGGGCACATCTTCCAAATGTTTGCTTATGACTTTTGATTGTTATTGTTGATAGCAGTTAGGGAGGTCATTTTGGAAAGGGAACATAATGCGCAAATTTTTTCATAGTTTTGCCAACTTCGTGCAATAGTGATATTTCGAATAAATGTACACTGAAGCGCGACACAAATTTTGGTGAAATAAAAAATTCTAGAGAAAACTGTTTTTTGGTTTAAATAACTGAAGCCACAATTATAACTAGTTATGCATTCCTAGAAAGGCCAATATATGTTCTTTTAGATAAAGATTTGAACGTCACAATCCATTAATTACAATACAACTTATAACGAAATTACTCTGAAAAGGTATGCAAAATCTCGAAAATCGATATTATCGATTTACTCGAAAACCAAGCGGAGTTCGATATAAAAGTATCTAGACTTTTTTGACCCAAATGATGTCTACTTTCATCCCCTTAAAGGATTAAAGACATTTACGGAACACCCTGTATATATATTTGGGAACAAATATGTAAAATGAAAATGATCAAATATAAAGCCAAATGTGTAAATTTCAATATGTTTAAATATGTTTTAGTCTAATATGCGTTCAAATCTCAACTTACATGTGACGCTTTCCCTCGATGGAGCTCCCTGGAGGTGATAGTGCAGTCTCTGAAAAAAAGCTTTGCTGTTGTTGTGTACACAACTGATCCTTGTTCCTTTTTATACAGACGATTACCTGGTACACAACGATATTTCCTAATTTCACCTAATTACGGCTTCTACCTGCTTGATTTCGACACTTAACTAATGGTTGGCTTTCCTTTTCTGTTTTCTTTTCTTGGCTATAGGTGTTGTTTGCGGAGTGACTCCTTACGAAATCTGGTCACTGCGGAGAGGCGCTGATTTAGAGCCGCGGTTTGGTTATGCCTGTCTTATCTTCATATAGGTCCACCGACCTAACCGCAGCCAGGCCCGTTGGATTGTTGTTCTGGACTTGAATTGACGCCTGGACGCAGGTTGCTAATAAACGCTGTTCCTAGCTTAGTTCAAGATGATATCGTGAAAATCCCAAGAAATCTGCTTTTCACCAAGAAACACGACGTGAAGTTCTTGTTCTGGCTTTATTGGATTCACAACAAATTGTGGATTGACAAATGCCGGAAGATTTCCCTTTTTGTAGCCACACTTTATTTGCACCCTAACCTCACAAAAGCTGTAATGGGTCGCCCTTCTTCCTGTTCCGGTCTTGCGAATCTTTTTTTGGAATTCTTCCGTGTAAATCTCCGCTCGCCCTTGGGACGATCTCTTTGTCAAATTTTTCACTTCGTAATTTTATTTCTGTGGACACTACTTATATATATTTTAGTTTTCCAGGTTTACGTCTATCTCTCACGGCAACTTCTCAATCCCATTAAAAATGAAATGTCCAATTGTTCATTCCGGCAGCTCGGATGTTTCTTCTTTTTTCAGGCACTTGTTCCAGTCAAACTCGAGTCGCATGGTCGAGTCTCGTCGATATTACAATTGCCGTGTGGTCCACGTTCTGTGCTGCTGCCGTCGGGTAGCATACTAGCATACTGCTGCCTGCAATATGCTACGACCATAACAGGGCAGGGTAGTCTAGACCACCTGTGGTCCAGACGACTCTGAAAAATGGTAGACTGAGCTAGCCGTTCTTAAAACATAGGCCTCATCGCTGCGGGCGCCCAATGTGGGACTCGACCCATGACCCATGAAAGCATTTCCCTCACGGAAGCCATACGGATGCGACGGGTTGTCAAAGACGTTCTGGTATGCTCGAGAGGTGACAAATCGAAGGCATCGTCCAGGTAGCGACATGGCCGATTTTCTTCCTTAGGTTTATAAAGCCCGTAGACAAAGTTGAATTCTAACAGGTATATCACCCACCATTGACGAGGCAATAGGAGGGCTTCGCGATATCCTATAGTCTACCAGTTAAGCTGGCTGGATGCCTTCTTAGGGCTACCAGATCTAGATTTGGTTTTATCATGACCGACTGTTGCCGATTATAGAAATGTTGAAGAAGGACAGAGAAAGACAAATCCTCCTAATGAGGCCGATCCAGAAGGGATTAGAAAGAGTTTATGTACTCATAAAGGGTAGAGGTAGGTTGGCGAGGTTGAATTCCAACAGGTATATCACCCACCAATGACGAGGCAATAGGAGGACTACGCGATATCCTATAGTTCAGCAGTTAAGCTGGTTGGATGCCTTCTTAGGGCTACCAGGAATAAACGTTGCAATAGGTAGATGACACGTCCAAGAATATGGGTATCACGGCCTGATGTCGTTGGCGTGATAGACACCTAACGTTCTCCCCTACATATCCTCAAGCTCATATAAACAGTTTCCTTTGTTTGACTTAATTCGACACTTCACAAATTTACGTCCTAGTTTAGCACTGGTCTGCTGTTGGAAATTGCTTCTTGACCCACTTTGAAACTAATGGGCTTCGCTCTGAGATTATAAGCCTTTGAACCCTGTTCGAATGCATAGAATAAGATCGCCTGCACTCTCGCATGGATCAATCTCAATTTGTCTTCAGCATCTACTCTCAGCGGCTCATTAAGAGCTCCGCTGCTCCTAAGGATGGAATAGGAGCTCGCATGATCAATCATTTGTTGACCGAAGAGTGTTCGGTAGGGAGAGAAACCAGTTGCTTGGTGGAAATAGCTGCTAAGAGAGCTAGCTATATGGTTTAGCTTCTCATCCCACTTGGTATGTTCCTTCCAGATGTATGGCCTAATCCCTGACAATAGAGACCTGTTCACTCGCTCTGTGGAATTTGCTTTCGGCGAGTACACTGCAAGTGTTTCACCCCATATTTTTGCAGTAATCTGGCGAACTGAGCTGAGCAAAACTGAACTCCATTGTCAGAGACTATGGCTTCCGAAACTCCGAACACGTGAAAGACCTCTGTCTCGATGAACTGACATATATTGAGAGTAGATGCCTTCCTCGTAGGTTTGAGAAACGTAAATTTAGAAAAGTGGTCAAGAATTATCAATTTGCAAACATTTGCTCTCACTGACCTGGGATATGGACCCAGAAAGTCGATGTACAGCTTTTGCCATGGTCTGGACTGGACTCCCATAGGTGGTCTAAGAATAGTATTCAGGGCCTTGGTTTCGTTACACACGTCACAGGCGCCTACGAAGTTTCTCACATCAACTGTCATTCGTGGCCAGTACAAGTGTCTCCATAATCGCCCCAGTATTTTCCTTATACCTCCGTGAGAAGCCAGTGGCGGATCATGCGCTCTTGAAATAACGTCGGAGACAAGCCTCGTGGAATCCAAAGCTTCCATGCTTCTTATCCCTGAATCGTCTCGCCTGTTCTCGGAACAGTCCGAATATAAACGAAGCCATCCCTGACGCAAAGATCTGGTAGTTTACCAGAAGCTGATTTAACCTTATGCCTCAGCTCCTCATATTCCAACACGTTTAAATATGGAGATCTAACGTCAACTTCTGGTCCAGGATCTTCAGATGCTGTTAAGCCGTCACAATGAATTCGTGACAGCGACGTTCAGGCTTCCTTTTCGATGCTCAATGCTGAAGTCGAAACATTGAAGCTTCAAACTCCACCGAGCAAGTCTACCGCTGAGGTCCTTTTGAGACATCAGCCATTTCAAGTTCGCATGATCAGTTACTATCTTAAACGACATAAGTTCTATGAAGGGCCGGAACTTCTGCACACTTAATAAGGCTGCTAAGCATTCCTGCTCTGTGACGGTGTAATTACGCTGTGCTGAATTCAACTTTTTCGAGACGTAGGCTATTGGCTTCTCGTGGCCATCGTCATCTAGTTGCATCAGCACTCCACCATTACGGTCTTCGCTCGTATCACACTGTATAACGAACGGTTTGGTGAAATCTGGGCTTACTAACAACGGAGTAGAGGTTAGTTTTTCTTCAACGACTCCAGAGACTTCTGGGCTTCGGGCGTCCACTGGACCTGACTCGGATTCTTCAGCGTGTCTGCGATGGAGGCAGTTAAGTCAGCATAGTTCGGAATGAATCGTCGGTACCATCCCGCCATACCAAATAGGCATCGGGCTTGCCGAACAGTTTTAGGTGACGGTTAGTCAACTATGGCTGAGATCTTATCTGGGTCAGTTCTGATTCCTACTTTCCCGATAATAAAACCCAAGTATTTAGTATCCTTAATGCAAAACTTACTCTTCTTACGTTGATAGTGAGGCCAGCTTTCCTCAAACAATCCGCTACACGGGCTAGCAGTGTGAGATGAGAGTAAAAGTCTGAAGACAGAATCAATAAATCGTCCAAATAGACGGAGACATTCTCACGAAGATCGAAAGGAATGACCTTATCCATGAGGCGGCACATAGTTTGTGGAGCATTGCAAAGGCCAAATGGCATCACCGTGATAGAGATGATGACCAGGTACTGCAAAGGCGGTCTTCTCTCCGGACTCAGTGTCTAGTGGGATCTGCCAGAAAGCATCTTTGAGGTCCAGGCTTGTGGTGTAGTTTTCCGGAGGATGTCGACTCAGAAGCGCATCTATCTGCTGCAGCGGAAAGGCATCCTTCTTAGTAACAGGGCTGACCTTGGTGGCGTCAAAACAAACCCGAACCTTCCCAGGCTTCCTCAGTAGTACAAGTGGAGAGCTCCAATGACTCTGGCTCTCCTCTATCACACCCAACTAAAGCATTCGTCACAATTCACCATCCATCAAACTCTGTACTGCCGGCGAAATCGGATAAAACCTCCATTTTTTCGGAGTCGCGTCATTCGTTTCAATCTTGTGACTGACAAGAGATGTTTTTCATAAGCCTAAAGAGGCGAAAGAAGGAAAAAGCTGTTTAGTAGCTTCCAGACGTTGTTGATCTATATCGGAAAGAACATGGCAATCGGTGTCAGAAGTAGCTATTAGACTTGGTGTCACTTCTGCAACTATACCCAGGACATCTGGAGCCAACCCAAATAGACGCCAGAAGTTTATTCCTAGATATAGTGTCTGTGTGAGCCAGGAACAACTTAAAGACGCTCATTTTGGGTCTTACCACGGAAAGTGATGTTCAAGTCCACGTGGCCATGAACAGTCGTCATGGCACCATTAGCTACTTGTACCTGTGTCCGATACCTCTTCCATTCAACCTATGCTTCTGCAAGCCTCACTAGGGCTCCTTGGCCTAGGATACTGACAGTGGCACCACTATCAAGTAACCCAGTCTCAGTTCGCCCGAGCAGTCTTACATGGGCATACGGTCGAGTGTCGTCTGACATCGACACGGAAATCTGTGCCAATTTTTTTCTTTCCTGTTTCATTCGTCCACAGTATTACCGCCAACGAACGGTCGATCGTTTCTTTCTTTGCCCAATGTCCAGGTCAGGATACATACTTGCTACTAGCTCCGCTACTAAGGAGCAGATACGGTCTCGTACTGCATTGTGGTTTTGCAGACGAGTATGATAAAGCGTCAGCGGGTTTAAAACAGGCTCACGCCCACTTGTCATAATATAGCTTGGTGGCCGCTTTAATACATAAACGACGGGAGGCCGAATCTTCTGCTCAGTAACATTGCCAGCAAAAAGTGCTGTCGGTTTTATCGGAACGTCGAAGATTAAAGACTCTTCCAAAGAAGTGTCTAGTAGTGTCCTGGGCTCCCTACAGGTGGAAACGGGAGTTTGAAAATCTGTCGAGAAGTCAATCAGATTCTCTGTGTCTATCAGTGAATTATCATTGACATTGAGACTGTCCAAAGGATTGTTACTATCACCAGAATCACTGAGTGATATTAACGGACAGTCTAACGTCTGTTCGATGGGGTCTATTAATCGAGCGGATGGGTTTCCCTGCTCCACGTTAGGTCTGGAGTTGTTAGCGCTGTGGCCATCCTGGATGTCACACTTGGTCCAGAAGAGTTGTTGTGATTCCCGACCCGCTTCAAGTTTTTCTGCAGACATTGTCTACAGTTTGGCTAGAATACGTTTTTACGTCCAAACCCGTAACAGAAATTCTGTTGTCCTTCTTGTAGACAATCCTAATAATAGTGTCCTGGCTGGTCACAATTCCAACAAGTCACTGCTTGTCGGTATGTGATATTGTGTCAGTCAGAAGCATTTGCGACTTCTCCTCAATCTCGCTAATACGAGGAGTACGGTAAGCGTTCAAATCACTAGCAGTTGCAATCCGACCAACATTCGCAGATGACCCATGAGACGGGTGCAAGCAGATTTTATTTTGTATGTCAGGATGTAAGTTTGCTTTCACAAGCTCAAGAAATTCTGACTCTGGCATGGGATTTTGTAGTTGGTCCCGTAGCTGTACCAGATGTTGGTGGTACATTGCGAATGATTCCCCTGGTTTTGTTTGCGTGACATCAGCTGGACTCTGACTTTCAGGTCATCCTTTGGAACTCCCCATTCACATAGTAGTCCGTTCCTGACATATTACCACGACGGAGTCGGATTATGTCGTAATAGTGACCAGTACCAGCCTTTAGCCGGTCCTGTCAACAGGGCGAACATGTGCCTTATCAATAAGCCGAAGTCTCCTTCTAAGGAGGAAAAAGTCAGTGCTTCTACTCTACAGATGAACTCATCTACGGATAATTCAGAATTATTTCCGTTATACGACAGGTTCCATCTCCTGATAGGACTGCCTGAGCGTCTATTCCAGGAATAGTTTTGAGCTTGTTGGCCTTAAGGTGGTGGTGCCGGAGGAGCGAAAGCTAATGGAAGTGGAGGAAAATGTCTGGGTTGTCCAGCTGGGAGCGAATGTCTCTGACGCGGATCTCTAGGAGTCCCTGCAGAGTCTCTGGGTGGTTGACCTCGCTCTCCAAAAGGAGGTGGTGTGGGACGAGACGCATCCGCTTGCCGAATAACCGCAGCGACTCGTTGTCGGACATCTTTAATCTCAGCTCGCAGCGCGTGCATACTCTGAGAGATCTCGGTCTGTACTACATTTTGAAGCTGGCTTCATAGACTGGATATGATCCTGTCTGTGTCTATAAGGCCCTGCCCTGACGGTGCAGGTGGCAGACTATTTCTTCTAGAGCTGTTCTGTGATATGGGTGCTGAATGTTACCCAGGAGATAAAGATCTACGACTAGGCTGTGGAAGTGGCGGTGGAGGTACATTGAACTGTAATGGTTGCTGTGGAGGATCTGAACTCCCGTGCCGAGTGGGATACCTCTTCGGGATCGCATCAGTATAAGCCACGAAGTCCTGCTGAGTGAGAGAACTTCTGCCGTTTTGACGGACAGTTTGCTTTTGAATTTATCCATTCTCGCAGATATGCTCTATGAAATATGTGCCCACAAATGGTGGCTACAGGCTTTTCTTGGCAGACCAATCTCCCTCTTGCTTAATCAAGATGATGAAGTAGATCAGAGAAGGAAAAACGTGAAAGTTGATTTCAAAAATTATAGCTAAGCTGAGTAAACGATAAGCACAATCTAAAGAGACTAAAACTTCAAATGTCTGCTCCAAAATGCAATACTATCATACTCGGCATTATGAAGAAAACATACAAGGAGCCAAACTCCAATGAATCAATATCAAGCAATGAGCTAAACTCAAAATTTCAACTCGAATAAAAAGAAAAACGAAATCGTACAATTTCTCCCTCACTTCCCAAGAACTTACTCTCAACACAAAAGTCTTCCAAGCCCACTCTCTCTCCAATTAGGTCAGAAGTTATTCAGTAAGGATAGGCAGTGTGAGTGTGTGCATGAAAATTCTTGAGTCCTCACCGAAATCTGGGAAGAGTCGAGCTCGAGATGTTAGAGACTGAAAATGCTACTATAGATTCTTCAGCCAAGAAGTTAGCAGTATGCCAACTCCTAATTACTGTAGGTCTCCAGCATCACTTCCATTCTTCAACAACTCTTTCCTTCCTCTTCACCTGATTGTCATGTCTGGCTAACCTTCCAATTGGGTAGAGTCATGAGTCTGGTCAACTAGTTAGCTAAACGCCAAAAAGTCATCACACACGACTCTGTCCAGCCAGTTGGCCGGCAGAAACATGCCTCCGTGAACACAATCAAAAAAATTTGTGAGGCCACCAACTATTTCCATAGCAGAAGGCCAGCGGGAAAGATCAGTTCCGAAAAAATTTCAAAAAACTCGGCAATTGTTCCAACTTGAGGCTTGACCAAAGTCAAACCTAAAGTCGAACTGCAGAGAAATCAATACCAAAAACTCTACGTTACTAAAACCGCAATCCAAAAAAAAATTTAAATCCCAATCGAAAATTTTTGCTTTACTCAACTCAATTCAGATAACCAAAACCAATCAAACTCAAGTCCGCAAGTAACCTCTACTGGTTCCACGAAAACCTGCCGCTGTGCCACCTGCCATATACAAAAAAATCATGCCTGGCAAGCCAAAAACCCAAGCACACACCCGGTCCTGAAGGGACCATTACACCTCCTATCCTTTCCTTTAGTGAAGCCACATGTTTTGCCTTCTCTGCTCGTCCCAACCGCCCAATCCACACTGAGGGCAGATAATTTTCAATGTCCCTGTTGCCCTGAAACGAGAAGACGAGTAGCGAACCTAGTCAACTTTCATGGTAAGAGGGACCCAGGAGAGTAGAAGGAGAAAAGATATAACTCTTAACACATTGTAACGTTATAATTATTCCTTTTATTTAATCGAATAATCTGAACCTAGTGTACCCCTGTTTCATTTGTCCATAAGGTGTGGACTCTTAACTCTATCAGATACTATGGCATATAGTCAGCTTTAGCTGTTAACTCGAACGTAGACGACTTTTTCGCTTGGCACTATTAAATTCAAGGGTCGTACTTCTGCGAGAAAGTAGTTTATGTTAGTTTTAATTTAAATGAACTTATATTATTATTACAGTTGACACTATTCATGTTCTAAATACACGATTAAGCTAAAAAATAGTTTGTGTTTCAAATTCAAAAAAGTGTATCTTACTAAAACTGACCCTGCTAAAATCCGCAAGGTGTCTAAAGTGCTAAACCTAGTTTAAGTCTGAAAAAAAGATTGATTACTATTATAGTTAGCACAAAAACAATTTAAGTTTCAAGAAACGCCGCGTACAAAAAGGAACCCTGAATCAGGGATAGAACAATCAATAGTAGCCTGGGCTAACTATCCTGCTCCGTGACAACTAGAAAATGCTGATGACACTCACGGCGGCAATGCGTCTCTTACGACTTATTGAGATATGTAAGCACCACGTATATTGTGACCAAGAACAATGAGGTAATTAACAAGAGCCCCAAACAAAACAAAATGATCAAATATGAAGCGATGCGTAATTGCATAATGTCGCAGAAGGCACTATGAGCACATTTAAAGCCAATAGTTGTACAGAATGCCGCATGATCAAGTGTAACACAGATATTACAAAATGTGATATGATCAAATAATATATACAGGGTGTTCCGTAAATGTCGTTAATCCTTTAAGTTGATGAAAGTAGAGGTCATTTGGGTCAAAAAAGTGTAGATACTTTTATATCAAACTCCGCTTGGTTTTCGAGTAAATCGATAATATCGATTTTCGAGATTTTGCATATCTCTTCAGAGTAATTTTGTTATAAGTTCTATTGTAATTTATGGATTGTGACGTTCAAACCTTTATTTGAAAGAACACACATTGGCCTTTCTAAGATAGGATAATTAGCTATAATGGTGCCTTCAGTTATTAAAAAAAACAGTTTATATATTTATATATATATATATATATATTATATATATATATATATATATATATATATATATATATATATATATGTACAAATATGTAAAATGAAAATGATCAAATATAAAGCCAAATGTGTAAATTAGAATATGATTAAATATGTTTTAGTCTAATATGCGTTCAAATCTCAACTTAAATGTGACACTTTCCCTCAAAGGAGCTCCCTGGAGGTGATGGTGCAGGCTCTGAAAAAAAAAATATTTGCTGTTCTTGCAATGGTATACGGTTAGAAGATACTACTTGATCCAGCGGCGTCCGTAAATGAACTACACAAGAGAAAGCACCTATGGACGCTTGTTGTAATGTTTATGCAACTGATGCGTGTTACTTTTTGTACAGACGATTACCTGGTACACAACGATATTTCCTAATTTCACCTAATTACGGCTTCTACCTGCTTGATTTCGACACTTAACTAATGTTTGTCTTTCCTGTTCTGTTCTCTTTTCTTGTCTATAGGTGTTGCTTGCGGAATGCCTCCTTACCAAATCTGCTCACTGCGGACAGGCGCTGATTTAGAGCCGCGGTTTGGTTATGCCTGTCTTATCTTCATATAGGTCCACCGACCTAACCACAACCAGGCCCGTTGCATTGTTGTTCTGGACTTGAATTGACGCCTGGACGCAGGTTGATAATAAACGCTGCTCCTAGCTTAGTTCAAGATTATATCGTAAAAATCCCAAGAAATTTGCTTTTCACCAAAACACACGACGTGAAGTCCTTGTTCTGGCTTTATTGCATTCACAACAAATTGTGGATTGAATATATGCCGGAAGATTTCCCATTTTGTAGCCACTTTTTATTTGCACCCTAACCTCACAAAAGCTGTAAGGGGTCGCCCTTCCTCCTGTTCCGGTTTCGCGAATCTATTTTTGGAATTGTTGCGTGTAAATTTCCGCCCGCCCTTGGGACGATCTCTTTGTCAAATTTTTCACTTCGTAATTTTATTTCTGTGTACACTACTTATATATCTTATAGTTTTCCAGGTTAACGTATATCTCTCACGGCGACTTCGCAATCCCATTAAAAATGAAATGTCCAATTGTTCATTCCGGCAGCTGGGATGCTTCTTCTTTTTTCTGGCACTTGTCTCAGTCAGACTCGAGTCGCATGGTCGAGTCTCGTCGACATTACAATTGCCGTGAGGCCCACGCTGTGTGCAGCTGCTAGCCGTCGGGTAGCATACTGCTGCCTGCAATATGCTACGACCATAACAGCTTGACACACTTTACACAACTGATTTTATCAAATGTACTCAGCAATATCCTTAGTATACGTAGCTAATGTCGATGAGCTTCGTGTAGAAAATCCCACGTTGTAGTTATCTCAGGAGATAATATACAAAATTCCCAAAATGCCGTAATGTAGTATGTCGCAGACTTGAAGTAAAATTGACGTTCGTTCTTTTCACCGTAGCTTCGTTTAGAATTCTTTGGATGAATTTATGCCGGGTTTCGGCACCATTAATTATGTTTCGAGTTAAAATTTGATAAGAAATCACGCTCAATTCTGACAAGCCTTTTATTTCACACTTTTGTTTTACAATGACTTTTTTTAACTTTTTTTTTAAAATTACATCAAATCAAAGGTTACTTCGATTACTTCGAACTACAAAGCTTTTCAAGGGCTACTGCTCCTTCACTTTATAACTTATTTACATATAAGTATGTATTTTGATTGGTGTAAGTACGCTTATTAATAATATGGAGATAGTAGTAAGGAATAATTGCTGGTAATGGCTTGTTCACGAGTGCGATTTATCGCATGCGACAGAGCTCTGATTGGCTGCAGCAATGTAGTTGTCGCTGAACATGCTTACTCTTTCTATGTTTGTTTCGATACAAAAATTTATCGCAGCAATGCTCTTAGTTTGGTGCGATTTTTACCTTAACTTCAACATTTACTTTTGTTTACCTTTGAAACCGGATGCTAAATCTCTGCAGTGATGCCAAAATTTATTATTATATGTAAATATATAAATATAAAAACATAAATATATGTAAATTTCACACTAATATCTCCTTGCCACTATAAAACTAAGCAAATTAAGTTGTAGCCTCTGTCAACCTTGTGAACATATCGCGCGATAAAAACCAGTCGCAAATAGAGATAATTCTATAGAAAGAGCAGGACGTTACCAAAATATCGCACGTATCGCATCGCGCTCGTGAACAGGGGTTAAAGCTGTTGGATGCGTTTCCATTATAAAGAGCTTGCAGCTTATGACTTCTGGGCAGTAAGAAGACTCCTCTTGCGTCGTCTCAGTTTGTTGCGAGTAGGCTCCCTTCGTTGGAATTTTTGATGTTGATATTCTAAAATATGTTTTAAGCAACTCTAATGGATTTTTACCATCGCAAGTACATTTTCTCGAAAACAAAAGAATTGTTTATAATTTGAAAAATACATCACTTAGATTTTTTTTATATTTTTCTGGTAACTGTTATGATTTGGTCTATCACCCGATTTCGGCTTGACGTCGACTTACGGGACACCCTGTATATATATATGTAAATATATTTTAAGAACTAACCAAACATATTCGAAATTTTTTACATATGTGTCAATGCTTCAAAATCAAATTATTGAGAAAAATCGGCTAGATTTGTATAACAAATGTAGAATTTTCCTAAAAAGTACTATAATTTACTACAATTTTGTTCTATTTGATACCACAGATGTGTTTTTTCTATTAATACTAAAAGAAATTCCGTTATGCAACCTCTATTAGTTGGATGCGGGCAGTCAGTTTTAAGACATGATTTTTTAATATTCATTTTATTATGTTTAAATAACTTACCCGAAATTCTGCGGGTGGCCAAGGTTATGTCTCCATATTTAATAACAACCGACATCGTATCCCGATCTAAATAGCGTATTTTTGCACAGGCTGGTCCTCTCACTGGAATTAGTGGTAGTCGGAAATCACGGCAGCAGTCACAGAGTGTTTCACTGCATTTGCAAAACTTATTTATGGGATTAACATCGTCAATGTTAACTGGCTTGCTATCCTCAAAAGTTACAATTGGATCAATAATGTTGGTGTCGGCTATATTTGAGTCTGAATTGACAGGAGCGACATTAGGATCAATTTCGTTGTCACTTAACTTGGAATAGTTTCTGGGAGGATTTTGATAAGGAGATATATTATTGCGTTCCAATTGCAATGGTTTATTTCTAATACCCGCTTCACAGCACAAGACATGTATTAACATAATTATTCCAATGCAGTCGCGTAATACAGTATTTGTAGCTGCCATTGTGTCTGTAAATGAAATGCCTAAGATAATTACTTATTCATTAAAAGTTAGAAAAGTAGACCTTACATTAAGACGATTAATATTTTGGACCATATCTCATTAATAATATCATCGCGCTTACTTTCACACTGAAAGTTTCAACATCATTAAATAATATTACGCAAACGGTCTACACAAAATAGATAAGATTATACCTAATTGGTCTGAGACTAATGATATTACACCCTAGATGAAAATAAAAGTTAAATAAAGTGTATGGTTACAACAAAAAGGGGTTTCCCGATTTAGTTCATTTTTGAAATTGTATTTACTACTTTTATGAAACCGCTTTGCGAAAAATTTTAGCCCCTATGTCAATGCTCTCTGAGACAATGTCCAAATATATGTATAGTGAAAAACAAAAGTTCTGTATGGCTGTTGTAACTAACATTTAAATGCCACCTAAAAATACTATCGTTCAAAAGATCCTAATTCCAAGTATTTCTATTTATCGAAACTAGGTTAAGAACGAAACTATGTACAACTACCACTGACTTATAACAATGGACTGAGCCAAAACCCTCGATAATACTTCACAGGCCACGAAACTCCCTCACTACTGCATGAGGGCCCCAACGGAGTCTTAATATTCTAAAATATTTGCAGTGTTCTTATGTAAAACTGACAAAAATTTGATTTGAATAGCTCCTCCGCTCTAAACTACTATTCATATAGAAAAATGGTGTTCTGATGATCTTAAGCTTGCTTTCTTATCTTCCGAACTAGGGATAGCCGATACCGATACAATATTCGATATATCGATATTTATCCCCTTACGATCAAGGTAATTCGTATCGATATTCTTATACTTTAAATATTGTTGTATCGATAATTTACTAGCTGAATTGCGTAAAAAAAAAATTTAATTTCTGTTCGCAATTGGTTTCCAGGTTCAAGACCACTGACATATAATAAGAATGGACTGAGCCATCCTATCTAATTCCTATAGCCAAAAATGGCACAAATTTTTCCTAAAATCTATTTGTCTCCTTCAAGCTCAAACTGTACACTGAACTGTAACCAATTTTGGAAACAGTACGGCTGTATTAATTGGAATGCATTGGAATTGACATAAAAATTGAAACTAAAATATTGTTTTTATACGTCTATCTCTTACAAGCTCAAGGAAATTCGACAAAAAATCTGCAGAGGAGCACATTTTTCAGTAATATTAAAAATGTGTATTTGGGTTAATTAAAACAAGTTTAACTTTCTAAATAATTTTAATTTAATGCAATACTATTTTATAATATATTTAGTGTTTCCAATCGACAAATAATAATAAATTATGAATCGGTGTGCAATTGTACGAAATAAAGGGTGTTCACAGCCTGTTCAATATTTTTGCCA